>JAPYZS010000072.1:0-353829 GCA_030522925.1 Trissolcus japonicus | reverse complement strand
GGCCTGTACCTGGCTAGTTTGCCTGGCCAGGACCTGGCCAGAAACCAGTAAAATCTAGCCAGTTTCTTGCGTAAATCTAGTCCAAATTTTTACTTGGGTAAATCCAATCAAAGTTATTATACCGCGAAACTGACGACTTAATTAAATTTTAATTTCGTTTGCTTTACGCGAAATTATACAAATTAAAAACTTTGCAAACTCATCACTGCGAAAACTTTTATTGTTCAAAGATATTGCAACATGAAAATACATTTTAGCTGAATTATGCTCAAAATAATCTGTATAGCTTCAACATAAACATCGGAATTTTCAAAGTTAATATCTAAAATCCCTAAAACATATATAGAACGTTTGGAGATGAAAAACATTTGAAAAAATTTAACCGCGACGATTAAACAAGTATTGTAATAATAATTAATTGCATGATTTTTCGCAACAAAAAAATTGGTCAAATTTGTTTGGAGTAGTTATGAATTTGTTCGACCAATTCGTTCACAAAAATGGCGAAACACGCTTATAAACACCTCGGAGTTTCGAATTACGTTAAACGGTGTGCCTGGAATTATCGCATCCCTCCTGACGCAATGAAAGCCATCAGCCGTCAGTAAAAAATACATGAATTCGCATGTACACGTATTTAGTTACCGGATAATCAGTCACTTTTGCGAGGACTGGTTTTTTGCGCTAATAGGGGATCGGTCCGTCTGCATTGGCGAGCTCGCGCGCCGCACGTTCAATTTAATATCATTTAAGGTAACGTTTGAGGTCACATG
Organism: Trissolcus japonicus; assembly: GCA_030522925.1. NCBI lineage: Eukaryota > Metazoa > Arthropoda > Insecta > Hymenoptera > Scelionidae > Trissolcus > Trissolcus japonicus. Next base: position 353,056 of record JAPYZS010000072.1, on the reverse strand, counting down.
AAACCGCAAGGTATTTTCTTCGACTTGGCGTCGTAACGTCGGCGCATTTCTTACTGCGAAGACAATTATGCGAACGCAATGCCGCACTCCAAGTACTTAACGAACGATCTTCGCTTGATCATCCGTGAGAGATCGTGCGAAATATCTTTCTGATCAAGTTTGATAGTATCGAGAGAAAAAACGTAGTACCGGTCATTATCACCGTACGGAAAAAAAAAATTTTTGCAAATTTTAATGTACAATTTTTTTACAAGTTCTTTTTCCTAAAGTTTATGTTAAAAGTTTTATAAGAATTTGGATTCCATTTTTATAATTTTCGGTTATGTTGATGTTTCAAAATTCATTCACTAACCAAGGTTTCCGGAATTTTTGTAAAAATTATTCCAACAATTTTGGAAAAATTGTAGCACCGCAAAAATTCCATTGGATCACTATTTTGTCTAGGTTCAGGGTGACATAAAGAACTTGTAAAAAACTTTTTAAGATTGTGCCATTGAACTAAAAATTTTACATTTTTGAAGTCGGCTAAATGGATCTTTTATTTAGAACTAACTATATAGTTTTTTATTTACATTGTATTTTTTGACTGGGAATTACCGAATAAATAAAGAAAACAGATGTAGAGACGTTTTGACAAATTGTTACAACTGGACCTGTTGTAGTAGTTTAACTCGATTTCGCAATATTTCATTTCCATAACGCTTAGTATAGACGGGCGCGTTATGAGAATGTGAGTGAAACTCATTTTTTTCAGGATGAAGATTATTAGTATTGAGGACGGGTTGATGGCGCCATAGCATACCTTTGTCTTGCCGCCCAAGCATCCTTGGCCCTTCAGATTTATCTTTCGTCGCCAGGTCCTTTGACCTTTTGACCCGAAAGGGTTATTTCCTAAGTTAAAGAAAAATTATGAATTCGAATTTCTGGTCCGATCAATCTTTTCTCAAAACAATGAAATCGAACAATTTCAGATTTCTTCAGAAAAATGCCTTTTGATAATTAAAAAAAAAAATAAGTGAATTAAAAAATAAAAATTGGGAATCAAATATTTGAGTTGGAAAAATTTGTACGGTATAACGATGATGAGGTTGAAATTAGTTTTTAATTTAAATTTCAGTAATAACTTATTTTGGATGGGGAAAAAAATTGGCCATGTAAATTGGCAGTCTGGCGTAAAATAATGACAATTACAGCGAAACGAGTTTGCGGGCTGAAATTTGAAATAAATCGATCGATTATCAGGTCCGGAGCATCATCTAGTGCGCGTGCGGCAAAGCCAGCGGCCCCGGCAAAGTACACACGTAATTTTCGAGGCTCTAATTTGTCAAAGCTTCATTACGCGAGAGCGATCGAGACCGATATACTTAACACACGCTCGCTGGGTAATCATAGTTTAAATTCGGGTCCCATCCATTGAAAATCAGTGGCTCTGATCCGCGTCGCAATCAGACTCCGCAAAGGGAGCTTCGCAATTGTAACGAGCTCGAATAGCCAAGCTCTAAAGCTATCACAGAGTATTCGATCCACGTCAAATCATTAATATTACATGAGGCATCGGGTAACGCAAGTCAACGGTCGTGACAAAAGTGAAAAATCAGAATTTTTTTAAATCTTTTTCCAACGTTTTTTAATCTAAAAAGTCTTCCTTACGGGAAAAAATGTACTTCGCTGAGAAAAATCAACGAAAATTTATAGTAATTATTTGATAAATTCTTATGTGTCAGAAGGGACAAAATTATTTATAATTTAGATAAAAAAAGTATCCAAGATTGTCTGTTCTAATTCTTACAAATCGTAATAATTTGTATGAGAATCTTTTATGTAATTGGACCTTTTGAGAGTTGAAAAACAGTTTTTACAAATCAATAGCTAGCGAAACTTTTAATTTACAGTACGAATCAGAAATGAAATTGCAAATACATTTTGATGCGAGGTCTTGGCTCATAAATATGAGAAATAAATGAAATAATCTGCAGTGAGAGAGGAGAATAATGATAGGTTGGACCGCGACAGCCCCCTCGCCCTTACACTTTGTATAGCACTAGTACTGTGCAACTTCAAAGGTTGGCTCGGACAGGATTCGGCTGCAGATGAGCACACGGCAGATTATTTAAGTTGGTATAATCTGCAACGTACTAATTAACCCCGAGCTATAGAAAGGCGTACGAAATATTTCTGCGATAGCAAGCGAGATTAAGTTCACTTTTTTGTTTTTCATCTCAAGCTACTATACTCACATCTTTTGGCTAGCATCAGACTATTGAAAATTATAGTTTGAAACAAAAAGGGGCGACATAAATTAATTTGCGATCAATTTTTTGCTTTTGGTGTCTGAAAATTCGTTTAATTTTGAAGCGGCAAACGTCGACAGTTTTCCCAGTCTACATTTTCCGTGAACGATCTTGTTTACCGGGATAAAGGCAAGGCAAAAAAGTCAAAGTGCTGACTCTTGGCCAATTCCGAGTATCGACTTTTTTCAAGGGGCTAAGAAAATGGCACGTCGAATGAAATACGTGGACAATAGAATGGCGAGAACGCGTAATCTGCAGACTGTGTTTAGAAGATAAATAAAAATACGCAAAAATATTTAAAGATCAAAAATAAGAAAAAAATGAGACGTTCATAAAAACATATGAACTCACGTTTGAAGAAAATTTGCAAACATTTTTTTTTAGTTTCTCTCGTTTTGTACTTTTACTAATCGGAAAGTCTTTTAAAATGTTGTAACAATTTCTTTTTCAATTTTAACGAAATGAACGTTTTTTTATTGTTCGACAAAAAAATTCATGACAGAAAAAAAGATCTCGCGAAGTTGACACAGCGCGATCAAGTTGAAGGATTTACGGTGGCCAGGAGAAAATCAAAACCAAGAGAGAATCTTCTTTTAGTGAGGGTGCGAGAGAGAAGGAGGAAACGATAAAACGCAAAAATGAGGGTGGAAAAAGCAGAGCTGTGAAAGCGATCCACCCACTCGGGCAGAGAGGGCAAACAGAACCATAAAGGTTTTTTGCGCTCGGACCGAATGGGATATCGGAAAAGGGACACTTGGTCGCAAAAAACGAGTCCACTCGAATCTGCAAGTGACGGTCGAACCGCGTGTTTCAAAGCTCATGAATACTCTCGTGTGAATATATATTTACGGAAATTTGACAGCGACTTTTGTAGACAATGTAATCCTATTATGAATAATGATTAAACTTGTTTTGTTTATTAATTTTGATTTACTTTTTGCAAACTTGAAAGAAAACTTTGTAATCAAATTTATAAATTTAATTATAATTAAACTGTTCTCATAATATTTGTCGTATGATAAATATTTGTTTAAACATTTTTTGTATTATTTTTCCTTCAAATTTTTTATAAATTTTTTTAGATTAAAAAAATTGCCATTGATGTATATTAAATGATCAAAATGGACGAATTTTTTAGACACGCAAACGTTACGCAGTGTCGTAGTAAAATAGTGCTATTGAAAATATACATTATATTCTTGGATAAGAAGAACATTACAATTTCGAGTGATCAATTTTAATGACGCACGCGGCTACTTTGTAGAAGATAAATTGACAGTTTTAGCTCCGTCTAAATGACAATGTTTTATGACAAGCAGTTCTATTCTGGAGGGCGTAGTTTTGTTCGCAACGAAATCTATTATTTTCAAGCAACATTTTTTGTCGTTCAAATTTTACAAATTGCTACTATGAAATGTTCTTGTTAAACTATCAATTTCAGCAAGTTTACTTCCTGTCATGATTAATTAATTTGCAAAGAAAAAAACTGGTTGTCGACAAAGCAATAATTTTTTATAAACTTAGTTCAGTCTGAAAAACGTATTACGAGTAGCTCAATGGGAATAAATTAATAAAATAATAATTTATCTCCATTAATTGATATCATTAAAATTCATATATAATTATTTTAAATAATCATAGTTAAAATATAATTTACGTTCCAAAACTTTGTCTTTCGCACTTTAAATTCTGTTTTTTCCCCCAAAGTTAAGACTAGAGTTAAATTTTTTTTCTGAATTGTGGTACACATTGTAAAATTGGGTTGAATGATTGGATTATCTCCCGAGGTATACGTGGTCATATTCGCATACCAACGGACACTTAAAGAAGCGGAGCAATGCTGGTCACGCGACGACAAGCCGTGCGTGCGCGTCACTCAAAACTCGGGCCGAATTTCTCTGGACGCGACGTATTCTCACGCATCCGGACACGCGTTCCGCAAGGGACAAGCGTCCAGAAAATGTATTACCAATCGAAAAGTGCGCCTATTCAATTTTTGAAACATCTTACGAAACGGATCGCTCTTTTTGAAAACTTAATCACACCCACTTACGTATCATTATACATATATTCGCTTTCAAAACAAAATTCGCCAGAGATAAACTTAAAATTCAACGAATTCTGTTCATTCAAAAATGAAGAAAAAAAATTGTTACACACTCGAGTTTCGAAAATTGTATTTTTATTTAACTCAACTTTTACATTACAATTTTGAGTATTACTAAAAAATTCTGGCTTTCTTTTATTCTTCATATCTTTCAATTTTATTCTTCTATTTATTGCATTTACTATTATTATATTTAAACATTTATTCAATTTTTTCAGTTACAATCCATTCGAAGTTTATTTTTTTATTTTGAAAAGGTCATATCATGTTTAATTCAAACATTTTCCTTAGAAAAAAAAAACTACAAACTTTTTCTTTACATTTCACGACTTTGTTTGCGCGGCAATAGTTTGCATTCATCTGATGCATCATTGCATGTCAACGCAATTGCATAATTAAAGAGATCGATCAAATCCCATATATATATATATAAAAAATGGAACACGGAAAAACGGCTTTTGCATTCATAAATTTCTTCCAATCCATTTTAAACGTGGAGAAAAAAGGTAAAATAAACTGAAAAAACGAGTTTTTGGATCATTTCGCAATTACCCGGATCCATTTCCTGTACATTTTCTAACACTTGGAAATCGCCTCTTGAGCGTCGGTGCATCAAGGTCGCGGGCTCGCGTGCTGCATAAGTTTTCGCCGCTCGGCGTAAACCGTAAATATAATAACGATGATTTGAGTCGGCTCTTTGAAAGAGTCACGATCTACTAGTCACACTTGCGAAACCACGACTATGTTATGCGGAAAGATTTCAAGAGTTACACTTTTGCAAATTTTGCAGGCGGAATAAAATGTTTACAATTTGATTTTTTTCCTTTCTTTCATCTTTTTAAATGTTATTCATTTATGTCATTCATTTAAAAAAAAAGGAAATAAAAGAAATTGTTCAAAACAAAGCCACAGTTAAATTCAAGTTCTTCAAATGAGGACAAATCAAAACTATTTTGCATTCGAATTTCATCTTCGAAGAAAAACTTTTCATGAATTGTTATAAAATTTTAATAATGTCTTTTACATGAAAATAATTTTGCAATTTTAATTTTCAATGACAAAAGGTATTTTGTTTTTCCTCAATTAGTTTACAGTGTTGGGAAATGAATTGTAAAATTCTTTCCTTTTTGTTTGACGGAAGAATTTTCAAGGTATTTAAAAATGAACATTTCCGTCAAACACAAAGACGTAATAGTGGTTTGAATATTAAACGATGGTGCGTTTACAAAGCTCGATAATTGCGCCCGTTTCCTTGACTTGCTTTTAGCGCGTTCTCCCCAACGTGGGAATCCAGCCGAGCGACAGTCCGTCAAAAAATTATTGCAAAATCAACTGTCAATAACGATATAGGTGATGCATCAAAACTGTCGCTACCATATGTTTTATGAAACTATAATTACATCAATACATTATCATTCACTTTTTGTTATTGTTTACAAAGTTTTGAAATCAATTTTAACAATATTTATTCAATTTTTACTCAATAAATAATAAAAAAAGTAATCTATAAAATAATAAATAAATAATAAATTCAATAATATTGTGAATCTTTTTAATTAAATGGTCAATTGAATAATCTTCGTATCAAGTTTACCAAAATTTAGTGTCATCTCGTATCCATCTGGTCGACTCGTCACTGTAACAAGACATCAACCTAATAATAAACGACTTCACGAAAATAAACTAGTCAACGTTATAATCGTCTGCGCTCGCGCGTAAGGGCGGTTCCACTCGTGACAGTGTCGCGCAAACTCGTTACAAAGGAAAAACCAAACAGGAAGTGAATTAAATTTTTTTTTAGTTTGAAAATAAATACAAGAATTTTTCCCAAAAAGGAGTCAGAAAATGTAACTTGCAAAACTGTGTGAATGATAAAATCAGATAATCGAGAGCTGTTATTTGATACTTGAAAAATAACTATAGAATTATTAAAGAATGATTGCGGTTTGTATAAATAGAGCCAATTGAGAGCTATTGAATAAAAATAATGAAAGCTATTAGAAGTTAATGACACAACATTGAATATTATTAAGTGTGCAACGCCGGCAAAGTTGCATATAATAATAATATTTTACGCTTAACTTGTTTAGAAAACTTCTTTTTGTCGAATAAGACGCTTTAGGCTAGATAATTACTGAGGAATGAGGGGATACTGGTATTGCGCCTATACACGTTCCACGCCATCATTGTAAGGTCCGTTCCAGCTGCACGACAACTCACCGGCGCCTTGTACTTTGCATACTTTTGCAATATCAATCTTGAGCTATTTTTTCACCTCAAACTCACTCTCGATTATATGTACACGGGAAGCTATTTCATAATTTATCAAATCTGCAATTCCACGCGCCCCTCCCTACGCCCATTTTTTTCTTTTATATTTTTCAGACAGTATCCCCATTCATTGACTCATCATGAAAATAAATATTTGCGAAAGAAAATACATCAAACAATTTTGAGATGAACAAAATGCATTTTTATCCAAAAATTATTTTGATTCAAGGTGAAAACTTTTGTTTTCAAACATTGAACTTAACAGTTGAAGATGGATTTTATATTGGGTTGGATTTGAAAATACATTTTTTTTTGTTTGATATAACACTGATGATTTTATAGTCCTCGCAATTTTCCGCAAACATATATATTTCAGTTCCAGAAAACGTATCATAAATAGTTTTGCTTACGTAAGCCCACTTAATTATATGTATATTAATTCAATTTCTCCGCAGAAAACCATTTAGCGCAGTTCAACCTTAGCTAATCTCGTTTAACCCAACAAACGATTTGTTCCGGATAAGCTTGAATGATCAGACGCGGCGTGGCTCTTCTCTCCTTATGAACTGGTCGCTCGTGGTTCTTGAAAACTAACAAGTTAATCACTCCGCTGAGATATAAAATTTGTAATAAATAATTTCCTCTGATTATATAACTCTATTTTTCCATCATTCAAAATTTCTTAAAATGAAAGTTTTATTAAAAATAAATAATCTTATATTCTTTCTGTCACTGAACGAAAATTCGACAATTAATAAAAGTTTATGATTATAATCGTTGTTCAAATGATAAAAAATAGTTTAGTAATTTATTAAAGATGAAGATAAAACAATTCTGCGTAGAAGAAGAGCTGACGTGGAACGAGCGAGACAGAGATACCGCGGATCTCGTGTGACACGTACGCGATGTTTGCGAGATTTCCGAGAACACGGCCGGAAAGAACAATGAAAGTAATCGTTTCAACAAAGTACATGTGGTCTCATCAGTGCAACGTGTTGTTCGCCTAATGACGTCTAATTGCTTTCCACTGGTGCGCCGGACGATCTCCGCGCGCCTCTTTTTATTCAAAACATGGAGATCCCCGCCGCGGTCTGAACGGAAAATGAAAATTTCATTAATGAAATTCCGTATGATAAAGCCGAACTCGTGTTTTCGCTGCTCAGCATTCATATGCGATTTTGTTATCGCTCATGGTTACTTTTCAATCTGATGACTACCTGTAATTAAAAAAAAAAAACATTTGAAAAGTCAAATCCAGAGGTGATGTGATTTTTTCATGAACCAATTTTTGTCCATCATAAATCATTTTCGAAAAGATAATCAGTGTTAGATAACCATTAGCTTTTCCCAAGAATCGCACAGAATCGGCGATGATTAAGCCTCGCTCGGGTTCTTTTTTTCGAGTTCTTTTTTTCGACAAAAATCTCCGAGAATCCGCAATAAAAACTGTCTTTGCTAAACCGCGCGGTAAAAAATAGGGCCGCACTAATGACGGGAAGAAAGTAATCTTTAGCCATCTGTTGATGAAGATCGTCAGTCGTTAAGTGATCCGTAAACCGGCCAACACTTTCATTGCCAATTTTTTCCCCCGGTTCGAAAAAAGAACTTTTTCATAGTAGCAAATTTTTAAGATGTAAACAGGCAAGGGTATAAATGTAAATCTCATAATCTATGTAACCTTAATTTTCCTTTTCGGTTCTCTTGGGGGAAATCAGAGTGGAAAATCTTCATGCATTCTTCATGCGGGAGTAAAAGTGCGCGCACGAAATGATGTGGACGGTGTGCGAAATGGCGCGGGGTAGCTGCGATCTCCCGGTGTAATTATACCAACGAGCGTCAAAAAAATATAGTTCACGTCGGGAATCGGGTTTCGTGCTTCGCGACTGTTTCTTCCGTCTCTTCGTGTCCCATTCGAATCGTTATCTGTCGTTGTAATTACCAGGTGATTATTTCGCCTTTTTTTTTCCTTTGCCTCGCCAGCCGCACGATAAGCCAAAATAGACACGCACATGACTCTGAAATCACTTTTACTCTTGTTTTACGTTACGTACACAGAGTGACAAATTTGAACAACAGAAAATGAATGTTTTTCCTATATCAAATAGATTCTTAGACTTCAAGTTTTTATTTTCTACAAAATATTTAAAAAATTTTGAGGTTATGTGATGTCATTCCGCCATAGTGGTTGCGCGCGCACTCAACTTCAGAAAGGTTTTTTAGAAATGAAATAAATAGTTTGACTAAACTGTTTGATTTTTGTTTAGTCTGAATCTTTGGCGTTTATTTATTTCATTTTTAATGCAGTTTCTTGATCGAAAGAAACCGCGGGAAATTTATTAATTAATCAACATAAAGTTAAATCAAGCGTGCCCAATAAGTAAACGTTATTAAGAGGAGGAAGAGCGAAAGAGAAAGAGAGAGAGAGAAGTTAAAAAAAATTGTTCTCGGTACAGAAAACCGGTGTGAATATAAACGCGCCTCGTCATTATCGCTTAGCGAGCGGCGATTATTATCAGAGATCGACTATCCGTTCGTTTATTCTCGGACGCGTATAGTGTGGGTCTTTGACTTGTTTTGCTCGTGTTATTTTTGCGTCGTTTCTTTTCATTTTCAGGATCCTGTTCGTTTTATTCTGGCGCGATCGTGACTTGAGCTCTCTCGGTAAGGAGAGTAGCATCGGTCGAAGAGTCGATGCCGATTCTGGCAGCGGTGGCTGCCACTTTTCTGATGCCGGCTGGACTTGAGTGCGCGCCGAGAGTCAGAAACTATGTTGGTCTGGCACACACGAAGTCAAGCCTTCGCAGGTAATTGCTAGGCCGACGGGTCGATAATGAGCCCTGGCTTCGGGGAACCGATTACACCCGGCCCAAGCCAAAAGCACAGCCAGGGCTAACAGAGAACCCGAGAACTGAACAAGGATGCAAACCTGTCGAGGGGACCAAAGTCTTTGAGGGAACTTTGAGCAACGGAAAACCTTGTACTTTTGCAACTCGACATCACAATTTTAAACAACCATTTTCATACGCCAACTTGAAATGAAAGTTCAACATTTTCGTATATCAACTGTAATATTGTGGTGAAGCAAAAAAAAATTTCATCAACTTTAGACGAAAATGAAAGTGAAACAAAAGAGAGGTGTGTCTGTCGTACTAAACCTTTAACGTTGCTTTCAAAGTTCCTTTTTCCGTTGTCTTAATTTGTTAGGTACAAAAAAAACCTGATTTTCTCCGAAACTGCGTTCGGGTATTTTTATGTATATGAGGTAAATTTTCGTGGCACGCTAAAAGTTCGAAGAAGGCATCGTGTATGTACCTCGACGTGGGAAAATATGGAAGACCCTGACCAGGGGCGTAGCGTGCCGGGTCGAGCGTGCGGCGTCATATCGGCCGCATAACTCGGAAAGCGGCGGATTTATTATATAAAAGTCTAATACATTCTGATAAACGAATGGACTAATTGCGCGGAGCAGTAATCAAGTTGTCGGTGCGCTCGGCGGGGCTGAAAAACGGCCCGGTTGCAATTAACGCGACGATTAACGTGCGGATTATTTATAAGTGCGACAAGTCTTAGGAAAAATCGCGGAACAAACGTAAACGTCACGTGGGAGAGGGAAAATGGTTTCGTGCGCCGACCCACGGATAGGTATAATGACTCGACAGGCAATCAGCAAACTTATTAAGAACTCTGTTAAACTAATAAAATAATTATAATCCCACGTTAATTGCGAGTCTTGTTCTCTCGCCGACTTAATTGATACATTTTCGAATCGCGGGATTCAACTTCGGAGAAACGCGAAAATTTGGAAATCTGTCTCGCCGGAAATGAAAATGGGATTCCCGGAAAGTAGGCGGTGGTACGAAAAATCCGGTGCAAAAAAAAGGCAAAAGGATACCGATAAGCTAATTGCTAAATTATTGATGATGAGCTGCCGATGAAGTGGACAAAAAACGGAGGAAGAGTGTGCGTCCTTCCTGCATGAGCGTTCACCGTGTGTATACATTTGTGGCAAAGTTTCTATCGCTACCGGGATGAGAGGTGGGTGATCTAATTTCCCGCGCAGTCGTGCAGAAAATGATCCAGCCGCGATTACGAAACGAACGACTTCCAGTCTACGCCGAGGGCAGCGCGTTCCTGCCGCTCTCTTTTCATTCTCCACTTATAATAATCAAGCTGTCCACTTCCCGGCAGTGTCACGTTCGCGCGAGAATTTGCTCCCAGTTCTAGGATTCCATCGATGATCGAAATTCCTCGGTGATTTGTTGCTAAAATTATCGCGTCAGTGCTGGAACTACGAATTGCAGTGCTGACTATCATGACAAGTCGAAAGTCTCTCTCTTTCTTTTTTAAAATATATACTTCCATTATTTTGATCAGTCAACAAAAATTTTACTAGATATTGGCAATGATATGGTTTCTAACTTTTATTTTTCTATATATAATCACTGATATTTTCTAAGTTATTTATGTTATTTTTTTTTTCAATTGTTGATATTTTTTGGTATGTCCAAATTTAAGATGTTGTTTCAACGAAATTCCAAATGCTCATTTCGATCAGAGATGAAATGCAAGAGTAAAAAGAATTAAATATATTGAAAGGTTTTACTGCACAAACCAAACAAATGATTGTAGAATTCATCACTAGAATTCAGTTTGAGTGTTGACAGAATATTATATATAGTTCCTGCAATACGTGCAAAACCGTTTAGAACCTGAATAATAATAACTTATTCATAACAGCGATCATTGGGAGTGAGAGTATACGCTACACTCTCGTTGTCCTCACGCATGAATGTCTTCATTCTTTTCTCTTCGCGCAGATGTATAATTTCGCGCCATCTGTCGGGCGACCGCGGATTTCAGAGCGGTTAACACAATTCCCTCTCGTTTTAACCTTATGAATTCGAGTGATGGGTTTTTTGCAGCGCCTCGTAGGTGAAGAGTTCAGGCCATTAAGTAAACCACAGGCTGTCATGCGAGTACTCCACGGTACACATTACTCATATTTATAAACGCGTTTTTCCCCTTTCCCTCTCTTTTTATTCTCTCGCGTCGCTCCTCGCGCAGCTTTTGCGGGCCAACGGAGATCTCAACCTTTCGAAAGTTTCGAACCAACGGAGATCCTTCGTCTTTGGTTAAAATCTTGGAATTTTTGCATCGTTGCATTTATAGCACCAGAAATCCTACGTTGGATCAAAATTGTTCAGATCGATGGTCGGCGGGCAAAGAGAGCGACGGCTAATCTTGGAACAGCTCGCAGCGATTGAAATTCTAGTTTCTACCATCATCAGAAGATTCCTCAATAATTCACACTTTGCCTATAGCGTTGAAAAGCGGTGAATAATAGATCGAGTTACATTTACAGCTGTCTTCTTTTTGCAATCACCACTATAAATCTCGTTAAGCGGTGACGTTGGCGATGCAATCTCTCTGCGCAGAAAGTCGATAAGCTGCGTGATGTGTTCGCACGAACCAAAGTTGACCTGCGATCAAGAGCCAACGTGAAACGGCTTTCGTCATGACGGTTTACACTCTGTTGACTATTATTACGCCTCGTAGAAAGCTCATAAATGGGTCGAACGATCTCGCGTCATAACATCACGCGAGGGATCGCTGTCCGTCGGACCTGATGCGCCCGCGTTTCGTAAAAAAAGAGTGGTTCCCAGAGAGGTTCGGTGGTTTCGGGTCCGAGGGCGTGAAAGTCGAGCGTGGCGCCAGGGCCGGGGCATAAATTAATTAGATTTGTGCGAGGGTGTTGCCACGTCCCGTTTGTTCTCGGGCCGGCTTCAAAGCGCGATCGTAAAGCAGCCGGCTGATTTATGCCTGAGTCGCTGCTAAATCATCCGCCGGGTAATGACTTTTTTGAGGGCGCCCTATCATATCTATCACACCGGGATCCTTCCTAATCAGAGCGCTCAGGTAGACTCCAAGTGGTTACTCACGTTTATCGAGTTCAAGGAAGCCGGGGGGCTGATGCCCCTGCGGCCCCCGTTGCCGCCGATCTCCGCCTCCAGCGTGTAGTTTTCCAGGGTTCCGTGCGCAGAGTTCGGCAGTCCTCAACAGAAGTGCATCCGCTGCCTCGCCGAAAATCGTATCCTCATCTATAAAGATCCTTCGCGAGAGGTGTCCGCACGTTATAAATCCCAAGCACTCGCGGCGAATCAGCTGAGCGTGTTTACCATGGTGGCGTACCGGATTTGCATCGCGAGCACGTGGGGTGGCGCTCGAGTTGGCGGCACAGGTCACCGGGACCGAACGATGATTAACGAGGCCCGTTCCCCCTGGTGCCCAGCAGCCGCGGCGCGGTTTCCCCGAGTTTAACAGCCCAACTGTTAAACCTCGTGCACGCCAACTTAACTTGTTCGCGGCTTATCCGCGTACTTGGTTGAACGCAACTCTGGAATTGCCGTGGCGCCACCCCTCGCCGCCTCCTCCACCTGTTCCTCCGCTGCCACTACCACGCTCGCGCCTCCTCTCCTTCTTGCTGCAGCCGTGCCGATCGTGTCCTCCTTCTTTCTCGCCCTCCCTTTCCTCCCCCACCGTGCCATGGCTTTTCCCTATAATTTACTCGCGGCTCGGACCTTTTTGTTTTACTCTGTTTTCATACCCTCTCTGTTGCCCCTGCGCCAGCCATGAATCTGCACCGGGGCCTAGCCGCGCACGCCCCTTTAATAGCGACCCTTACCGGCTTTTTCCACGCCGTGTGCTGCCATCTAGCGGACCTCCGACATACCGATCGAGCGAGCTCAAGCACTCGGCATGAGTAGATCCGGATTCAGGTTTAAATTGATTTTTAAATTAAAAAAAAATTAACCAACCGACTAAAAATCATCCGGTAAAAATATTTTTCCTTTTTTTATTTACTTCTTGAACAATGAAATTTTATTTTCGGACTTTCAAAATTATAAATAGTTTCATATTTAATCACCATTATTATGCAGTAATGTTTGAATGTAAAATTTGAATGAGAATTTTAATGAAAAAAAAATGATCTGGAATTAATTTTGAAGAAAGTAATTAATCTTGCTTGAAAAACTTAAGACAGTTAACAAGAGCTTTTCAACAATGCATCCTCGATGCTATTTAAAATACAGGGATGGTATATATATTTAAATCCAAAATTCCAATGGACTTTTCGAACAAATAACGCCAACTGCGTTTGGGTCAATCCAACAAAACGAATAATTCATGAACGTCAAGAATGACGCAGCATGTTCATAGCACGTATACAAAAGCGTCTTCGAGTACTTTCGGTGAATCGAACAATTTTTTCGAAGATTGTATGACAAATTGTGAGACTGTTTTCACCAATTTTTTTATTTCTTCTTATATTTTCAGGGCGCAGAATTGATACAGAAATCCAATCTGGTCGAATTTGGGATATTTATAAAACTCGTGTTGCGTTATAAGACACCTGTCAGGTAAGAAATCGGCCGATTCTCCGAGTTGTCGGAGGCCTTTTTTTAGTATCTGTGCACTTATTGTAACTCTTGGGCGTAGCACAAGAGGATGTATCATGTGACAGGAAGACGTCAGCCTGAACTTGATATACGACAAGGGGATGATTCGTTATAATAGGGTTTTTTCGAGGCATTTCAACGTTGTTGTAAGCGAGATTTCAAGACGGTACAAAGATTTACCGTGAGAAATCGAAAGGTATAACGTTAATTATCTATAAAAAAGGTGAAATAAAAAACACCTGGTTCAGCGTCACTGCAAAACTTTTTTTATTAACTCATGAATCACAAAATATATCATTTGCAGTCACAAAGAACGTGCAGAAAGAAAAACTCACTTCTCTCCGTATCGAAAAATTCTCTATACAAACATACTCTATCAGTTGGCACCGTCGTAAATCTATCAGTCAGAATAAATTACAATGTACAAATTAATATTTACATTATTTACAACCCTCGCGGCCCTCCCCTAAACTTGCAAAACCGGCTGGTGTCCCATCACTTGTGGGTAATGTAACACAGTCGCCTGATCCACAAAGTTTTCCTTATCAGTCTCCTTTTTCGATTTCCTCTTGACATTTTCGTGCGTCTTCATATGTTTGCTCAGATGATCGCTTCTGGTGAACCTCTTCTTGCACTTGCTGCAGGAGAATCGTTTTTCACCTGTATGCGTACGGTAGTGCCTCTGTAGCTCGTCGCTCCTGGTAAACCGTTTGCCACAGTGGGGCCAGGAACAGTGGTAGGGCCTCTCCCCCGTGTGCCACCTAAGATGTGCCTTGAGGTGCGAAGTTTTACCATAAACTTTGTTGCAACCAGGGAGGTGACAGATGTGGAGCTTTTTACCATCGGGACCAACCTGGCCCGCACCCTCGGTCTGACAATTGGGACACGTACACCTGGTGCACTTCCTCCCCGCTTTTGATTTGTCCTGAAAGATCTTGGGTTCCGAGGACCAGGGGGTGTGGAATGTGCTACTGGGTACGAACCCTCCGGAGTGACCTTGGGGCCTGTACGAGGAACAGAGTTCCGAACTGTTCGGACCCATGCTGTAAGTCTGGTGGACCTGCGGTTGACTTATGGGGGTGTGGATCTGCGACGGGTTCCATGAAGTCGCCGCGCTGGGGATCGAAGGAATGCTGTAACTCGGCGCTGGCAGAGGTTCCACGTTGTGCGACGCAACGCCGGGAAAATAGTAGTGCTGGTGGGTCTGGTAGGAGGAGGTGATGCTCGTGTTGTACTGGGGCTGGTAGATCGCGTGGTTCACGTAGTCCATTGATGCGTGCTGTGTGGGCATCTGCATCGACATCGTTGACATCGGGGTCACGCCTGGTACCGGCGACAGGCATGTCTGGAAAGAAATTGACAATAATTAGATTGATTGAAAAAAAAATTATGGGGAGAAAAGGTGGATAGTTACTCTTTAAAAAGTTTAATAAAAATAATAAAATTTGAAATAGTAAGAATACAAAAATTAAATGTTAAAAGTTAAAATACAGAGATTGAAATATTGAAAATTGAATATCAATCAAGGGAAGTTTAATGATTGTGGTTGATATTCATCCAGGTGAAAACGTGATAAATGTTGTTGTGAATGAATGTAAAAAAATGATAATTGCGTGACGAAAATAAAAACTTAATTATAGGAGATCGTGATTTCTCATTCCAAGTAACGGCTATCAACTGGCACGAATCCGTTTTGCACTTATTCTCATTCTGCGGGCTCACTTCATCGGTTTCTCAAGTCAAGTAAAATTCATATTTTCATGTTTGTTAGTATGGATGATATTTTCTTTTATTTGGTAATAAAAAATTTTGAAAAAAATCGCCGTTCATCGCGACACAATATCTATCGGTGAAAATCATTTATTGGTTCAGTTAAACTCTTGTTAATTTAAATTTTATAATTTTTGTATTTTATTAATTTATTTATGTATATCAACTTTATAAAAAATAAAATAAATAAATCTTTTCATCTCAAATATGAAAAGAATACTAAACTAAAATATTTAATTCTAAAAAGATTTTCAGTTTAATAGAAAATAAAAGCGTTTAAAAATGAAAATTTTTGTCTCGATAAAACTTGGTATAAAAATTATTATTCGTTTAGAAATAATATTTAAAAGAATCATCCCTTCTTGATTAAAAAAATGTTCCACTATTGAAAATATTCACTGTTCTCCAGTAAAAGAAATCCTTTCCTGATTATACCATTGCACGAAACCACTAGTAATAAGCAAACCAGAATTCGTGCCAGTGTTCAAACCATCACATTAAAACCACCACACAAAAGTGCACAACATTTTTTATCCATAATTATCCACATCACATTTAGTCACCTTCAAAATATCACCACAATCACTTAATCATCAATTTGTTTCTAAAAACGATATGAACCTGTTGATATTGCATATTGCAAAAATCACGGACTGGAGCCGGCCTGAAGACTGGACGTGCGTGCTTCGCTTGGGGCGATTGCCAGATAATTGCTGGTTGGCCAGTGTGTCGCTTGGTTTTAATAATGTGGTGGACAAACGAGTCCCAGAAGAGGGAGCGATCCTCGAGTTCGGGCCCGAGGTGGGAGCAGGATTATTCGCGCATCTTTAAAGGTTTGGTCCTGCGCATGCCCCATCCCCACCCCCGGTCCATAAATCATCCCGGTCTGGTCCAGAACCATAGTCATAGTAGGGACTCTCGGACGAAATGAGTTTGTATTTCAGGCCTCAAGAGACCCCGGACCCAATGCGATTAGATTGCATTTTTCGAGATAAAAATTCCCAGTTTTCCTGGTCCTCCTTCCAGGAACTTTTTTTCTTCCTTTCCTTTTTTCATTCACCATCAGTTTTCGTTGTTTTTAGCGAGATTAAATTTAGCATATTTCAACAACAGGCTGAATCCTATTTGTCATGGCACTTTGGAACATGTGTTTATTTCTCTAAACTTACAACTAATCCACGTGTTCTTTCTAACGACATCTGACGAGATTTCTGACGCATCCGGAAATGCCCCAAGTATAAAAGAATTTTTGTACCCGATAGGTCAAGCTTAAACGATACTGATTTCAATCGGAATAAATTTAATAAGCCATCGATCTGATACTTGTCAGTTAATCAGATAAATTTTTCATCCCTTTTATTTTATCTCTTTCATATCTTTCAATTCGTATTAAAAATTTCAAGAAATTTACAAAACTTATTCTTTACTTCTCCGTATCTGTTTTTGGACTCAAATTTTCTCTATTTTTTTTACATTTTGAAAATGTCAAGTTGTTTATCTGAACTCTGCCATTGCAAATAGAAAAAATGATTGGGATCTTGAAAGAACTTTTTGGTGTCATTCTCTGAATTCCTTGTGTCTAAAATTAACCGTTCGACTGTCTTCAAATGAACAATCGTGGATATCCGTGGACCATTCAATCGAGTCGATTTATAGGCCCCGAGGGCATTGTCATTTTAATTTTACGCAACCCAGAGACTGAAGTCTGATCTTTTCACCCGTTGAGGTTGAAAAGTGCACTAGAAATCGTGCGCCTTGTCGCCTATCGCTCGGCGTATAAATTTTCCCGCTATGCAAAGAAAAAGCGTCCGAGACGGAATGCGAACAATCGGGGCGAAAAGTCAACCCTCGCAGCGGCATCAAAGCACCGTCGTTTGTCGGGCTTTATGTGCCGGTCGTTTTCCATCGTGTCCGTTTCTTTTCTCCTCTTTTCGACTTTTACCTATTTCACCGTTTGCCGACGCTTTGTGCTGGCGGCGCAGTAATAATGGACGCCGGTCTTGTATCGGTAGCGCAAAAACGTCGTCACCTACTAGCAAACTAATAATCATTTTATGGTCACCGTAAACTTCTGCTTTTGTTCGGCTAAACTATTTTTTTTTCTCAACTCCAAATTCAATATACTTTTTCTAGTTCTGAGCATTTTTTTTAGCTTCAAAGGTTAGTTATTAAATATGTAATAAAATATATTATCATTAATATATTATAATTTTTATTATAATTTTTTTTAATTTGTTCAATTTGTTTTTTTTTTTTTTTTTTTTTAATTTTCTGAAACTTTTTTGATTTTCTTTTTTCAAACAAATTGAATCAAATTTATTCAAAAGGCTGAATCAAAAGAAACCAGTTGACAAATGTGCGAACCACACTATCGATTATCTATAATTTGTCACTTTAACAGAGAGGGTTTTGTCAAATTGAAATGACAGAGAATATAAAATCGATAGCCCTCAAGCTGTTGGTCATTTATTCTGAGAGATTTTTACAGTGACAAATATCGTCGATGATATGAAAATAACCCAAGGTCCTCTGGACAAAGCATTTTTTTCCAGGCTCCATTGTAACGAAAAAAGGATTCTTTTCCGGAAGAAGTACATCTTCGACGCAGAACCCCGTCATCCATCATTTGACTTTTTTCAAAAATAAAAATGACCTTTCTGATGAATTATTATATTAGTTTAATTCATGAACATTGAATATGCTAAATATTATTATTTTAAATTAAATTATGAAAAATATTAAAATGAAGGCACAGTTTTTGGTGAAAAAGATTTTTCGGGGGGATTGTTTTTCAATTATGATGTTAAGATTGGGCTGGCATATAAAAAGTTGCAATGTAAACAGTTAGAAATCCCAGTACATAGCGATAAACTCCAATTAGGGACCGTCCCCGAATAATGTTACGCTCGTTCTGATCATTTCGGTAACACCTCCCCCGCCCCTTTGTCACGCTCCATCACGCAACGGACAACCTCCTTTCCAAAATAATATCATAGATAATAAACTCAATCATTTAATTCAAATCAACCCTTTTAAAATGCAATGTCATAAATTACAGTGAATAACTTGGTGCGAGACTTGGTGTTTTCATTCTTTTTACAACATTTTTCAATCTTCCACCGTCCAAATACAAAATTCAAAATATGCACAATAATCATCTTTTTTGGCAGAAATAAATTTCAAAATAACAAAGTATAATATAAAGTTTAAAATTTTCGTTCAGTTGGAAAATTGAAAAAGGAAAATTAATTCAGTTCAGTGGTACAATTTGCAAGTAGACGTTGAATTTTTCCGTCTGAGACTTTTTATAACCAAATACTTATCTGTCAAGGATCTGAAAATCGGTTCGTATTCTTGGAGAAAAACAAAAAAATGTCAACGAAACAAACGACCCCTGGGGCCGAAGCGTGTCAAATCAACCAAATGCGAGGGGCAGGGACATTCTTAGCGCTGCCACGCGTTGGCCGAGACATTCAGGCGCGCTGAACCGCTACGAATCGGCACCCCGAGTCAGGTCATTTCTTTTCTCGGCATTTCCGTCGAGAGCCACGAATCGATCATCGCCCGTTTCACGCGCCCTTTTTTCCAGCAGGTGTTTCGTTGCTTGGAAAGTGGTTGCGCGAATCGTTAGTCCTCGGTTGCCTGGTTCTGAATTCAATGAAGAAAGTGTGACGTGCTAAACAGGTGGCTGAGTTTGTGAAATTTTGACGTTCGAATATTTGAAAATGCAGCTTCCTAATACTTAAAATAAGCGAGGGATGCTTAATAAATACAACATCTTAAGTCCAAATAATTGTTCGATAACTTTTATTTCATACTTTTTCTGCCAACAACTTTTCAAATTCTTCAGTATAATCTTTTGTTGATAAAATTAACATCCGATCAATTCAATAAACTTCCGTCTTTAACATATTTCGGTTGCAATACAGAGCACTATTTATTTAAGAATTGAGATGGCATGTTTTGTAAAATGTTTATAAAAATCATCCAATAATAGTTTAATTTTATAGACAAAATTAATTACTAATTTCTTTTTCGTCATTTCATCCTATAAGTAGCTTTATAAAATTAACTATAAAATACTTATATAGTAAACAATTAACATCAGATCAATTTAATCAACTTATGTTTGTTCAAGTAAAGAATTTACCGTTTTAATAGAGAGCTTTCTATTTGTTTAAGAATTGTGATGTTATGTTTAGTAAAATGTCTATAAAAATTCATTTAATAATACAAAGTTCAATTTCCGCAGATATAATTAATTACTCATTTTTAGTGTAAACAATTAACACCAAATCAAATTTTAATTGAATCAACTTTTTTCAAGTAATTTAAATAAATTTCCAATTCAATACAGAGCTTTCTATTTATTTAAGAAAAAAAATTGAAAAAAATTTGTTCAACAGTATAAAATTTATAGATAAAATTAATTGCTAATTATTAGCTTTGTAATGTAATGTAATATAAATGGCTTTATAAAATCAACTACAAAATACTTGATATAGTATGAAGTACTATATAAATATAAATTCATTGTATAACAAAATTACAATTTGATCAATCTAATGATAAAATAAAATATTAATATCATAAATGAAGATGAAATGTGTTCGTACAAACTTAATATTAAAATTTCATTGTCATTCATAGGATCAATGGTGGTCGCTTTAGATCTATTTTAAGTTCCACCATCTTTTGCGATCACCTTCAACGAGGTGATCTAACAAAACCTTACGTCTATTATCGCAATAGTTTGAAAAATGAATCGCTTTCTCTAAGTCTTCATATACCGTATCATAATTAAACTGTTTTATACACTTTGACAAATTTTCTGTAGCGATGTCCAAGTCTCGTTGGTTGTCCTGGAAGATTCTGCACTGGTTATTCTCCTCCAAGAAGAATCCAAAGACGTAAGAGTATGTAAGCAACTTTCTGCAGGCTAGCAGGACCTCCAGCGCCTTGTCCCATAGGTTACGATCGAGCCAGATTTTTGCCGTGTTTTGCGTCGCCATCTGCAGCATCTTATACTTCTTATTCTCGATGAAATCAAGGAGCTTCGACTCCTCATGGAACGACTCCTTGTGATTTGTGTAGCTTTGCACAAAAAATCCGACTCGATTTTGGCGGATCGCACAGCAGACCCACTGTTCATTCCACGGCTGGAAGCAGTACCAGCAGAAGGAAGAGGTGCAATGTGAGCAGATAGCGTTAGTAGTGTTGGGCACTTTGACGAGTTCCATCTTACATTTTGGACACTTGGTGGCATTGGCTAACTTCATTATGGTCTTTCCTTCCGTGGCCATCATTTCCAACCATCTCTTCAGCAGACGGCAATTCACCGGCGAATGCCAGTCCTCGCCGCATTCCATGCAGATGGTGCGTCCACAAAGACATCTCACAGGTCTGGCATCTATTTGCTCGACCCTAAATACGTTGGAACAAAAACGAGTTGGGCATCGTTTCATGAGACTATTGCTCTTGATGAAGCTATTGGTCTGCGTGATTCTGTGATATTCCTCCGAACCTTTCATCAACCGAATAGCAATCTTCTTTTCTAGAACCACATCGCAGTCTTCGTATCGGCAGCGGTAGATTTTTGATTTGTTTTCCTTTCTAAGGTGCCGGAACCAGCAATCAAAACAAATCTCGTGACTACAACTCGGTATGTAAATCTGTCGAGAGGGCAAACGTCTGTTGCAGATCTGACACTCACGGTGGGCAAAATATATGCCAGCTTTGGACAACAGTTGGTCTCGATTCTCTGTGTAGTAACGTTCCATCAGAGTCATCTTGTCCCACTTGAAACAATGTAGCAGAGCAGCGATATCGTTGCGGGGTAAATTTATAATTGCACTGGCTTCTGTGATGATTCGTTCCATCTCTTGCGCGATTTGCTCTTTCGTTAAAACATCATAGTTGTAAGCCCTGCCCTCGTTGGTGTTGATCAATTTCTCTTCTTGGAGGGTCAATGCTTCCATTTCAACCTCCATTATTACGCTTGCAGTTCTTGCCCGAAAACTGTGCAGGTGTCTGTAAAAGATGAAGTGAAAAACCATCAGTTAAAAATTTGTCATCGCAAAAATAAATGTTCAAATTCGAAAGGAATTTAACAGAAAACACGCAACAATTTTAATTGACAAATATATTTATTTGTTTGTATTTAAAAACGTTTACATCTTTTTTGTATCGTTTTACATGAAGTTCTTAATCTATGTCTTACTATTTATCATATAAAACTTTGATAACTTTGATCATATATATTTGAACTAAAAACAATTGTTTAAACTTGAAATAATGTTATGAAAATAATTGAAACGTGAACTTAAAAATGAATTTGTTCAGAAAGGAACTTTCGCAGAATTATATCTTCCTTTTCCACCACATTTTTTCATGACCCTCATCAACATGTCTCAGCAGAACCTTCCGTCTCTCTTCACAGTAACCGGACAAGTCCAGGACCTTTTGTTTAATATCGCGCTGATTCTCCTTGTTGATCTTATTCTCCAAGTATCCAGACAGCATCTCTGTTGCATTTTCCAGGTCCTTCAAATTGTTTTCGAAGATCGCATACTGATTCGTCCTCTCCAAGAAATACATAAAGGCGTAACAATGCAAGACAATTTTCCTGCAGGCAGTGAGAACGTCCACAGCCTTCTCCAAGAACTGCACCTCTGGGAAACTCAAGTTCAATGACTCCCTCATCTCTTCCATCTTTTTACGAGTACTCACGTACAGTTGGGCTTCGAATTTCAGCGACTTTGAATGAACTTCGTATCTCGTACTATAAAACCAAAATCGGTCATTGTAGCAACGATTGGTTTCGAATGTTTCAACAGTCAAAGCGTTGGTCCAATTGAAGGGTGATCGGCACTTACTGCAATGCATGTTGTTGCAACCACCATTTTTTTCAATCGGTGCATTGCAATGTGGACACTGCTTTGTGAACTTCGAGATCCACTCGAGAGACTTGGCTTCTTCTGCGCATAACTTTTTCCAAAATGTCAGTGACTTACAGTCGATTGGTTCGTGCCAATTTTCATTACAGAGGAAACAAATAGTCTTTCCACATTTGCACTTCACAGGTTTAGCGGCCACGAATTGGACTTTGAAGGCGTTGTTGCAGTCGGGGGTCGGGCACCATTTTAGCAGCCTGCTGCACTCGACAAAACTGTTGGTTATGAGCTGCTGGTATCTCACTTTGACTTGTGGATCTTCAATGAGTGTCATAACGCTCTCGTAGTCCATCAGAATTTTGCACTTGAATCCAGCACAACATATCTCCTGGGCCTCTCCTTCGTTCATGATCTTTGCGGTGAGGTAGCAGCACCAGCAGGTGGTGCAGAATCGATGACCACAATTCAGACCGAAGATACTTGTTGATGGAACGCCGGTGAAACAGATCTCACAGTCTTCATCCTGATTGTTTGATTTTTCCTTGTTCGTAATGGTCTCGCGAGTCTTGAATGGGTTGCCTATACGAGCTTCTTCGAATATTTTGTCCTGGTCCCCTTCGTAGAATTGTTCCATCAGTTTCATCTTGTCCCACTTGTAGTGACTGAGAAGTATCCTCGTGACCGTCTCAGGCATGTTTATCACAGAACTTACTTCGGCAGTGCTGTCGAGCATGTATCGGACCATCTCATCAATTGAAAAAACCTCGAAGTTGTAAAGGTCTTCCAAATTTTCTGGTTCCTCCTCCTCATCGGAGACGAAAACTTCATCCTCGCTTTCTTCGGATTCTAAAATGTCCATTATGTTTAAGTTTTAGTCTGCAACATAAAAATTAAGATCAACTATAATTTTTTTATATTCACTTCGAATGACTGAAACAAGTTCTGAACAAATTCAAGTTAAACTTTAAACTCATAAGATTAACAGAAAAAAATGAATTTAAAAATTGTAAATCTTTATTCTTACAGTTGAGTTTTGTACAATTAATGTAAACTTTATTCCTCAACTTGGCGATTGTCAAATAAATGCAAAATCTTTTGAGAATCCAGGAAAATGTATCTTTCAATGGTCGTCACGCTGTCTGCCGATCAAAGACAGTCCACAAGGTTTTATTCGGTTTTTGAAAAGCTGCCGTGAGATCAGATTGCGTAATGGGCCAGATTGAATGCGACGGCGTCTTTGATTTTCATGATTCTCACGAAGTCCGCGGCACCCCGGACTTTTTTCTTCGTTCCTTTCTTTCACGTGCGGTAACTTGTGCGGCGTTGACTTTAAATGCATCATTGTAAGTCCAAACCTCTTTTGCAGCCAGCAAATTTATTGGTCTCAAAGTAAATTGAACATATCCTTTTTAACTTCAAACAATTTGTCACTTTTACAGTCTATATTTTTTTCTACTTTTTTTCTACTTTTATTCTAACAAAATTTTTAATTTAATTTTTATCCATTGTGTCTTTCTCTTTCAATGTGCATCATGGAAAATAAACTTTCAAAATTCTACTAGCTACTGATTAAACAATTTTTAACTGTCATTCTTAGTGACTTTTTTTCAACTGTTAGCATGCATTGTTTATAAACGACAGGTTATAAATGAGTCACGGAAGTCTTCGTTACGCGTCGTACAATTCTTGGACCAAACTCTACCTGCTTCGAAGTTACCTTTTCCTGTTATGATTAATGACATATGAGTTTGCCAATATATTTGTCTTTTGCAGGTTCTTTAGTTTCATCAGTTATAATACATTACAACTACATCAGAACCGACAAAAATAACATTCATTAAATAACAAAAGGATAAAAATTATTTGCAAATCATTGAGACAACAATAAAATTAAATGTCGATTTTGATCAGATGTTCATGAAACTTTTCCTGACATCTGTCAGAACTTTCAAACAAAATTATAAAAGAATGCCTAATCCTTTCACCAAGTTTTTTAGTCATGATTTCATACAGAAGCCGCCAAGTACAAAGAACCTCAAAGATAAAATCATTAGCTGAGCTTTTTCGTCAATTGACTCAAAACATTATTCTTTTCCAACTTTTTTCCAAGACAAACATAAACACGCACGCAGACATTTTTCTCAAGAATTAAATTTTTCCAAACGTTTGCCATCTGGAGACTGAACAATCATCTAAAAAATGTGAAATTCCAAATAACAAAAATCGAAATGATTCTGCTCTCTTCAAACATAAATAACGATTTCAAGAGCCTATAAATATTTAAGCATTTAAAAAGCTAAGAGCCGAAAAGTAATCGGCCCGGCGGTCGGCTTTAATTAGTTGCGTCGGTTTCCTTTGTTTCAATTATCGAAAACAAGTGTTTTTGTTGCGAGGGTGGCCGCGAAAGCCAAACGTAGAAAAAAAGAACAGAAGAAGAAGAAAAAAGAAAACATAAAAGAGGAGAAACAAAAATTAGCAAAGAAAGAAAGCAAAAAACGCTGAGGATCTAGTACACCTAGGATATATGATTTGTGTGTCAGTCTCCAGGAACGGGGCCTGTCTAGCTGAGTTTCTCGTCCCGCAAGGTCGGACTGATCAAACACACTCGCGTATCCCACGTCACGTCGGGACTAAATTAAAATGGATAATTGCTTTTTTTCGGCCGAACGCGTGATGGCTGGCGTTCTTCCAGGTAGAGTCGTAAAAGGATTTGATATAAAACTAATGATTTCGATCATTCGCTTGAGTTCGATCAATTTTGATCCAGGGCATAAAAAGAATCGCTATTATATTGACTCTCCAAACCGATTTTATAAACTGCTGCCTCCTCTCGATGATACAAACATTGTCATACACAGTAGAACAAAGCTAGCTTGAAGATACTAAAACTAAGCAAAAACAAATAAACATACCCATAACACAAATATAAATAAACACAGGAAAAAACAAAACTAATAACATAAAGATTGTTAATCAGAGTTTCCGAGATACGTTCAAATTATTTCAAGCTATTTTTCTGCCAGGATCTTTAACTTCAGAAACGCACGTTCGAAAAGTCATCACCCCATTGTCTTGCAAGATTCCGACATCAGTCAAACCTTTTATTCCAAACTTCGCGTCACTTTTCCCATAATCAAGAGTCAACCAGCGTGTATCAAACATTCCAGATGTTCCGTGTACCCCGCAGCGTATTGTGCGGTTTTTTATCCGCCAACAACCTCGGTTTCAATTTGTCCCCAACAGAGAACGATTCATCTCAAAGGTGCCGAAAAGAGATTCTCTTCAGTGCGCGCAAGTACGAGGCCAAAAATTTTTTGGACTCTGCCAAATTTTTGGCTCACGTATCCTGGGATTTTTTTTTCACGGTCTGAAAAAAAATGTTAATATTTATATTATTAAAATTGTAAGAGCACGTTTGCAGGCTACTTTATTGTCAAACATAAACATCCCGATCGTTTGGCATAAAAAAATAATAAATATGAAAAAATATGAGGGATATGAAGAATTTCATCGGCTCGACAAAGGAAAGCGAAGCTCTAATGTGAATAGTAAATTTCTTAATCGCGTGATTTAATAACTGTCGGCTGTCGCTCGAACGAGAACGTAAACCGATTGCTTACACCTGTAAACTCTCCGGAGCTTCATGAATTTTGAAATCCGTATTTGATTTATCGCACGATATACATACCACATGACACCAAATTCGACATTTTATTCCTCTACATAAAAATGAAAAAAAAAATAACCGGTTCTGTAAAAAAATATCCCATTCCTTTTCTTCCAACTTCTGTTATTGATTTTCGAAATCTCAACAGATAAAAAACATACAAAAGATATGAAAAACAAACAAACAAATACAAATTACAAATCAAAATAAGAAACAAAACAGAACAACTTTTTTTAAAACAAACTTGACTTTTTCATTGATTCTGTTGAAGTTATTTTTTTTTTTCTTTAAAAAATGTAAATACGAGTTTTAGCTTTGGGATAAGCTAAACAGAAACGGTTGTAATGATGATGTTATTGAGCCAAAATCGGATCAGGTTAGCTGCGAAGTACTGTTTAGGGTAGCCCAATCCAGTTTTAGGATTGACATCGGCACGTTCAAAGACCAGCCCCCCGCAGCCAGGATTAAACACGCCGACGATTATGGCTGAATTCAAAATAGTCCCCGACAATGCTCTTCGCGGAACCTCTGCATCCGCGATGTTTCCACTCGTTTCATCGTAGAACATATATCAACCTAGTGAAAAACGGTATCAACAGGAACAAGTTGGTAACGTCAACACCGGAAAAAGCATATTGTCACAATGAATTGCAGGTTCCGTTTCGACGAAGGTGTTTTCAAACCCTGGTAGTTTATTGTGATGCTCTTCGATTGATGCAACCATCTGTTTCTGTTAGATAAATTACTTGCCCATTAGTTCTTTCATCAACAACAAAAATACAAATTTGAGAAATTTAACATTCTTTTGTTTTGAAAATAAAATTATATTAACCTACAAGTTTTTTATGTTGTAATTACAAGTTTAATATAATTTTCACTTACTTTCGACTATGGATACCTGTTTATCACTATTTCTCACTAAACAAAATGAAAGTTGAAAAGAACATAACCCCAAAATGTTGAGGTTTTTGAATTGACGCTTGGATTAAATAAAGTTATTTTTGAGTTTTCGACCGGACAAATAAAAAGAAATGGTATCGGTTTTAAAAATATGGATGTTGATTAGTTGTTGAAGTACTTACGTATTTGAACAGATGTTTGGACAACTGTTGAACTTGCGAGGGGAAAACTTTTCCTTGTTTCAACTTCTGACGATGGCGATATATCAAACTATCAAAGTGAAATAATCAATGAAAAAAGTGAAATGGACCGGGACCCCCCGGAAGTAGATGATACTTCCGAAAATGACCGAACGCCATGCTGGCAGTTACAGGGGAAAAGCGGCAAATTCAAAATTTTCAAAATGATTATGGCGACAAATTGAAATGAATTTCAATTTAATTTAAAACAAAAATAAACAAAATACACATTCAATGGCAAAACTTTTTATTAAGATATCAACATTGACTAAACAATTATTTACAACTCTCTGCAGTTCGAAAAGAAAATTAAATTTCAGTCTCAGTATCAAATAAATGGATAATTGCTAATTTGAAGGGGAAAAAAATACATTTACATTTTACGAATAAAATTATATGTGAGTATTGGTGAAAATAACGGCCCCTAGATGGCGCCACAGAACGGGATCTTGAAGTTTTTCTGTCCATTTTTTTCTCCTTCTAAATATTATCCCAAAACCATCATAAATAACTCTGCGTTAAAAAAATATATAAATCTCGGATACACTAAAATGGGATTTAAAAAATTGGTCAATTCTGGACAAACGTCCTAAAATATTATGTCCGACTTAAAAAATATTGATCAACAATCGCCAACTGTAATTTCAATCGGCGGAATATATCGCCATGTGTGACCGTGAACAGGTGTCACGTCAGAACTTATCGACGTGGTTTTGTCCACATCCCGACTTGTGCATCTAATGTCCATCTTGTACTGGCCAGCGGTCAAAAATACCACCCGACATTCATGATACACACGAGCTGACTCTTTCAGCTGAAAATAGAAACATTACAAATGAAACATCAGCATGATGAAATACAAATTTTTAACATAAAACAATTGAAAATGAAAATGAAAACTATTAAATTAAAAAATTTTGAACCTCACCGTTGGAAGCATGACTTTATTAGCACCAGCAATGGATAACCGAGTATCCAATCTGTAATTATTCACCCCGTTCTGATGATCCTGATAGAAATTAATG
Organism: Trissolcus japonicus; assembly: GCA_030522925.1. Classification (NCBI taxonomy): domain Eukaryota; kingdom Metazoa; phylum Arthropoda; class Insecta; order Hymenoptera; family Scelionidae; genus Trissolcus; species Trissolcus japonicus. The sequence goes on along the minus strand of JAPYZS010000072.1, from coordinate 324,436 downwards.
GTGAGCACCAAATCGTGCAGGGAATTCTCCATTGCGTTGCAGATACCAACTCCAATGCTCACACAATCGCCTAAATTGCAAGTTAAGGCATCCTGTGCTTTGACCACTGCATCGTTCACCATTATTTCTAAAAAAAAATAATAAATATATATCAATCTCAGATCAATTTCTCTTATTGTTAAATTGTCTGGAAAATAATGTTTCGATAAGTACTCACCCCATTGCAAAGGACTCATCCTGACCAGATCCAACATATCTCGTGCAAGTGTTATACCAGAAAGAACAGCACGACCTGAAGAATCCGTCCCCAGTAATTGCCATTTGAGTTCCACCAGGGAAGCAATGTGTTCGGCGCAAACCTTCTGCATCTCACAAAAATCTTTGGATTTGTCGTTCGTCTGCAAGGAATAAAACTGGTAACACCGGTTGAGTATTTTTGATCAAAACAAACATAAAAAATAAACTCTAAGATAATTTCAACTGTGAAAAAAAAAGAATTGGAAACAAAAGAAATGTACCGTGGTGAGTTTGTTCAATGGACACCTTTCGACAGGTACTGGAATTCTGCACGACTCTCTTTCCTCCATGTAGATGCTCTTTCCTTGAGTATAATGCAGTTCCATCTCATTTTGAGTCATATTTGCAACGTCCAACACTAAGTAGAATTGTGAAGGCCTGAAAATAAACAAAATTGAAAATTATTTTTGAAACGCAAATGATTTATGAAACAATTTGAATGAATAATATTTATTATAAAAAATTATATCTTCATACGTTTCTGCGGGCAACACATCCCAGTTGGTGATTTGTACACTGGGTAGCATTTCAATTGTGATGAAAATAGAAGATATCCTGCAGTAACCCGCAGTGAGACCAGCACCGCCGGAGTACTTGATCTTCAACTGGCCCTCGATTATGTTTGACGCTCTCAAAGGAACAGCCAGTTTTGAAAGATTGTTACTTGGCAATGAATTAGTGTTCGACCTGAAAGAAGAGGTGAGCACGGATTGTCGCTTCAAATGGTGAGACGGAGAGTTTAATCTGGATGGCAAGGAGCTAGAGCCCGAATACGTTGTGGTCAAACTGTTCGCTTGACTTGGACTCATGCTGTTGACGGTTCCTGAAATGGAAATAAAAAGTTATTCTTCACATCTCATTGAACGTTGAACTTCAGTGTGATGATTATTTCATTGTTCAACATTACCGGATTGTGAAGGTGTGATGAAGTTCGTAGCAGCATACATGTACAAAGTTATACTGGCAGTGGCCTCGGGTTGCAACGGCAACTGAGTCATCAAATTTTCATCGCTCCATTCGAACACCTTAGCCTCGGTCGAGGCATCAAGTGTTGACTGCACAGAAACCTCTATCATCTCGATAGGCACTTGTCCGCTATTTGTAATCGTCACTGTGCACTCGGCCCTAAAATTGATTTTCAACTTTTAGTAACATCACAAACAATGATTCCACATTATTAACAATTTTCCATTTCAATACATTTTTTAAACTTTGTATTTATCGCTTACCTTTCACCACCATACAAAGAGATGCTTGCACTAGTGACAATATTGTCACTGGAAGAACCGAAACTAGCAGTTCTAGGTAAACTCGTAGAGACGTCTATTTTAGGCAAGGCTGGAATCACTTCAACTGAGTAATGAGGATGTGGCATTCCGTCCATGTGTTTCAATCTGCAGTTTGATTTGACTCCGAGTGTGTGGGTGCTAAAACCTGAGATTTCTAGATCCCCAGCCTCTTTTGGAGTCCCAGCCAAGGTGACAGCTATTGGACCTGAATCTGCAGGCAGGGTTATGCTTTCAGGGATGGACTCGAAGACCACTCCGTTCGTGAGGAGTCGCATATTTGAAACGTGCAGCTCGAAAGGAAGTGGATTTATCAGCTGCATGGAAACTTCGCAGATATCACCATCGACCCATAAATAATCTGAAACAAAATTTTAATTGATAAAAACTCTATTTGACATTGTCTTCAATTTCAATCAAAAATCAAGTTTTTGATAATTCGAGAAGTCGGATTTTCAGAACAAAAACTCACCAACTTTACTTTTTGAGGAAGTTTTTCTTTCTAGGGAACCAAAATTTATTGGAGTGAATAAAAACGGGCCGTGATCTTCTTTGACTCTTTCAATTTTTTGAGGCTGTAAATGTGGTTGCAAATTTTTCAGAGAAAACGATTTGGTTTTCGGGATGTTTGTCAAGTTTGCTGGAGGAATTACTATCCTGGATTCTAAAACCTGGAATCAAACATTTAAAAGCCAAATCGGTTTGTTTTTTCAAATTCCTCAAAGTGTAATATTGGCTGTTGTACTCACGAGTGGCACAGGTGCTCCTTCACACTGTTGTGAAACAGCTTGAAGTTGTTTGGCAAATTCTTCACGTTCTTTGGGGCTCATGTGATCAAACATGGTTTGCAATAAAAAGGTCAAGTGTCTGGTCATAACAGCTGGATTGCCCATGCGATTCGCTGCTATCACTAGTTCTGTCAAGACTTGGATTTGAATTACTGGCCAACCTCTTTGTTTATCTGAAAATTGGATTTTAATTAAAACTTGAACAAAAACGCAGTGTCATCAATTTTAAAAAGTTCTATATCAAACCTTGAAGCATCTCAACTGGGTCCAAAGACAGCTTAAACCCAGATATGGACTTCAAAAGCATATTATAACATCTCTTCCAATCCAAACTTGGATTGTGAGGAGAGACGTGTCTCGTTGCTGCTAATCTCAAGCAACAGGCAGCTTTCCTCGAGAAACCAAACTGCGTGTACAAATCTGATAAAGTAGTAAACCTCGAGATCTGCAAAAATCATCCTCACGAACATCAACTCGTTTACAAAAAACACAGAAAACTAATGAAAACAATTTTCGTTACATTTATACAAAATATACCTTTTCTTGTTCACAGTTAGGCAAATGTATATAAATGGCATTTTTTAAAAACGAGGCTGCCTGAAGGGCGCAGTTCTGTTCGATAGATATCCTCGTGGCCTTGAAAATAGCCTCAGTTTCGATGATCCCTGCATTGTGGTACTTGCTGTAATGCGTCACCGCTTCTCGATACTTGAGACAAATATCTTCCGGGGGCAGAAGATAAAGTACATTCGATTTCGAGTCCATTGAGAGTGAAGAAACAGTAGTACAAGAAGACGTTGTCGGCGATGACGAAGTTGACGATGACGAAGACGATGAGATTGTCTGGGATGGTGAAGATAAAGCTGCCGAACTTCTTCTATCAATTTACAAATCAATTTAATTAAAATTCATTAAATAACTGAAATTTCATTGAAAACAAGGTGTCACAACCACCCCAACTGCCCATGCAATTGTAAACATTCAGACCTTCTTTTATCCGGACTTCCTTCCTGCAAAGACGAATTTCTGTGCAATGGAGCAATGATCCTAGCATGAGGATAATGTATGATTGCAGAAGTCGCACAGAGTCCTTCCAAAGCTGCAGCGAGCCATAGCCAATCGTTCACTGCCTGCAGAGTGTTCACAGCAGTATTGTAGTGGCTCAGTGCATCAATAGGAAGTCCCGATTGCAGACACAAGTCTCCCAGGTGTTTGCTCATCCTTCCTGCGCATTTCTTGCGGTTATTTTTCGTACTCAAATCCAAAGCTGAAAAATTACAAGTTCAAAGTTACGATTCTGTAAAATATTTATTTAATTACGAATGTGCCCAATTTTTTACAAACACAAACAGATCATAGGAATTATTAGACGCAATTACCAATGAACTCTTTCTTCTCGAAAGGCGCCTTCAATAATTCCATATTGTCCAACTTCTCTTTGGCCCTGTTGACACGCTGACTATCCAGGACCGTTGAGATTATCAATAGAAACTCATTGACATGCGTCTCCAATCTCGGACAGGCTTCACTGTTATAAAAATAGGCCCTGGCTTTAAAATTCGAGGGCGTCTTGAAGTTGCCCGGCGGTTCTTGGGTGGCATCTTCTTGTTCCGGGCCTTCGGGCCCGATAAAGATCGCCCTTGAGTCGATGAGCGTGGTATGATATTTGGATTTTAGACACTCGTGTAGCCGGCACAACTCGTCCAGTTCGATCTGGTTCTCGAACCGGCCGAAGGTTATCAGGCCCAAGAGTCGGCGGTGGGTTTGAAACTGGCCCCAGTCGCTGTTTTCCGGCGGGTGCTCGCGGACAAACCTCGCAAAAATTTCCTTTGCTGTTTTGGTCGTGTCAATAACGGTAAACCGGCTGCTGGATTTAATCACTCGCTCGCACAGACGGTTCACGCTCTTAGGCTTGATCTGGGGACCGATGTCCTTGAGCAGAAAAAGCAACGCGGCGTGGTCATAAACCGTCTGCTCGTAATCCGGCTGGGACATCTTGTTGTCCGGCACTGGATTCGACAGAATCACACTCACTGCCGAGCGCATGAATTTTTAAGTCTGACCGTCCTCGCTTTGGCCTTGGGTCTTCATTAAATTTCCGAGTTCAAAGCTGTATTGAAAAACCTACAACAAATTTTATTCCTATAAAAAATAATACTTTTGACAGTAATTGTGTTCGTCTAAAAATTTTTATTCAGATGAAATTTACAAGATGTGAAATTTGTAATGGATACTTTTTGAAAATTCTAAGGGTCGTTTGAGTTTAGTTTGCGAAAGAGTTTAGTTTCTCGACCTTTTGCAACTTACGGCATATGCTCATGTGAGACGAGGTTGTTTGTTTATCCGATATGTTTCGATGAAAAGAACAAGGTTATTACGCTCGTCTTGTCACAGTTTCACTCTGCTCACGGTTTTCATCAGGATCGATTTCTCACGAGCGATGTGTCGTCGGTTTCATCGTAGTAGGAAACTACGTGTTAGAAACGTAAGAAAGAATACAAAATAAATAGAGAAATGTCATTCTCAAATCAGACGACAAGTGCAGGCCAAACAGATGATCGTGGAGTCCCTAGACTGCGGGTGTGAAAAGATGAATAGCACCTTCTCTCTTCAATGGCAACGCGCTAGAAGAGGAAGGAAAATTTGAATGACAAGTTTGAGAATGAAATTTGAAAAAGGATTTAAAAGGGAGAATGTGAAGAAAAAAATGTGTTCCTTCAATTTTGATATAATTTTTCGTATGTATTTTATTATAAACATGTTTTATAGTATCAACAGAATATGTTTATAACATATAGATTGATAAACCTTATATTGCACAATTGGTCTTGACGTTTTTTTATAGAAAAAGAAGAATGGTCGATAATAAAAAATGAATAGCAAAAAATACTGGTACGGTAGACTCGCCATGATATCACATACAGTTTTCACAAATAAATATATGTTTTGAGATATAACATTGAAACTAATACTAATTCTAAAAATCAATCACAGATAAACTATAATTTCGTATCCTCTTCTATAATCAAGGTGTATATGATTTCAAAAAAGATTTCTAATAAAATATCCATAGAATTCAAAAACTACAATTAACATATTGTGTAATGCTTTCAATAAAATATGCGAGCTTGTGCCCTCGGTTAAAATTTGTTTTCAACTACAAGATGAAGTTAATGTCAGATTGAATGTACGCAGTCGAATCAAAATGTTATACAAGGATCCCGAAACGATTCACTTTAAGAGATACTCGAAGTACAATGAGTCTCAGTAGCTTGTCACAAATTCGGACGATATTTTGCATGGTTCCAAACAAGTTTGCGATTACTTTAGACATTTAAGAAGCTTAATTAATTGTTCTACTTGTACAAGAGTGACTGTTCACGAGTTCATTGTTATCAAACGAAAATTTGTGGTTTTAGAAAATGTGTTGTACAATTTCTCGTGCCATTTTCAGTTGCAAATTTTCGTTGTGAACATCGGTTGGCTACATAATAAGGAAGATGAATTACAATATTGGTATGGTTACTTTTTTTGAAAATTCTACCGCAGGTGTCAAGCCGTTATGGAAGTGTCAGCTAAAACATCAGTTCACTAAAGTGTCGCTCTTCGCCGGAACATTCAAGCTACAAAAAGTCTGCAATCATTCGAAAAAAATGTTTGCTCCTCAAATATTTCCAAACACTGAGCACCTTGAGATCGAAGAATCCAACTTCTCTATTAATTTCCGATACAACTTTTCGGTACAGCCAAAATGTTGTCAACCCATCTTATAACTTGATGACACATTGGCCGTAAAGACTGGTGCCAGCAAATAACGAAGAAGATAACTTGATGAAAATTTGATGCAAAATTTGAACTTTCCCTCGATCTAAAAATATATCACATTTTAATCAGGTTATTAGTCACGTTCGTTATAATTCATCCGAATCAATTATAAATGGCCACTAATTTTCTCCACTTCTGAGACAAGTTGTAAATCATAGAACGAGTTTACTCAGCGTTTGAAATTATACCCTTTTACATCCTTTTGTAACAATCAGAATCATGAATGATAACTGCGCTTGAGTGATTATAATTAGGTAAAAGCGAATCGATCCAATTATGGTTTGCGCGAGGATTTGCAGTCTTTCGTTGGGTCCGCGGGTTCCGTGTAATCTTGTCGGTGGTGTCTCTGCTGGTCCCCCCTGTACTCCCGCCGGGGGTTGCCGTTCTCGGTCTCCTGGTCCCGGCGCTGTGACCGGTTTCCCCGGTACTTTTTGTTGCCGCCGTAGTAATTGCCACTGTGGTAACCCCGCGATCGATAAAACGGCGGGTAACTCGCCGAGTTGTCCGGTTTGTTGGTGCTGTTGCGTAGCTGTGGCAACAAACTTCCATCGTCGCATGATTTGCGTTCAAGCTTTGGCTCGTGACGATTCTTCTCGTTCCTTTGATAGTCCGGATAAGAACTTTGGTCAAAACTGAAACGAATATAAAAGAACCAAAATCGTTTCCTCCTTTTTTATTTTTAAACACCACAACAACTTTTTTTACCTTTGGTTTGCTTTGGATCCCCGATGCCAATAACTTTGAGACTGTAAGGGAGGAAACTTGTAAGAATTTTCGTCCTGTGCTGCGTCGCTGGTGGTGGGTCTACTGTTATGATGGTGGCCTCGTCGACCACGACTGCTGCCCCCAGAGTGACTGTGTGCATTGGCTAAGGAGACTTTCATCTGAGCGATTTCCTTGCCCTGTTCTTCATTCTCCTGTCGCAGTCTCAGCACCATGGCCTCTGCTTCTTGCAGACGAGAAACCAGACCGGGCTGGGTCCGATACATGCCACCATCCACCTGCACTCCGACCTCGACTTTCTTACCTTCATCTTCTTTTACTTCCAGCATTCTAAATCATTCCCAGTTATACGATTATAATAGAGTTTCAAATTGTTTAAGTTTTACATCCAATAAACGTTTAAACTTTAGTTTAAATTAAATATAGTTAAAATTAGTTTACTTTTTCTGTTGTTCAATTATATCACTGAGAAACGAGTTGTGCGTTTTGGCTTCGTCTAGGGACTTCTTTATATCCTGTATTTCTTTCTCCAGAAGTTCGACTTGAAGAGGAACACTATTAACACCTACGGGGCTTCCCTAATAAAATAATTTTCGAAACAAATAAAAATATTTTAAATGTTGCGAAATTAAATAAAAATTAAAAATTAATTGATTCGTTACCTTCGCTTTCACAAACCCGTTTCCACAATCTTCCGGAGATGAAGCACTACTTGACGACAGAGAACTGTTACTTTTGGAAAACACCAACTGAAACTGTAAATCTGAAAAGTAAACGAAAAAGTAAATCAAGTTTTCTTTAACAATTGTTTGATTAACGGACGATTATCAATTACCCCTATTACGCTGACGTAAATTTTCAACCTCCTGGTGCAAGGCGACCAATGTTACCTGGTGCTGGTCTTGTAAAAATTTCATATTCTGTTCTAATTGAGCCACGCTGTCGCCGTAAATGTTGCGCTGTCTGATTTGACTCCCAGTTCCCTCATGACGATTCGGCATAGGCACTAATTCAATAGGTGACTTTTTACCCTAAAAAATGTGAAATGAAATGAAATTAATAAAACAATTGATAATGTAAAAACTAAAGAAACTTCAGAACAACGCATTAAAAATAATTTCGACGTGGATCGAAGATTGAGATAAAAGAAATGAAAGATGCAAAAATAGCTCTATGTACCTGCGAGAAAGGTACTGTAGGAAGTTTGACGAGGACCTTCGACGTCATGTTCGGTTGCCGATTAGAATGCCAGTTGAAACGCTGAAAAAAGGATCGCAGAAGTGTTAAGTCGTAGTGGCGAAAAATTCAATGGGCCAGCGCACTCGCCATCAAACTGACGCGCGTAAAAAGCACAAGCGATTGCGTCGCAGCTTGCGGGCACGTTGCAGCTCCAGCCGGGACCACTGACGGGCGTTGAGAGAGCCAACGAGACCGCGCTTTGATCACAGCTTAGCTACTTTAAAGCCCCTTCGGACTGCAATTATTACCACGCTCGTTCGGAGCTCCGCGTATCCGTGCGAAGAAGCCGGGAGTGGTTATCGATCGCCTCAATGATGGCCGCACCCACGCAACACTTTGCACCCTACTGTCGCACTTTTCTGCAATTTTCTATTCGTCACTTCATCGTCCCCTTCCCTTTCTTAAATTATTCAGCGAAAAAGAATTATTATTAATATAAAAAATTAAGCTAAAAAATTAAGATATAATAAACGCTACAATATCAGCTAATAAAACAAAATATTGTATCGGAAAAAATGTACAACAATTAAGATGAAATTTTTTTATAAATACATTTATTTGTATATTCGTTATTCCAGACATTTCTACAGTCGTTCATACACAGTACAAACGTAACGTCGCAAAACTCATTGTTAATTAAAGTAGGAGAAAATTAGTTTGCCAGTGCGTCGAAAACAAGTAAACTATACGTGTAAATAGATAAAAAGTTAAATGATCTTTTTTTATTATAACATAGCTATGAATAACAAGTTCAAAGTGAAGAGAGAGAGAGAGAGTCATATTTCGACAGTGAAAATTGTTGGTAGTACAATTTGAAATACTGAAATCCTAAATGTTTTTTTTCATTTATACATTCAATTGTGCTTTTCACACATGAATACACTATATGTACAGAAATAAAAACGAAAACATTTTACAAATTGAAGAACAATTGTATCATAAATCCAATAGCCATTTTCTCTTGGAAAAAAATTGTGCACGAATGATCACTTAGCAATATACAGTTTATGCTTCATGTTAGGTTCCAAAAAATAACGACTGCATGATCGTGTAGTAACTAAGATTGATCCCAAAAAATAAATCTTTGTAACAAAAATATTCACTTTTATTGATAAATAAAATATCAGGTGTATTCGATGAAACAACAATTAAATCAATTTCATTAACATTTTTTGGAACCATCACGAAGAAAGTGTTCATTTGAACGAAGTTTTATGAATCAATAGACAACGAAAAACTTGAAAAGGAAACGTATTCTTCGTCTAATATTTTTCTTAATGGTGACGAAAAGAAGAACTGGTAAAATCATCAAAAGCGCCATATGTCATATGCATCGAAGGGTTATTATTACATGAGATGCGCCAAAAAGAATCATTAAAAGGGCAAATTCAAAATCTATTTGTACAATTTTGTGCTTTTCAAACGATGAAACATAAATTCGTTACAAAAATTCGCATTAGTTGCAATTGATTAAAAACGAATGTTACAAGATGAAACACCATCATCCATTTATAAGTGAATAATACTTAATCAAACATCGATACAATTCCGCTTTTGATACAAAATTTTTGGCGCTAATGAATTATTGCTTTGGCGCTTATGATCACTTCTATAAAGAGATATCCGATCTTTTGATTGACAGCCATACAAAATTAAGATGCAGATTTGCTCTCGGGAGATTCGTATTACGCTCGATAGAGAAGATATTCTTTCAAAGATTTGGGCAAGGGGAGCAGTTCCACAGCTTTACCGTTGGTATACTGTAGTATGGCATCTCGACAGGCATTTTGTAACGTTGTTACTGAAAGAGATTTAATTTCAATGAAATTTCAATTTGAATTTTAATAATGTCTAATCAAATTTCATCTTTCAATTTCATTACCTCCATACTGTATTCGTTGTACTATTCGAACTTGTTTGGTTGTTCCGTAGACATCAACGACGGCATGCAATGGCTTCTGCTTGTAAGGGATGTCTGTGACGCAAACACCGTGATCCTCCCCGTTGATAATAAAGTGCATGTCAGCAGCGTCCGAACCAGCTTGGGGCACATACATGACGCCGATTCGACTCCCCGTGTCGGTGGGTAAAAGTTTCTGCGACCTTCCCACCACGTTCGGTTTCAAAATGCTGTGCGGCGTTCCTTGACAGGTTTGAATGTGCCATGGTTTGGGTACCTAAACCAAATTTCATCCCATCAATATTCCACAATCATTTTAATAAATCATCCACTGATATTGATTTAAAAAATAAACACAATATCAGAAGTTTTTTCATACCTGAGTGTCATCTTTGAGGGGTAAACAAACGTTTTTGCTTTCATTGATGGCAAAAACCCAGCTGTTGCCGGCATCGATAAGGTTTGGCATTGCAAACCTTGGCAGGCAATTTGGGTAAAACATCATGGGATCCAGTTGTGTGAGTCCGATCCTCAGATGACCGCTCCATCCCCGCTCGTCCTTCTCAATCTCAATGAGAAATATCTCGCCAGGTCTCAGGGGCTTTTCACTAAACGTCAGACCGTGATCGAAGCTCGCTTTGCGAAATGCTACGGTATTGTCCTCACATAGGATGATGTTGGATCCATGGTTCCTGTGGAACCGAGTCCTGTGCGATCCCTCTGACATACTCCACGTTCGTTTACGAGCATGCTTCTTTAGGAGGTACTTCATTATAAACTCAGACTCCAGGATGCTAATTCTCAAAACTGAAAGAAAATGCAACCTTTACATTTGGTATCAACGCTAATTCGATGTCCGAACAGAAAACAAATGTAAGACAAAACGTACCTGACTCCAACCAAGCTTACATGCTCGCAAATTGTTTATAAATTGTTGTCAGAAAGTAAACAATAAACTGTCCACTGACTCTAACGGGCACACTATTTTGCGCAGCTTTTAAAAATTGTTCACGCTCGGGCACTAATTTTCACGCTCAATTCTGACAATTGCAGTTCTTCACCGCGCGAATTTGTTTTTCTCTGACACAAATTTCTCCTTGCGTCGCGATTCTCTCCAGTGTCTATTTTTTTTCTAACCAAACAATCTTAAGAAGGAAGTCTCGATGCAAAAGTCAACTCGACGTAAGTGGTTACACACGGTTCTGTGGCAGTAACGAGGCATGGGGTAATTTGTTACCCCTGAGACATTTACAAACAAACACGAACATAATTAGGATTGAGGTTATGATTTTGTTGATTGTTTGGAATCACACTTTTTTAATTTCAAATTTACTATAAATTATAAGCTTATTTTTGTTATTGATTGGGGTTTAAAAATTGTGGGGGGAGAATCATCTTTGGAGACTGTATTGTCGTGTGGAGTTTAGGAACACTTGGGAATCGAGTTCTAGAACATATTGTGGGTGCACAAATAATTAAATAATTGGTTTATAAATGAATGTACAACATTTTTGACCGAATTGAGATTTGTATGACGATTTTCAGTGATACAATTTCTTGAAAGAAAAAAATTGAAAATTTTTATTGACGCTTGAAAGCCATGGAAATGTTATATTTGAATTTCCCGCGCAGAACAATTTAGTGTCCTCTGGCGCCAGTTGTGGGAAACTAAAAGTTATCTCGCCTTCGCACACAACGTCTAACGTCATCGACGTCATCTCGCTCTTTTTCGTTCCACACGTGCGGCACTGCGTGTGGAGAATAACCTCAATTTTTTAACAGAACAACGTGTTCTGTTTTCTTTGTTTTTCGTTTAATTTAACAACAAAAAAGAGTGCAACAATGGCTTCGAATTTGTACAATTTCAAAAAAATTGCCGTCGTGCCACCGGCGAAAGTGAGTATTACGTTTGTTTATCTTGTCACATTTGTTTACATTTGCATGTTGAAAAGTTTCAATTTTTTGGAAACAAAATATAATTATTTACATATGAAAACAAAATTGACTCTTGTTTTCTTGATTGTTTATTTCTAACTTGATTCTTATTTTTTTAGGATTTCATTGATATTATATTATCAAAAGTTCAGAGAAAAACTCCAACAGTTGTGCATCCAAATTACAAGATAAGTCGTATCCGCGAGTTTTATACACGAAAAGTGAAATTCGCCCAGCAGAGTTTTCATGACAGGTTGAGTCAGATAATTCAGGAGTTTCCGAAACTCGATGACGTTCATCCTTTCTATGCTGATTTGATGAACGTTTTGTACGACAAGGATCATTACAAACTTGCTTTGGGTCAAGTCAATACTGCTAGATTTTTGATTGACAAGTAAGTCCCAATTAATATTAACAGAAAAACAATTATATTCTATCTGTCTGTTTTTTCTTTAATATTTGCAATTTTAAAACTTGTTATTTTTAGTGTTGCAAAAGATTATGTCCGTCTTCTCAAATACGGCGACTCGCTCTACCGTTGCAAGCAACTCAAAAAAGCAGCCCTGGGTCGGATGGCCACAATTATGAAACGACAGGATACCAATTTAACGTACCTGGAACAAGTGAGGCAACATTTAGCCAGGCTGCCAAGCATAGATCCGTACACAAGAACAATTGTCATCTGTGGTTTTCCCAATGTTGGAAAAAGTAGTTTCATCAACAAGGTATAACACTTGTCATTATTTCTACTAGTGATAAAACTTAATCACCAAGTTGAATGGCTGATTTTTATTATTTGAACAAATTCCAGATCACACACGCCGATGTTGAAGTTCAACCATATGCCTTCACCACAAAATCGCTTTACGTTGGGCACACAGATTACAAATACAATCGTTACCAAGTGATCGACACCCCTGGAATTCTGGATCACTCGTTGGAGGAAAGAAACGTCATTGAAATGCAGGCTGTTACAGCTCTTGCACATCTGAGAGCTTGCGTGTTGTATTTCTTTGACGTTTCGGAACAGTGTGGACATTCTCTTGAAGAACAGGTAATGTTACTTTCCAATCAGTCTCGTAATTTGAATTTATAATAATTAAATTTTCAGTTGTATACAATCTAAATGTTGTATTTTTTCCTTCAGGTCAGATTATTTGACTCCATCAAACCACTGTTCACTGGAAAACCTCTGTTGACTGTTCTCAACAAAGTTGACATCACAAGACTAGAGGAACTTCCAGCAGAGAAAAGAGAAGTTTTGAAAGAATTAGAAAACAATGAGACTGTTCCTCTGATCGAGATGAGCACGGTTACTGATTTTGGAGTGATGGACGTGAAGAATGAAGCTTGCGAACGACTATTAGCATTCAGAGTTGATCAGAAGATGAAATCCAAGAAGGTTATTGTCATTGATAAGCTTGGCATGTCTCTTTCATAAGCATAAACTCGAGCCCTTATATTGTCTGAGAGACTTCTAATGAATATTTACTATTTACTTTAGCAAAATGAATCACACTCTGAGAGACAAAAGTGGAATTCAAATTGTTCTGATTTCAGGTTGAAGGCATTTTGAATCGTCTGCACGTGGCCGAACCAGTTCCAAGAGACAACAAAGAGAGACCACCTTGTATTCCAGATGTTGTTCTTAAAAAGAGAGAGGCAGCGGCCGAAAAAGCTGAGAGAACACGTAAACTCGAACGCCAAATTGAAGAAGAGTTGGGCGACGATTACGTTTTGGACCTCAAGAAGAATTATGATATCGAGGGAGAGCAGAAGTTCGATAACATACCAGAAATGTGGGAAGGACACAACATTGCCGATTACATTGATCCTGAAATTGAGCAGGTATTTGTCACCTTACAACTAATATATTTTTTGTACAAAAATTAATTGTATAGAATTGTGTAATCAAATTGTTTTGTTGCTTTTTCTTCCACAGAAACTTAACGAATTGGAAAAAGAAGAAGAACTGCGCACAGAAGCTGGCTATTATGATTTCAAGTGGCCCAAGATGAGCGAAACCATGAAAGAGATCTCAGCGTTGGCCAAGCAGATTCGCGAGAAAAAGATTATAATGAAGCACGAGTCGCGTATTGATTCAACCAGCAAACCCAAGTTGCCTCGAAACTCCGTTGCTAAAGTTCGGGATAGATCGGTGGCTAAACTGAAGGAGCAAATGGAAAATCTCGGCGTGGATATGGAAGGAACCGAAGATGTAAATATGTTTACGATTTCAAACTGTTTTAAGTCGCTGTGCCGAACTCGATTTCTAAAATTCGATAACATATTTTCATCCTCATAAACAGTCACGCTTTTATTTATTGCAAAAACTTGCGACATCACTGGATGAATCATCGGAAATTTGTTCACGTTTTCGTTGGCAAATTACAAATGCAAATTTTCGAATGAGCAAAATAACAATTATTTTATTATTTTCCTTGTGGTCGTAGGCACACTTCACGAAAGCGAGAAAGCGAACCAGGTCCAAGTCTAGGGACCAGAGTGACAGCAAGAGGATGCGCATGGAATCGAGAGCCAGGAGCGTCTCTAGACCTCCGAGAGACGAGATGGGAATCAAAGACAATGCCGTAAGCGAACGTTTTTTGCAACTTATATGTTTTTTGAATAAATTTGATTTGTTCTACAATAACATTTTGTTTCTCTTTCTTTTTAGATGAAAACTAAGCTGAAGAACATTGCCGTTAAGGCAATCAAGAAAAAGGTTGCGAAGAAGGGTCTCAAGGGTGAAGCCGATCGATTTATCGGAAACAAGATGCCAAAACACTTGTTCTCCGGCAAGCGCGGCACAGGAAAGACCGACAGGAGATAAGGATCCGCTTAGTTTCGTTAAGTTTGTTGTATGTACAAAGTATATGATCGCGAATGTAGCACAATTTTCATGTAATAAACAATTTCATCTCGAAAAACGTCTGATCATGGCCGAACGGACTTTCACATGATTTTTGCGCTAAACGCGATTAGCAACACCCGTAGGCCACACACGCTCACCCATACGTGACTTGATTATAAATTACAAATTGAACATTAAATTTCTTTTTCTGATCACTTATTACGATGTTTGTCAGAAAAGAAACATTCTTTTCTTCCCGATTATTATTATTTTATAACCAGTGCGTACACGGAAAGTGTATTTTTAGTTTAACAACGAAAGAATAACTTTTATTGCTGTATTGTGCCACGAGAGCTCAAATTTTTTATTCGTCGCGTGTTATTTTGTCATTCGTTTGCAGAAACAAAGTTCATTAGAATGAACCACTGCGGTAACACGATTATGTGCACATTATTTGTATCACAATTATCTTGCCCGCAGTGGAAATTGCTGCCACGGTGCACTTGATTACAGCAATAAAAGATTATAACATTGTGTGTGCACTAGCTTAAGCGCTGCAACCAGACGCGGATCGCACTTTTTTATGCTTTTCTTTTCGTTTCTTTTTTTCGTGTGTCGCGGAATTGTTGTTTCGGCGTATTGCGCTGTTGACTCGACACCAAAACGTGCGGTGCATGCGAAAAGTTGATATCGAATGCCACCGATGTCAGATATCAGATATAGACACTGCAATTTATAATGAGTGCTCGGTTAAGTCACCAATCACTCCTCGGCTTTGAATTTCATTGCACTTTTTTGTATTCTGTTTTGTGCTTTGTTTTTGATCATCAGTGTTACACCGTGATCGCTGTCAGACTACAAGCTTGATTAGAAAGTTATTCTGCACAGCTCCATTGGGACAAGACAAATTTATTATTTGAGCTGCAGAAATTTATCAATTTCTGACAAAGGAGTTATATTTTGTTCGCGCCAGTCAACGCACTTAAATTCATATCAGAACATTTAATAATATGTAAATGGCATTGTACCATTTAAAAAATTGTACAATTCATTGTATTAATTATTATTTTAATAATTATACACTTAATTTATACATAACTTGACGTTCATGAGATAAGACTTTTTTGAACGAGCAATTAAGTAATGACAGATCTATCTATAATGATGTATTAAATTTGATATTTTGGGATTTGTTGAATTCAAGGTATCATTTAGTAAGGAGAAAAAAAAAGGAAAATGAAATTCGAATCTGCTTGCGAAAAGCCGCTTTGTCTTCGTCGGCTAACGCTCTCGTCTCATGTGGAAACTTGAGATGGAACATTCCTGACGTTTTCATTGCATAAAGAATTAAACAATGCAATTTTATGTCCGAGCCAATGTTAATGGATCCCGTTTACCAATCCCCCGCAAAAACGAGAAATTACTTTTTCGCTCCAAAAAGCCTTGCTCTTTATCTCCACGACTTTAATCTTCATTTTAAATAAAATTTAATACTATTGATAAATAGATGATCATAACACAAACGCTATCTCTCAATTTTACAAATATTGGATGAGCTTAAAAAAGAAAAATTATTCGTAATAATTGTTCGGAACAATTTTTTTGTTTTGGCATCTTCAAAACGACTTTGAGCGCTCCAACATCAAACAGCGCATGCAAATTGTTAATTAAACACATTTCATTAATAACCACCCGAAAAAGAACTCGAGTTTATATTTAGATTCATATTATTTAGATATCAATTCGAGCGTGCTTCGAGATAAAATATATATTTTCTTATTTTCTCAGTGACAGAGCTAATTCATTGACGTCAAAGAGAAAGGACGAGGAGGTTCCTTTCGTTCATGAAATTTCTACCAAGTTCGTGTAGATCTAATCGGCAACTTTATTTCCTTACAGAGACGAATACTTAATTTTATAAACTGTCGAATATATAAATAAAGTATTAATTTGTTGAGTCACTAAATTACACCGAGAGAGATAGAGAGAAAAAAAGTTCAAAAAAGCATAATTTGTATAACGATGACAATTACTGTATCTGGTGCGAGTATTCAAATGTCGACTGATTCAAAACCGTCAATTTTGCTACACCAATTTTATCATATCTGGTTTAGCCAGTCATCGTTGCGATAAGGGTACGGATGAGTGTGGTGAAATTATCAAAATCGGTTTAGAGAAAAAATGTAGTTTTTTTTATCATACACAACGGATCTAGCCCGATAAGCCCGATTACCATTTTCATTATTGTAGTTTTCCCGATGCGGCAACTCGTGTCATTCAAACGAATGTCTTTTTTAATGCCTCCTTTTTTTGTTTCATTTTTTATTGTTGTTTAAATATTTAATATTTAATGTTTTTCTTACGTAATTTATTTTGCTGCGAAGGAAAAACATTTTTTTTTTCTTCGACAAACGTCGGCTCTTAAATTGAGACCTTCTGTTAAGGCTCACATGAAAAGAAAGAAGATATTTTTGTGTAATTTCAGATGAGATATCGGTGGCTAATTAAAGCATTCAGAAAAAGACAAAAAAAAGGGAAAGTCAAATTGGACTTTTGGTGAACGTGAGTTTTGTAAAACTCGAAAAGGCGTGGGAGCTCGGTCAAGTGGGGACAGCCGACGGCGCTCATTGGTCTGTAAATGTAGGGTCGCATGCCTCTAAGTGTTACTGAATTCGCATCGGCTGGCTCAGTCAAGAAGTGACCGCACGAGCCAAGCACACGTTGCCGCAGCACTTTTAATCTTGAACTCGGTTTTCGACTCAGCCGGCGTCTCATCCTTGCGATGGTCGAGAACGGGATCCCGGTAGTGGACAAGAAGCCCCCCAAGGAGGACACTCCGCCGGAGATCGTTGTTCCGAGTCGTGAGTCCTTTTTTTATAAACAATTTTTCTGGCAAGTTTGGTTTATTTTTTTTTTTTTTCTATTTTTGAATAAAAACTTAAACATTTTTTTTTGTGAATTTTGTGAAGATATACGAGGCTTGTCACGTGGAAGAATCGAGTTTTAGGTGCGACAATTGGAGCATTTTCAGAGCCAATGTGTTGGACGCTATTTTTAATGTGTATATTGTGTTGATAAGAAGTTTTCTAAATTGGCCCGGTATCGTATTATAAGAAGCTTTTATAAGTTCTGTTTTTACCTTTTCCAAATGGAATCACATTTTTTTTATCCAACTGTTCATTAAACAGCTCACATGCTTGATTCGTGAGACATTGTTTATTTAACATGTTGAAAATTATTAATCAGGAGCGTAATTTGCTCGTGTCGGAGGCAAATTTTTGAGGGAAGAAAAAAAAGTTGTGACATTTATATTTTGGTGCTCGCGCGATTTAACTTTGCACGATTTTAGGATGTCACGAGGGGGGAAATGAAAATGTGCGCAGATGCAAGTTCAAGGAATCGTCACGATGAATGAAGCGTGATTTCGAGGGCCGCTCGTGGAATCGTTTATGCAACGTTTTGACGTTGGTCCAAATGTCGCCGGCATTGAAACGTGAACATACAAATCGTCAGCGATCGACATTTATTGACACTTAAAAAGGTGCTCTCAGCCGTTTCAAATCTAAACATACTACTCATTCGCAAACATTATTCAATCGGACATAAAACAATAACAATTCATTTTCTCTTTCAATTCCGAATTAAGTAACATTTTTTCTAACAAAATTTGTTTCATACAAATATTTGATCTACACTTTTTTTCATTCACTAAAAATATAATTTACATGAAAATCGAATAATTATTTATCTAACAAAACCGGACCGATGAAATGGAATCTAAACAAACTTTGAGATGCAGAAATGATTATTTATTGATAAAAAAACGACATGAAAATTGGCATTTATTTATTATTGTTGGAGGGTCAAATTTAACATTTGATTTGTGCGTCACAATTTTGATCGCGTGTGACTGACCGGGACGAGAAAGTGCGTATCCGAATTGGCATGAAAACAGCTGTTAATTGCGTAAACGCGTAAACAAACTCGAACACGGATGATAAAATTTGCAAACTCATTTTTTTGTCGGTAGGATCTTCAAAGCTGAAATTCTTCAATTGATTGGTGATGAATAGTTTGAAGGAAAAAAAGTGTGTGAACCTTAATTATACGTCCGATTATATACTTAAAAGGTTGATAAGTCGTAATAGGAGTTTAATTATTGTAAAATAAAAAAAAAAAATTTCGGCCGTAACTTTGTGATTGGCCAACGCTCAGAACCGCGGCCAATCTTGATTTCGAGGTGCTATTTACAAACAAACTGCACTTTGCAACTTGGACAAAAAAAAAGTCAACAATTCTTTTCAACGTTAATTATGTTCACCGATTGTGTAACTTGATTTTATATCAATCATTGCATGTTAATTTATTGGTTTTAACATTTATCGAGGAATTTCAGCAAGATAAAGTAATATGATGCTGATAGGTCGACAGCAAACGGAATTTATGTGCCCAAAATGACAAAATTGATTCCGAGAATTTGAAGAGATATTTAAAGTGCGATAAAGAGTCACGTTTTTTTGAAATTAAGACAAAAATTTCGGCCCGATAAAGTGCCTTCAAAATCGGCTTAGAGTACTTTTTTGTTCTTGTAAGTCGCTTTTTTTTCTGTTCCTTTCTCCGGTTCGAAAGTTGTTCCACATTATTAATGACACAAGGAAAACAATTAAGGATTATTGATAAACGTGACTTAACAATTGCCTTATCAATCTGTTTGCTCCCCACTGTAATGCAATAGATTAATGTACCGCGAATCAAATGTTTGATTCGCGATAAATAAAAATGAATTACAATTGCAATTGCTTTTGTAACCGTTGAAATATTTTTAGTAGGTATTTTATGAATGTATTGATACATTCATTATTTTGTTATCATTATTTTGTTATCATTATTTTGTTATCATTATTATATATAAAAATGCATAAATAATTTTGAAATTTGCAAAGCACATTAGAGATAAATATGTAAATAAATCCTTATTACATTTGTTTTGGAACTTCGTTACACAAAGAAGAGCTTTGACAGAAAGTTTTTTTGAATGAATATAAAAAACTGTAATTGTTTTCAATTTGCCAATAAAAATAGGAAAAGTGAATGAAAAAAAAATTCTTCAGCGACGAGGACGTTCTATTTTTTTATTAGTCTTTAATTAACTGGTGAATCGGTTGCAATAGTACTATTATAAAATAAGGAAACCGACACCTGAGTAACAAGCAGTTTTTTTTCAACGAAGCGTAACAAGTTTGCATAGGCCATCATTAAAATACAATCGTCAATCGGATGATGTAATTTCGCACCCGGTTGGACAATTCAGAAACAAAAGTTCGCGCTCGGTGGCGGAAAGTAAGAAAAATTCTGCAGATTCCAAATTGGCTTATCAGTTGTTTTTTTTTTCTTTGAGATGGATAATTCCGATCTTGATAAACGCTGTGACATAATTCCGACAGGATCGCAGTGTTTATCGCCATTTGATCTGCACGTTTTACGTCGCTGTTTACCGGAAAATGATCTCTTTTTCTCAGCCGGACCAAGGAGCGTGTCGAAATCCATCCGACTCGCTTGTTTGCTTGTTTAATTGATTAATTAAATTTACAAAAAGTTATACATTTTTTGGATTCATAATTTTTGTAACTTTTTATTTTTTGAATTAGAAATGTCTTGTTTTAATGTTTAATTTATTTTTGTTTTTATTGGAGAGATTTATTATTATATGCGAGGAGTGATTGCAAATTCGTTAAATTTAGCATTTATATTCAGAAGTCAAAGCACTTCGCGTCGACGTTATAAAGTGTCAATAAAATTAGATCCACTCGAATGAACATGTCAAGCGGTTTTATTTTAGCGTGATCGATATTGCACGCATGGCAAACGGGGGTGCGTGATTTGACACAACCATTCACCACGTGTTCTACAACTACCTGTTGAACACTAAAAAAAAGCATTCTTTATTTTTAACATCATGTTCAGTTTCAATTCACTTCTTTTAAAAAACTAATTTTTAATACAATCATATTATGCTTTTATTATTATTTCAATACAATTTCTTTTTTTTTTTTATTTTATTACGCGATTAATTAATAAAAAATGGAGAATAGAATGAGTTCAATTTCATCTGAATGGCATTTAACATGACGATAAAGCCAGATAACCTTCCATGGTGAAATGTGGAGCGAGTCCAGACCGATGAAAAGAAGCGAATTAGTGTTGATCATTATTTCGAATTGTATATCTGAATGCAGTTTTCGACTACTCAGCATAGCAGTCCTCGTTATTTGTTCACTCTCATTCAACCCATCAAAAGTATTGAAAACGATCTCAGCCCTCTGAAGATACTTTTCTTCTTTCATTCTTCAATTCATTATCATTTCTCTATCATGTTCTTAATCTTGACTAAATTTGAATTTGGAATTAGGGGAAATTGGATCTTGGGAAAATTCAAGTTTTCTTCCAGGAACTCGTCAGGTCATTTTTTGAGGAAAAAAAAATCAAGACTGTCTGTACAAAAAATGGAGAAAAGCTTCTAACTTTGGGCTTCGCTTTGGCCGCAATGAACGATCTTTGATAATGACGTGTGGATTTTCTAGTGCACGTGACTAATTTGATAGCACGTGAAGAAATACCTGTTGTACAGGCTAATCGACCGGACAAGGCAATTAAGATTTGAACTTTTTTTTTTCTTCGACAAGTGAACGAGGGGTTAAACATTAATTTATATTTTTTTAATAAATTTTTCTCTAACTAATTAGATCTAATTATATTTATTCCAACTTGAAAATTTCTTTATCACACGAAAAATTTTGAAAATGGTCTTCATTTCAATTGTGATTTGTATTACATTAACGACGATTAGATAAATTAGCGACATTTTGTATGAGCTTTGGAATTGTTAGCCGATGACTATACGGATTAGCTTTTTGAATCTAACGTTTATTAAACACAATTGTTATCTCTTAATCGTCGACTGTGTTGGGTATTTCATTATCGCGAGAACAAAACGAAAAATCATCAACGATCGAAATCACGTGAATCCAATAAACTTTTGTTTCGCACGCAAATTGTTTATCAACGAATGTTCTTTCTTTTGCAAGCTTGAAGACAATCTGCCTGAATCTACTGTTTATCAAAGAACTTCACACAATCACAAAAGAATGCGAGAATTCGAATAAACCGAAGGAAAAAAACAATCTCGAGAAATGCATCGCTAATTAACGTTACCATTTTTCTTAAATTTTTTTTATCACCCCGATAACATTCAAATACTTTTATCAACATATTTTAATCGTTGACTTTGACAAATATTATAAAATAATAAGTCGCGCCTGATATTTGATCTGATAAGCTAAGAAAAAATTGTAGACATTTTTGTTCGCAGGCGGTGAATTAAATTTGGGAAGGGGAAGGATTCTTTTTTTTTTAATTTGCAATACTTAATCTTGTCAACTCTAATTGGTGCCGGCGGTTGCGCTTGAAATATTGTGACTCGGCGTCGATAGATATGACGTACCGATCGGTTCCGCGTTTTCGAGTTTCACGCGGTTGAATAATGCAGTACAGCGACCCTGCAGTCGCTTCCTCAGCTTGCTAACAGCGGATAGATCTTGAGAAACCTTGACGTGATACGTGACATGCTTTCCGAATACAATTTTTCCATTCAAATTTAGGTGCTGTCAATTCATTCGACGCAGGAAAGTCACCTCAAAATCTATTTATCTGACATCAACCTTGCTGCAGTCTGTAATGTTCTGAAATTAACGTAAAAACTTGCATCCAATCGATTCAATTCACTTTGGACCAATTTCATTTTGAATATAAAACTTAAACTTTTTTTATCAATCATTAAAATTGTTTTTTGTTTTAATTTTATATTAATGATTTCTTGAATGGTTTTAAATTATTTATCAGCTATAAAATTATGAAAATACAATTTGAATTTTATGTTGCGGAAATGAAACGAAGTACATTGGAGAAAGATGAAAATATATTTCTCCTTATCAGCGAGCGATATGAGAGCCGGTAAATGTTTTATAGTGTTTTCAAAGACGATCACGTGAGATTAATTTTTTTTGCCATTTAATTACCGATAAATTGACTTGAGTGCCTGTCGAAGCACGTGCACCACATCGCTCGTTATACCTGCTGATTTATTGCACACGCATAGAGGCTGCCCGAGTAACTTTGCAAGTGCTTTTTCGCGCTGCCAACTTGAGTCGTTCGCTTTTTTTTTTGCCCGGAAACAATTACCTTCCTTTTATTTTTTTTCCTGTTCCTCTGGTTTACAGTGTTTGTTATTCTGAGAAAACAATACCGCGAGAGCTCGAACACGTACCGAAAGGATTTGTGACATTTTTTGTCAGGACGTTTTTCATCCTTTTAGAAAGTCGACGGTTAATCCTAAGTTGGAAATTTAATCGATACTGGCGATGATCAACGTAATTTTATTTTTCCACTCCTAATGCGCGATTACCACATAATTGTTAAAAATTGTTTTCTTCGCTCGTAATTTTTAGAATTGAATTTGAATTTTACGAATCGACTATTTGATATGTGAACAAACAACAATTTAATCTGTTTGGTTGAAAAAAAATTCCAAGTCTGATTCATCTACGAGTTTATCTGAAAAAAATATAATTTTTGAATGATAAATAAATTTAATTTTCTCGTTTATTTAATAACACGTTTTTTCGATTGTTCATTTTTCCCACTATTTTTCGAAATTGACTTAAAATGTGATAAACAAATGACGAATACTTGGGTAGGATTCGAAACGAAACCCGATTACTCGAAAGATTTATGTTGTTTTTCGCGGCGAGCCGCATTCAGATGCTATGATTTCGTAACTTTTTTGCGGCTCTCCATGCACGTCGAATTTTATGTGTTCTCATTTGTGTTGAAATTATTTTTATACGCGTCACGTTATTGTCCTTCTGACAATCAGATTTGCATTCGTTGTCAATAAAATCTTTCAATCTTGTTAAAATTGTTCTTTGAAAAAAAAAATATTGGATTTAAAATTCATTCAATATAAAATGCAAAAAGTTATATAATTTTTTCTTTTGTATTTTAAAAAATAAATAAACGTGAAGAATGTTTAAAAAATAAATAAATAAAAACCATAGTGGCAATCATAAACTGCTTTTTAATTGGCCAATACCGTATACGTATAGTTTTCCGGCGGATGTGACCAGTCAAGGTTTATAATTGAAGGTCCAAAAAAGTGTCACTTATGATGTATCAAGAATGCACCACAACAGTTGCTTACATAAATGAAACCTCGAAATCTTGCATGGTTTTTAAAAGCGTGCGATCCAATCTGTGTGTCGCTACCAAGAAAAATGAATGTATTCTTTACGTAAAACTTATTAAAATAAACAGAGTGGCTGCATTAGGTAAACGAATCAAGGATTTTCCTTGTGCACAACTGGGCTGGCAATAAAATTAATTGAAAAATTGTATTCAACAAAAGGCGAATGAATACAAAAAAATATATGACAAATCAATTCCAGCTTCTTTCCTATAATCGCGGAAGCAGCGCAAACAAGTCGAAGTTGTTTGACACCGATGATAAATCGGGCAAACATCGTTCATTAACACTTTGACTATTTGTTCAAGATATTTTATATTTCTATCAGTCGATTTTGATCGAGAATAACGAAATTCCGACTTGTCAGCACGGAAACACTGATAAAAACCTTGACTGCGTCTGGCAAAGGTTCAGGGATTTTGAGGTACGGATTATCATTTTCAGATTAACGCCTTGACACGGTTCATTTGCGCGAATCAAATCTGCACAAGTGCGAATCTAGATGTGCCTCGAACGGATGTGCGATTTTATGACGCTACTCTTTGTACATTGTCTAAGTTTATAGACAACCAATAAATATAATTTATTGTTACACCGATTTCTAATATATTTTACAAGACAATAAAATAAAATAGGTAATAACACGAAACATAAATACACATTTGATATTGAGATGGAATCAGAAACTCGATCAAATCAGAACAGGGATCTTTCACGTGGTGCCAACGTTCGAAAATATATAACATCTCGTGAAACTTTTTTTATACCGAATTGAGAAATTGTTTAATAAATTATCGCGATCGTCATAAGTCGTTGCAAAACGTGGAAAAAGAATCGATTTCATTATTATATAAAAAGAATACGTTTTTAAATTCCACATACATAACAAGGTACTTTCATGATAATACTATCTATGTTAATTTTATTGAAATAAATGACGATTTGTATGAATCAAAAAATGCAATGTTTTTAACAATTCACTGAAAATTGTGTCACTAATTGACTTTTCAGTGGTTATAATTTTGAGTGGATGTTTGACACATTTCATCTGCTGGAACTGGGTCGTATCGCACGTGTTGAATTATTCAGTCCCATAATTTTCTTATTATTCTTGTGTTTGGGACAATAAAAGCAAATCGGCAATTTCCGCGTACTTAACTTAGTTCAGCATTTTCTTGTTAAACGTTTTTTTTTTTCCATCTTTTTCTAAACTTGTTTCCCCAGTTGGAAAAATGATGTGACGAAGTGAAACCAAAATGCAAACGAAATCGGCGAGCGAGGGATAATCGATTTTTTTATTCCGGAGAGAAAACTCGTACACGAAATTGTATATTTTTCTTTTTGTCATCGTTTTCTTCGAGGTTTTCTTACGCAAGCGATCGATCCGACATGCTTGGAAATTAAATTTTCATATACGAATAAAGAGATGAACTTTCTCGTACAAATGCGGCAAATTTTATACTGTTCTTATAAGTCAACTTTTCAATTCGTTTTTTTTTGCCACCAGTTCTTTGGTTATTTCATTTTTTCATTGAGGAATAAAAGGATACAAAAAAAGAAAAAATAAAAAAGTTTAAAAATAAACAAATGTGATGAAGTTTTTTATTTTTTTGTTATTTTTGTTTTAACTGTTCATTAAACTGAGAGGAAAATTTTTTTGAAGTGCAAGCAACAATAATAAATCGCCCGAAGCACGCATAAGATATGACGAAGGAGTTTTGTCTGCAACAGTTTTCAATCGACTAGGTATTAATAGTCATTAACGCGTGAAAAACTCTAATCATAATTAGATGTGTTTTTAATGATAATTAGATGGCATAATATGTTCATGAATGTTCAAAATCAGTTACAATCCTTTCAGGAAAAAATAAGAATATTTAAATTTGTTTCGTATTTGTCATTCATTGTGGTAAATTTAATAATGACACTTGGTGTCATATCCGGGGAAAATCAATCATCCGAAAGAATAAATTTGAAGAAACAAAAACATCACAACCGTCTGAAAACAATACTGAAAAAATGTCAAAACAAAAATTAACTCAACTGAATAATAAATACTAAAAATATGACAATCAGGAAATTGAAGAACTGAAGTTGTAAATTTTGAATGTAATCTTTCTTACCTACAGTTAATGTATCAACTTTTTTATTTCTGGAAATGATACAACAAAATAGATAAGATGAATTATAAATTTACATCGTCGGTAAAGAAGGGTACCATGTACAGATTCCCATGTAAGATTTTGACCCCGTTTGAATGTTCCATTAATCAACTTTGAACCAATTTAAATTATTAAACTATAAACTATTTTTAAACGAAATTTGAAATAAATTTTTTTGTCAGAAAGTGTGTAATTTTTAGATATTTTAAATTACCGATTTGCAACCAATCGCTTTTACCTTACAAAGTTAAACGTTTCCTTAATTTTATCATCGCGTTTAATTGGACGGACACTTATCATTCCGTCGTGATCGGTATGGCAGCAATTTCCCAAGAGTAATGACTTCCAATTGTTAAACGGCGGAACTGGAAGAATAACTTGATTGTTTACACTCATCAACAATCTCGCGTTTGTTTTTCATTTCATTTGACAGTTCCGTTTTGCTACCTCTAAGATCATTGTTTGTATGCATGCCGTATTTAGTATGTGATACGTGTTCACTTGTGCACACACATCCGATCTAATTCGTCATTCGCTCTTGCAATTTCAAGACATTATCAAGGTCATTTTGATGTTGCAATTAATTCAACTTAATTTTAGGTTTAGGCGAGTTTTTCTTGTTCTTATCAAATCTGGAATTGATCTGGAAATAATCAAGATAAAAACAAATGTAAAACCACAACATGAAAGAGTAAAAAAAGAGTAAAAATACATTTTTTATTATCAGTCAAGATTTTTGGCAATAGAATTCAAAATTTTACTGTCTGACGTCTGAAGATACGAAAAACGCGATCATTCAAAAAGCTGTCATAATTTCAGGGCTGTCTTTTGTCATCGCTAGGTTACGTAACGTAAACTTTGCACATTGTAACTGAAACCGTCAAAGGCGGTAGCAATGGAAAAGCCAACGCGAAATGTTTGATCTGATTTGAAATAAAAAAAATGTTACGGGAAAATTCGTCGTCGGGGTAGAATCTTCGCAGAATCGTTTGAATTTTTTTATTTTTTTTTTTTTTTCAAAACCAATAAAATGAAAATGATTAATTGCGACTAATTCGCAATAAGTGATTAAGTGACGGGTGATTCAGCGGATCTGGTCATTGAATTAGAGTTAGTATTTTTTTTATATTTATAACACGAGCAGGCTGTACAAACAATGATAAACATTTGTGGCCCAAACACATGTGCAATTTCTTTTCGCTTGGACTAAAATAAACTTTGTAAACATGTTTTGGTTTTCAGTATGTGCACTGCAATTTTGTCCAATCGAGAGATATTCGATGAAACAAAAAAAATAATAAATACGGATTAACAAAAACGATAGGACAATTTTTTGGCATGTTAGTCAGTTTTAATAATAACTTATCACCGCCAGACGGTTTTGTTCATATTTTATCCGAAAATGAGTAACCGTCGGGGTAAAGTACAAGCGGTTTTTCTAAGATGGTGCCAACTTTTGCAACTTGCGTTGCTACAGTTATTTACAATTTTATTTTTGTTTTACAGTTCTTGTGAAAATAGAAACAAACAAACGAGATACAACGAATAAAATTTGTTTTAACATTTTTTAAAATAATTTTGTTAAAATAAAAATAAAAAAATTCTTTAAATGAATCTTTAAATAAAAAAAAAACGATTTACAAATACAAGCAAGGTTAAATAAATAAAAAAATATGAATGGAACGTTTTGTAGGCATAAAATTTCAACTTAAAAAAAGGTAGGATCTGAATTATAAAAAAGCAAGTTGTAATAACAAGCGAGTATATAAGCGATGATTGCGTGAAATCGGATCCGATTATCGGGGATCATCAAATGAATGAAGGCATCGATGAAATTCGAACGCAATGCATATAGAGCATCTGCGCAGAATTTTGGCACGAGAATCCTCGACGGTGCCAATGTATCGGTCGTGTTGGAAAAATCATCGAAACGAACGCTCAAAGATTATTACTTTTGATCTAACTTTAGGCATGAGATTTTACCAGTTTTGCATGAGTCAGTAGAGTTTCGTCTAATGACGAGTTTCCTGCCGTAAACAAAATTTAAATTTTACAATTCACCATTATAACTTTTTTGCCACGTCTTTTATATGCCGTCCATATATTTTTGGTCATGACGAGTTCGAACTTTTTTTGTCCTTCGGGTTCTAAACTATCAAAATATTTTGTCATTTTTGTACAATATTCTTACATTTATGATCTTATTGAATGAAACGTTTTTTCGTAATCTCTTGCAATGTATATGTTGACTTATCAAAAATTTCCGAGTTATGTAATTCGTGCACACTTTGTATTGAATATATATT
Source organism: Trissolcus japonicus (assembly GCA_030522925.1). NCBI lineage: Eukaryota > Metazoa > Arthropoda > Insecta > Hymenoptera > Scelionidae > Trissolcus > Trissolcus japonicus. Next base: position 295,823 of record JAPYZS010000072.1, on the reverse strand, counting down.
TAGCACTATGCAAAACCTAATATTCCTAATTGGAATGAAACGAATTTTTGAAATTCTATTAACTCTCCCAGCATTAATTCGATCGTTCCACAAAGAACCGTTCATTACTTTTGCATTTGATTATTAACGCTTTTGTCAATTTATTTTTATCTTTCTTTTTTGCTAACAATAACAATCGTGTGATAAAAAAGTCTTCCTTTAGTCACGTTGCAATTTAAAGAAATGATGTCTTATTTGCATCGTGGAAAGCATTCGGGCAATTTAATGCGACAGAAATTTTGATACCCTTCATTGAAACAATTAATTATAATCGGATGCGGTTGGTTTTTACCGGATCTTTATCAATTTCTGAATGAGTAATGACGTTTTATTAATTTTATTCCGAAGGAAACTCTTTAGACGTAAATTTTGCGTCTTCGATGCAAAATTTTGAAATTTTTCCAAAACGATCGTCACGATTGAAAAATTTCATCTCCCGAATCAGAGATTCAAATAAAATTAATGAACCAACTATCTGAAATTAAACATTCAGTTAATTCAAAATGATAAAAATTTTTGTCTAATTCCAGTAATTTTTTTTATTGCACTGTTTATCCGAGCGACAAGTGGCAACCGCTGCAACCGGTGTCTCACAGATGTCACCGTAGCCTCGGCTCGTAAGCTCCGGCGCTCTTTTCAAAATTCCTCTCATCTGCTCAGTCATCTAATTTTAACTCTTCGAAACTCCTTTCTTTTATTTTTCTTTTCAATTCTTGTTTCATTCAAATCAAAATTTTATTACTTCTTTTCTCGCCGCACAAAATGTTGCGTTCAATTGTTGGCTTTTGTCGTACACGGAAGGTCAAATCAAGTTGGTGGGGCCGCGCGTAGCTTCCAAGCTTATCTCTGTGGTGTTGTTACGCAAAGCGAGTGTGCGCGTCGGAGTTCTCGGGAAGAAGCGCGCGACGTGAGAGGTGAGCTGTTGTTGGTCGCGGCGTCCACTGTTGGCGGTACCCCTCCCGCCCCCGAGGCAGCTTCGGCCGACGAAAACGAGAGTAACGTCGCGACGGTTCAGTGTATCCGCGACAAACCAGTGTTCTCGTTCTCAGCGCTGACGTCGAACGTTGAAAAACTGTATGCGCACGATTGTCGCGAACATTCGCTTTTCAAAATTCAAGCGACATGCCGGGCGCCGAGAACCGCGGCCGAAACGGCCACATGCTGGTCTGGGAGCAGCCCGGTCTTGACGATTCTGACAGACCGCAGCAGCCCAAACGCCACGGTACGTCCCTCAAAAACCTGGCAAATTTTACAACTGCCTTTCCTTTTTTTTTATTTTCTCTTCCCCTCTCTTTTACCTTTTTCTTTTTTTGGTTTTACTCCTTTTTCTTCTTACTTTGTACTAGCGGGAATTGTAACTTGAGAGCACGCCGCGAGCACGTGGACTGTACGGGAGACGCTTTAAAAATAGTGGAGAGAGCTTTTTACGATTAGAGAGGCGTTTTTGATTTTCCCACCAGCTTTTTGAGATGAGGTGAACTTTGAAATTCGCCGGGAATGAGAGGCGCGTATTTTTAGATCCATTCACGATCTGGAATGCTGATGGAATTTTGTCATTTTGTCGCATTGAGGAGGTGCTATATCTTAGAAGGATTTTTCGTCCTGTTTAATTTAACCTGTTGGATGGATTTTCAGGCCGGCCGATTGGTTGACGGTTTCAATTGGAACTTGTAACTTTCGTGATCATTTCCGCAGGAATTCATTCCTCACGATTGAGATGACAGATTGTGGTTTTGCTGTCAGTCATGTTTGGAATGACAATCAGGAGTTATGATTCGAGCTGGATAATAAAAATTAAAACGGGAGATGAAAATAGCTTGCTTTTGGTATCATCAAAATGATGACAAATACCGATTTATATGAAATCGTGTATTATCGAAACCAAAAAAAAAAAAAAACATAAATGAATTTTGAAAATTGTCTTGTATTTAATTAATGGCGATTTTAATTTGAGATTACAACCTGTTTAAATCTCCTGATGCGTGACAAATTCACTGAACTGAAAATCCAAGGATAGGATTGAACAAATATATTTCATTTATGATTTTAAAACTAATAATCCTGATCGGACTTGACTCTTGTCCATGGATCATTACTTGCTCTCAGTCGGCGGGTTATTTTCAACGTCAATTTGAAATTCCAAAACATCTGTTCATTTCTAATCCGGCATTGCATGTGAGAAAAATCATTAACGCATAAATTAACTGAATACAAAATTTTCATACAAATGTAAAAACAAAAATACAGACTATTTAAAAATAACTGTCTAACAATCTCGTTAACATAGTTTCATAGTCGAGTAAAAAAAATTGAGTATAATATTTTTTTATTTAAATTGCTTGTACAGGAACGTCTGTTGTCCGGAAAGCCAGGGAGATCACCAAAGGCTTCGTGAAACGTAAGGGATCCATTTTTCCATCCTCTCCAATTATTTATTTATTGGTTTTTATTCAATTATCTTTATTTCGTCTCTTTCTCTCAGTCTCTTTTACTTTTAGTTGCTGCGCTGGTTTTTATTTTCATTTAGTTGGATAGATAGTCGTTGACAATGATAATACAATTTTTTACATTTTCGCACATCTATTAAGCAATTCATTTTTAATTATTTATTATTTTGCTTTAAAAATGAAAATTAGAAATAATTTAAGTGGTATCAACAAAATGTGTTTAGTTAAATATTCATATTAATCATACAAAAATTTTGTTTCATAAAATAAAAAAAATATATATTTTTAAATATTGCGTTAATCGCATTTCGAATTATCGAAATGTCAAAGTTATCAAATTGATATAACATTTGTTTTATGTTTCGTTAAAACGTTTGATTTTCGCAGTGGGTCAGATATTGCTGGTCGAGTGTTGTTCAGTTTTCTGGTGTTTCGACAGCGTCAACCGATGATTATTCATCTTTCGAGCGGTCGGCGAAATAATTGTTTCGCACGACACCGGTTAACCACGTGCTACATGTGTGCTATCTGCTTTGACTCGAAATCGAGTTTGCTCGAACTACAGCGATCTTGGCCGAGGCTAGTTGAACCCGCTCGAACTCTGAATCACTTGATTTTTATTCGCTGTCAATTAAATTCGCTTTTTTAGCTATAAAATTTTCTGACAGGTGTTTCTTTTTCTTTTTCCTTTTTTTTCAATGACATTTTTTTCAATGTAACAAAGTTCAAATAAAAAATGAAAAACAGTGAAATTAAAAATGAAGAATGCAATGTTGAAAATATTTCATTCGAAGGATTTTGTAACTAAGAGAAATGTAAATAATGAAAATTGTTGGTACTTTCATTGTACGAAATGGAAAAATTCACGCAAAATTTTTTTTGTTACGTAATCGAAAATGACATTTTTAAATGCATTTTCATTACGACTGGATGTCGGCCAATAAACTCTACGAATTGACCTTCGTTAGCCATTATTATCGAGCTTGTCATTGCCATTCTAACGCTTTAATTGTTTCCAATCTCGTAAAATCACGCGAGGCATCAAAAGGAGATGTTCATGAATTTGAGTGGCTCCGTAATTCAGTTAATATCATCATCAGCGATAAAATCAAATCATCGCTCCAAATGAGCGAATAAAAACAAACCTTAAAAATACAAACATTTGTATTTTTATTTTAAAATTTTACGTTTAAATATCCGGGCATCTACAGTTTATTGTTACCATTTTACCAAGTTACCTTTTGCTTATCAAAAGAACTCGAAATTATATTAAAAAAACCGATCCAAAAACATTTTTAAAAATTAATAACCTACATTACTTGTGTTCTAAATAAAGAAGGGCAGGTAGTTGGAAATATGGAGTTAAGTTTGTTAAAATCAAGATGCATCTTATATACGACATTCTACTTAGGAGAATGATCAAGTTTTCGAAGATCACTTTGATAATCATACTGTTTTTATCTTTGGCTGGCTGCCATGCGGTCTTTTAAATTTTCATTTTGTATGATCATGTCACACCTCTCCGAAAAACCCACGCGACTTTGTAATCTATTATTGTGCGCAACGCAAAGAAAGAAAGTGATAAGTATATTTTTGTTAGTCGCGACTAAGACTGTAATTACAGATACCAAGATGAACGAGAAGATGAATAAAATATTCAACTTTCAAAATGTCATGAAATGCTCCAAATTTGTCCCCCATTAAAGAATCTGTTCGTCATTTAATTGAGTTTGTCCAACAAAATGTTTTCTTTTAAATCGGTTTCAACATTTAAAAAAATTAGTTTCAACATTTTTGAAGAAAATTGGTTTAACAATTGATGTAAAATTAGTTTCAGATCTTTAATTTCAATTGAAATTTGTCTGAAAATTCAGCATCGCGTGCATTTTGTCTGTTTGAAAAAAACCTGTAACCGATTTTTCTGACGGGCAATTTCGGTTATTTTATGATGTTATTGTACTTACCGATAATTGCGCATAATTGCGCACAATTGCGCGATATTGGATGTCACAAATAACGGTGTCCCGTGCACGAGCGTTCCGTCTGGAAAAACCGGTTCGAAACGAGCGCGCCGAAAATGATGGCAGAGGGTCGATTGACGAAAACTAGTTGATATTCAGGAACAAAGGTCACCCTGAAAGAATACAAAAATAAATTTTTAAAAATTAAAATTTCTTCATCATAAAAAAATCGTTTCAAATATCTCCGATTCATGTAGAATGAATGACTCGGTCGATCTGTTCCAGTTCACTCAACCAATATTTTCTTTTCCATACGTCCCAAGGCGTCTTACGTTATGAAACGTCTCATTGTTCGCAATCAATAATTTTCCTATTGAAAAAGAAAAACAGGAAAAAAAAAGTTGCCCCTCGTCGCGTTTTCATAAAGATAAACTTCGCGGCCGCGATGTTTCACGCGTGAAAACTCGCGTATCTAATTCGATTCTAAAAATGATTTCCAAAGTTTATTTTTGATCGGGATATCAGCGTTGTTTGTTCGCGCCGTAATAAAACGCAAGTCAGGAAAATACAAGAGACGCGCGACGAAACGCGGGTACACGGTTTATTGCCACCGGTACATTCGCTCGCTTTATTTGTTCCAAGAATTTGCTTAATTGTTGGAAATTTTGAGAACCGTCGACGTTGCCGATAACATCTTATCAGTTTGAGAAGATACGGCGCGATCTCATAGACACAATTCCATTTCACGACACCACATCTCGGTTTTATTTGTAAAACTTATCGCCTCTTGTGATTTTTTTTCTTAGAGGCTGGAAAAACTAACGGTTAAGAGAAAGCGAAGAAATTCACTCCAGTCTGACAGAAATCAATTTTATTGAATGATCATTTTTTTATACTTTCTTTGATCAACTTTTATACTTGATTGACGATTTAATTCAAGTTTGTTTAATTATATTTTGCAAAATTTTAATTGGTGTAATTTTTTGTTTTTCTCTTAATAGTTCATAGTTTTGATTTTCAATAAATAAGCAAGAAACTGGTGGCGTTTTAGAATTGGAATGAAGAACGAAAAGAAGAATGCCTTCGTGTAGTTAGAAAACTACATCAGTCGAACTTGTTTCAACGAAAAATGAGAAAAAAAGTGCCTCCTTTTTGAGCGCTGTAAGAGCATTAATATGCAAATTGGCGCTGCTTGTATGACAAAAAGTTCGAGAGCAATTTTATACTTTAGCTGGCAAAGCAGTCAGAATTTGGGATACACATAAACTGGCATCGCTCGCGAGTTTTTCTCATCGGGTTACATCATTTTTGAGTTGCTAAGAAAATTGCAAAATTTTCTAAGAACTCGACTCACGGACGTTCCATTTGGTTCCTTATATTTTAACAGTAACTAGAAATACATTTTTGTTTGACAACCGTTAAGTGATATTTTTATATTTTTGATTCATTACATTTATATATACAAAATTTGTTGTATTTTTAGTTTCATATTATCATTTTTATTTTTGTTTATATTTCTATTTTTTTTTTATGTTTCAAGATCTCCTGTTTTTAACAATCTGCAAACGAATTTTTCCATTACAATTAATTCCGACAAAGCATTTTTTTGTGAATGGAACAGGAGCTCGAGCGGTTTTTATTTATTTGGGCGAATGTCTCTGTTCCTCGAATAATCAATTAGCGATCCGCAAAATCGTTCCAGCTTATGAAACCAGCGATTACCGGGACCCAAATTAGCATCCAACTTCGGGATCGCTGTGAAATTTGAAATTCAAATCCGTCGCCGGCATCTCAGCTGCGAGGAAGAAGAATTTCGGCTACGATAAATTGTTATCGCCCGGTTGTCGTCTTATTTTGATAAACCCATGTTTGCCCGGGTCCTTTTAACTAATCAATATATAAGATTCTGATAGAAAAGGTCATGTCGTCCAGCCTCTTTCCGATGTAGGCGTTTGGTGTCTTTTTGTGACATAACTTGAAAAAAAATCAAAAACAATTTGTCAATAAAAAGTTGAGAAAAAATTTGTTATTAAAAAATAATAATTCAATTTCAATAAACGCTTTTAAATTGTTTTCTTTGTCTTTTACAGGGAAATATGGCACGCGACATTTTGTCACGTTCATGCTCTTTTTGGGGATGGCGAACGCGTACATCATGAGGACCAATATGTCTGTCGCAATTGTCGCCATGGTTGATCACAATGCACAAAATACCACATCACATACGGCACAAAGCAACGAGTGTGGAGGTACTATAGCCCATCTAGATGAACAGGTGAGTAAAAATTTTATTTTTTAATAATGCTATTAAAAAATATTTTTATTTGATCTCCATTTTTTGAATTGTGACTCCAAAAATGAAAACTTTCAATACGTTCCTTGACCGTCGTTTAAACTTTTTTGCGACCCAGTTGTCGCTAAAATAAAACAATTTGTATAAAATTTATAGCACTTTATATTTAGAGGGACGCAGTCCTAAAATTGTATCCAAAGCAGATAATGAGATATTTTCAGCGCGCAATGACAAAATGATTATTTCCTGTGATTTCCACATAAAAATTTATATTCGAAACTATATGATATCTCTAAGATTTCGAAGACCCAGTAGTTATTTTAACAGCTACGTATTGAAACTAAATGACAAAAAAACGAAATTATTAGAAAATGACAACTGTTTCTCTTATCCTAAAAAGCACATCAAAACACTTAATTACGTTTCTAACCGACACACGTCACTGTTTATGTCTTTGACAGGAAGATATGCTCCATCAAAGTACACCAACATTTTTTCCCACTTACAAAAATAAGTAATATGTCAGAGAATATGTCATCAAGTTTCCAGTCAACTTATATTCAGTAATTTGTTGAAATTTTTTTTCTAATAGAATGTACGGAATATTTTCAGTCTTATCAAACATACGAGTCAATATTATTACATTGGCACCTTAGTTCTTACTGACCGTGAGAAATGTTGAACGAACAAACATTTTCATTAGCTATGAATTATTTTTTTCTACAAAAATAAAACAAATAAAACAATCAGGACTGACAGAGAAAAAAATTCTTTTCTTTCAGGATGACAGTGATAATGGCGAATATCCATGGACCACGACTCAACAGGGTTTCCTGCTTAGTTCGTTTTTCTTCGGTTACGTGATAACGCAAATCCCATTCGGAATTCTTGCCAAACGATACGGATCGAAATATTTCCTCGGAGTTGGAATGCTGATAAATTCTCTGTTCGGGCTGCTGGTGCCCATCTCGGCCGAATGGGGATTCTATGGGCTGATGCTCGTGCGATTCATCCAGGGTCTTGGAGAGGTAAGTACAACTTTGGCAATGCAACGAGTGACTTTGTTTGTTCGACTGATAAGACCGGATGACAAAGACCTGTTGTGGCAATGAGATTATATGATTGATAAGACAAATTCATCTGAAAACAATTCTGAGAGAGCTAATTAAGAAACGGAGAAGACGAAAAAATAGAATAAATTCAATTCGACGATTCAAAAAATTTAAGTATCTTGGTTAGCAACTGAGAAGTTTCCATTTATATATTTCTTTAAATTAAAAATAAAAGAATTGAATTCGTGGTGAATTTTTGTCTATCAACATTTTTATGCATAATTTTGATCGCAAACATTTACATGTTATTTGAATCTCGATAGTAGGCATATAATTTTCAAGTAGAACTCGAGTCGATTAGAATTCGAATGGCATTTAAAATTTATCAATAAGAGCGAGAAACCTGTTTGCTTTGAACAGTTTTTATTCCTTCGTTTTGAGGGATTGTAATAATAAAACGTGTTTAATGAACGAATAAATTTGTCCCAAGATGTTAATTCGGGTGGCGATAAAATAATTGGATCGGAAGATGTTGGTTTACATAGTGGCTCTTATCACGATACATTGTTCATTAGCAGATGTTGATTAAAAATTTCGGATATCATTAAAAACTGTTTCACTTGATTCAAAATTATGCATAAAACGTGTGGATGAATTTCGGTCGAACGTTTCCTGAAAGACTGGTTGAAAAGAAAAACGAAAATGAAGAATAGATTAAATTGATTGGAATTTAAATTGGAAAAAAATTAACTTTTATTGAATTAAAAAAAAAAAAATAAAATAAACTTATCGAATCAACCGATGCCACAAATCAAAAGTCAAGTATTAGTTTTCACGTGGGATACACGAATTGGTACGTCAACAAACGAATAGTAAACAAACAAGTATAGTTGCACCAGAAAAACTGGAGAGCATTAGTGACAGATGAATTGATATTGGTAAAAATAAAGTGTTGATGCTTTTGATACCGATCGCGTTCATTGAGCCGTGAGGATCTCCCGATTCGTTTGGCTGTGTATAATGTTTGACGACATTAAGACTCAAAATTTGTGTTTACAGTTTATTCTATCTTGTAATGGTATCAGAGGATTAACGAGCCTCGTATCTAAACAGATATGCCCAAGATAAAACGATAAACAAACGCAATAAATAGGAAGTTGTATCTTTAATCTATTCTCTTTCGTAATAAAAAAAGAAGTTTTATATTCATTCTTCAAGATGAGATGGTTGAAACTAAAAAAAAAAATGGTACATGAAAAGCAACCAATCTCATTTGAAGATGATTTTAAAGATTTGTTTCTTGTTTTGTTTGTTGAGATGAATCCAAACGATTGAAACAAACATCCTGGTGACTGGGAGCAAGAACATATGAAACGTACCGAATTAGAATGAAATTGAAAGGAAAAGAAAGAAACCAAGTTGGTACAGTCGCCTTGACGATCGACAAGCATTAACTGATCCTTTTTTTGGGGGCCTTTTTTTGTGACCAATCTTGGCAGGGGGGTCACGAAAAAGGTCACCAACTCCTGCATTGGACAATATGAATTGACAAATCTTTGAAATCAGTTTGAAGGCTGAAAATAAAACTGAACGTTCTCTGAGAGCAGTGTGGTAATGCTTTTTGATTGTCCGGGTGTGTTTCCCTGCCCTAGGAATGGATTATCACTATTGCAGGGTCCAATCGTGCCTTGCACGCATGCTATGCTGGCCAAGTGGATACCGCCAAATGAGAGGAGTAGGATGGGAGCCTTCGTCTATGCCGGTAAGCGTACAGGAATCAATGATCATTTAATGTAGCTGCTCTTGCTTCAACTCAAGTTGCCCATGAGTCTTCAATCCGACTGCTCTTTCACTGAACCCAGGATCGGATCCGTGGACGAAAAATAATAGCATTTTAAATGAACGATGCATCTTATAAATTAGATAACTTTCGTTTGGTAAAGGTTCCTCGTGCGAAACGTCAGACAAGTTTTTTTCTAACCGTCCATTTTGTTCTTCGTCCCATCTAGGAGCTCAATTTGGAACAGTCGTCTCGATGCCACTGAGTGGTCTATTATCCAAGCACGGTTTTGCTGGAGGCTGGCCTTCCGTCTTCTACGTCTTCGGTACTATCGGAGTCGTTTGGTGTTTGTTCTTCCTTTTCTTCGTCAGCGAGGATCCGGAATCCGACCCCAAGATCAAGGAGGATGAAAGGAAATATATCCTTAGTGCTCTCTGGGGATCTGCTGGTTCTTCGGTTAGTGACCATACATTTAAATTAAAACCCCCTACCTTTGGGAGAACAAAAATCTCTCCTAAAACCTTCGAGAACACGAAACTTAAAAACAGAACCTTGAGAATTCTCAAGTATCAGAATTTAGCAAATTGCACTTTTAGTTTCACATTTTTTCGTCTAACTTCATTGCATCAGACCAAACAAACTGTTACACGTTATTGAATTATGACCATGTTTGTTGTTGATCAACACCAACCAGAACGTACACGATCGTTAATTGTACAATTGCACTTTTGACAAACGATTGTTGACTCGGCGATAAAACGACAAACATGTCTAAAGGGAAAGATATTTATTAATTGATAATAAAGATCTCAAGTTTTCTTGGCTGCGTCATGGATCTTGTTGTTGTAGTTTCTCAACATTGACAATGATGATTTTCATTTTGTCTTTCAGTCCCCACCAGTGCCATGGAAATCCATCGTTAAATCTCTGCCATTCTGGGCTATACTTATTGCGCACATAGGACAGAACTACGGATACGAAACCCTGATGACCGAGTTGCCTTCCTTCATGAAGCAAATCCTACATTTCAACATCAAAATGGTAAGGCCACCAAGACATCCATTTCAAATCCAAACAAATTTTCAAAACCAAAAAAAGAGAAAAAAAATTCCCCTTAGAAAGAATTTTCAGAATTCAAATTGGAGCTTTCTATCTTCTAAATTTCATCTTGTTTCTCTTTCAGAACGGGCTGGTCTCGGCCATACCCTACCTAGCCATGTGGTTCTTCTCGATGTTCATCTCACACTTTGCCGACTGGCTCATTTCTACAGGCAAGTGTAACCACACAAGGACGAGGAAGATCGTAAACAGTGTGGGCCAGTTCGGACCAGCTGTGGCCCTCGTAGCAGCGTCCTACACCGGCTGCGACCGCTGGCTCACCGTTGCAATCATCTCCATCGGTGTGGGACTCAATGGCGCCATCTACTCCGGCTTCAAAGTTAACCATCTCGACATCTCGCCGAGGTTTGCTGGTGTTTTGATGTCCTTCACCAACTGCTTGGCCAACCTGGCTGGGTTGCTCGCGCCATTCATTGCAGGCATCCTCACCGAACCTCCGGTAAGAAATCACTTTAATCAATTTATCTTCATTCATCAAATTTTCTCTCCAGTCTGTTCATACCAGATTTTACTAGTCAGTTATCTGTTTGGCATGATTTATAAAATCATTTTGCATATTCAAACGATTTATTTTTAACATTTCTTAACGTTTTTATTCGAATCATTAATTTTACTGATTCCGTGTGTTTAATCGCATGCAAAAAATCAATTAATTGGGATTTCATTTTGCAGCCAACCCAAGCAAAGTGGAGACAAGTGCTGTTCATCGCAGCTGCAATTTACATGTTCTGCGGAGCGTTCTACTTAATGTTCAGCAGTGGACAGAGGCAAAGCTGGGACGATCCGGAGAAGGACGAGGAGCGCAGAAACGGACACATGCTCAAAAGCGTTAAGATCGTTAACGAGACGCGGGAATCTTGACGAGGTTGAGACCTCTGATTTTGTTGTCACGAAATTGCCACCTTGGCAACAGTTGTAGTATAGCGCATATGGTCCGGCCGAATTGACCATACATTGTTTTTTGTTCTTCCGTTTATTATTATTTTTTTTTATTATTTTTTTTTATTTAATTTTTTTATATAAATATATTCCCTCCACATTGTCGCCGTTGTTACTACGATGTAGCCAGGTCAAGGAGGACCGAAAAGCCGCGTGACATATCATTCGAAAGCCGTTTGTACGTGCAGTGTTCTTCGACTTATTAATCTCAGCAGTGCCCCAGCTAGCACATCATTACAGTTCAAGATTCGATGGAGATGCATTACACTTTTGCCATTCGAATCTTCCTATTCGCGTAGGAAACCGAGCACCTGTTTTCTTTCTCTAAACAGTCGAACCGCTATCGAATTTCTTAAGTCGTCCGAGCCAAACTTTCTGTTATCTGTTTCTTCCCTCTTAAAGAAAATAAACATTCAAGTGTAACTTCTAAATGTGAGGACCCAAAAAATTTCATGAAAGATGACAATTGGATGACAATGAAGAATCAAATTTTGTCCATGAGAGATTGGTTGAATTGGTTAAGATGGCATTTAGATGAATTTCGAGAGAAAGTTTGGACAAAGTTGTACGTTCAATTGAAGAATTGTGATTGCCACTTTTTATTTTTTGTCAAAACAAAGCGGTGTATTTTTAATTGTATTCGGATGTTCGAAAGCTGGGGTCGGAAATTGTTCAATTGAACGTCCAAGTGACGTCGACGACAACAGTATTAAGAGCGCCACGACGTTCTATTATTTTAATTAATTAAGAGCAAGCGCCGTTTTGTATTGCAACGTTGAGTGACTATAAATTTATTTATCGATCGAGTCACCGCTTCTCACCTGACAGGACTCGCCCGAGCGGATCCTGCGACGTTTACGAACAACGACGCTGAACCTCCTTTTCTATGCGATGTACTGCAATGCAAAGTGGTTTTCCTTTTTTTTACATAGGATGTATGTTTTGTAGATATATACGTAGTACGTTAAATTATATATGATAAACTTAGCTAATTTATATACGCAGATAAAAAAAAAAGCAAAAACATTTTGTAGAAAGAAAGTGCGTTGATCAAGATAATTTTACCTCTGTTGTTGTTGAAGAGAAGGACGTCAGAAAAGCGAATTTGTAGATTTGCATTTTTTTATTCCTTTGATATGAGGCAGTTGAGATTCGCCTTTTTGACGCTCAAGATTTTTTTATTATTAATTTTTTTTTAATTGCAAATGACGAGTTGTGATCTAAGCGAAAGGTGTCTAATCCGCAACGTTTTTTGTTTCGCCTTCTTTTTTATTTATTTTCTAACTTGTAGTCTAGTCGAGTGGTGTTTCAACATTTTTTTTCTTCAAAATTTTCAAGTTCCTTGTTAGACACATCTTTTGTTTCACCATTAGCGGAACGAAATAAACACTGTCGGATGTCGTTTTTTTTTTTAATCATTTATGCTCACATCAACCTGTGAAATCCAATTAATCAAACTTTTTGATCGGTAAACATTTTTTTACATCCGATTAAAATCAACTGTAAATAGCATTCAAAAACTTATTTTTCAATGAAAATATTTTTTTCTCTCTCATGAGTGATGAACGAGTGCAGAGTTTTGATAATAAACCGTCTTTATATAAAAGGTTGAGATTTTTTGATAAACTATTGATACAGGATTTTGTTTAAAATCATGTTATTTACTGTTTGTTCAGTAATACTCATATTTATATTTTTCTCATTGCGATGCCCCAGGCAATTGCTTGCCACATTAAGCTTCAAATTCAGAGCATTTCGCAGTCGCACTTTTTGACGACATAACTTTTCGTTATGGTGAAATCAGTGGAAAAAAAAATCTTTCGGACGGATCACAAAAATTGTAATTAAGCATGTAAAAAAACTGTTGTAAATTTTTCCCTAAGGGATGAGAATAAAATCTTCAAACATTTGTTATACTGAGCGTAGAAATAAAAATTGTCTAAATCGTCTCTTATTATACGAGAGGGGAGTGTCTTTTTTGTCCGGATGTTCAAATTGAATTATATCCAGTCGCATAGATTGTACAATTTGTATAACAATGAAAATAAAAGTATTTTCGAAAAAAGGCAAATTTATTGTTGAAGTTAAATGTTCTCTTTATGGAATAAACAATGTTTTATAAACATTTCCGATTTTAGGATCTGCAGTATCGAAGAGTTTTACTGGGACTTCTCATGATGCCGTTGAGATTGACGAAAAGAAAAAGAAATCAGTTTTTGTATATATAAGAATGATTAGCAAACAAACGTGAACAAATGTATTGTACAAAATTGTATTACGATGTATTATATATGTATTTTTGTATTTGAATATTTATAAATGATGTAAATAGTTATCAACTATGACCCCAATTCAATTGCGATTCGAGATTCAGTCATTGGGACCTCCAAAAATGTGATAATAAATTGATGATCAAGCGGTTCTGCCTTCTTAATCATTTCCCCTTATTGTGAAATAAAGTTACATAAGATCTGACAATTCAATTCCTTATTTTGTTTCATCCAATATTCTATTCATTTTTAATCCAGAAACTCAATTCAATATTTTACAACTTTGTTTTCAAGTCATAACATTTTCATTAGGAAAAAAACGAACAATTTACATTATTATTATTAATTTTAATTATTAATATATGTCAATTCAAAATTTTTTAAATTTCGTTTTGAATTTTCAGCCAAAATTCGGTCTACCAACTTTTTTTTTCACTTATGTATATTTTTTCTATATACTATTTTCATATTATTAGTTTTTGACAATCAAAAGTTTTCATTCAAGTATCGTTTTGAATTTGCCGCCAAGATCAGTCTAGTAACTTTCATTTGAATCGCAACCAGTCGATAAGGAAGAACTTCCAGCACGACCGAAGTGAAGTGAGCGACAATTGCCACATTTTCCGCTCGCAACACGTTCTGTTCGCACGGCTCCGCGAAACTCGCTGTTTTCGTGAAAATAAAATAAATAAGACTCGACGCAATAATGGGCAACGTGTTGGCCGCATCCGCTGGAACCCCGCTGGTGCCGCCCTTGGAGGTGCCGAAGTCAGCGAAGGAAGACATTTCGGCACAACAAACACCGTCGAGCCCCGACTCGTCGCTCACGACGACGAATCCCCCGAGTCGCCTCGAATATCCGGGCAATGTCGAGGAATTACACAAAAAGTACAAAGGTAAGTTGTTCCTGGCGCTGGCCGATGGATCCCCCGACCCATCCCCGTCGCTCTTTCACGTCGACCTGTCGGCGACTCGTGTCATGTGATTTTTCATGCACGAAAATTCGTCCATCATTTTTCCACGAGATCGTTCAGATAATATTTGCCTTCTATCTATATAACTGTTGACAATTTTAGGAAGAAGATCAAAATGTCAGAACCCGGCGGGTTCAGTGGCATTCATTTTTCTCGTCAGTTCCATTTTTGAATTGAAACTTTTTCTTTTTTTAAAAGAAGGTTAAAAAGGAGACATTCTTCGTGGGCCTTTTTGTGACTGAAAAAATGGATGGTTGTTTTTGAAAAGTCGTGTCTTCGGAAGGATATTGATTGATGTTTTTCTTGTCTTTTGCAGATGTTTTTCCAACGAACTTCGAAGGAGCCAAAATAGTGCTAAATAAGGGCATAAGCAATCATTTTCAAGTATCCCATTCCATTAATATGAGTTCCAGTACCATGACACCGTCTGGCTACAGGTAACTTGACATTTTCATCTCATTCAGTTTTAATTTTCAAATGTTCATTTAAACACAATCGAATATTTTCAAGGTTGCAATATATTTTTCAGATTCGGAGCAACTTATGTCGGTACAAATCAAGTATCGCCCTCAGAGTCTTACCCAGTATTACTTGGCGACATTGACACAAGTGGAAATTTAAACGCAACTGTAATGCACCAGTTGGCCGAAAGGGTCAAAGGTAAACTCGCGACACAAATTCACCGAAACAAATTCACTGCTGTCCAGATGACGGCCGATTATAAAGGAGATTCGCACTCTTTATCAATCACGTTAGGAAATCCCAACTTACTAAACGGCTCAGGTAAATGAATAATTAATCAAAAGTGTATGTATTTATCAAAACTGTATTATACATAAAGAGCAAATTTTCTGATTCAGAAATGTTTTTTTTCAGGCTTGGCGGTTGTTCAATATTTGCAAAGTATAACGCCCAATCTGGCCCTGGGTGGAGAAATTGTACACCAAAGAGAAGTTGCCCTTCAGGTACAGTCCATCACTGTTCCCTCTATAGTTGGCAGATACGTCGTCGGAGATTCCACAATGAGTGGAAATATAGGTACAGTTGTAATTTGAAAACAAAAGTCATACAATTATGACAGAAATATTTCACCAAGATTTCTCTTGCATTTTGAAGGTGCGAATGGAGTTCATCTATGCTTCCATCAGAGAGCTAGTCAGCAGCTTCAAGTCGGAGTGGAACTGGAGATAAATGCGCGGATGCAAGATTCCACTGCCACGATTGCCTACCAGGTGGACCTTCCTAAAGCTGACTTAGTATTCAGAGGTGAGATTGAAGATCCGATTAAAAGTCGAGGCAAAATTTTTGTTGTACGGATGACTAATTAATTTTTTGCAGGCTGCGTCGATTCGAATTGGACCATAGGTGCAGTTTTGGAGAAGAAACTTCAACCGTTGCCGTTCTCCTTTGCCCTGAGCGGGATGCTGAACCACACGAAAAATCAGTTCAGATTGGGATGCGGCCTGATAATCGGTTAAGCTTGACATGAACTGACACGCGGTTATCTTGCTGTTCGAACCAATAGGAGACTGAGTAATCCCTAAAAGCAAATCGCGAGCACCGTTCGTTTCATTAGAATATTGATGTGCGAGCAACGGCGTTCGTCTTCAGTTTAGATGTTCAGAGTTAGAAATGCTATAGACTGCCTGCGTACACAAATTGAGCGTCACGTGAACTATCAAATCGTAGGACCAAATTATTTGGGACTCCAAGCACTCTCGGCAACACTTTTTTGTTTGTTTGATTTCTTTGTAAATAATAGAAAAACGTAACGATGAAAAATTGATTGCCGAATACCAGTCATGCATTTTGCCGGTCAATGTGTTTCTCGAGCTTACTTTAGTATGTCATGACACCGCGTCGAAGCAATATTCTGTATTGAATCAATGACGATCAACCGTTGGAACGATGGAGTTGTAATTAATTAAAACAATAAATAAAAATTGATGCGCGATATCTGGTTGTTAAGAACAGTTGCATTTGCGATGCTACGGGTTTTTATAGTGAGCAGATGATTTGTATGATAATAATGTACATGGTTGCTCATTTTAAAATCAATACTGTGTAAAAAGAATCATTAAATATTACAATAAAAATATTTTACAATGAATCCCAATATTTTTTACTTCCATTCAAAATCAAAGAAATAAAATTTAAATTAATATTCAATTTACAGAAATAAAATTTACATGTGTGATTTAATAATTTTATTTATTTATTTATTTAATCATTTGTTATTTATTTTTTAATTCATTTAATACTTCATGTAATTTAATTTTAATGTTAAAAAAATGGTTACAACTTTTGGACTCTACTTTGACTAGATCAGTAGTCATGCTCCAAAACTAACCTCAAATTAAAAAGGTAGCCACGTGCAACGCTGTGTCGTGCGGGTCAATTAGCATGCACGTGCGTATATAGTTTTCTTTTCCAATTTTTAGTTGATTAGAAGGTAAACAGACAATTTAACAAAAATGTACGACGATTATAACGAACAGGTGAGTGTTCCCAACAATCATTTTTTCTCCAAATCGAATAGTTTAGCTCTGAAGTTGAAAAATTTGTTTCTAAAACCAACCAGCCTTTTTGACGTAATCCAAAAGGTGTACAAACAAATCCAGTCAGATTTGACTCGACTTAATCGAAATGAGAAATGTAAAGAGAAAACTAAGATTACTTATACTTCATGTTTATAAAACTCAAGAACCTTGTTGAATTACATTAAATATTTTACTTCAGTTAAAAAAGTCGACATTTGTTGAACGTGTAGTAGAACTTTCAAATCGTGTATAGCTATAGGTTAGATTTTGTTCTATTTTTTTGTCAAAGTTGTTTTTAATTATACAAAATCTATTGATTTACAAATAATTAAATAAATTAAAAATAAGAACAAATTTAAAAATACATTAAAAAATAATATTCAATTGGAAACACCAGCAAGAATTGTTTCCAAATAAAAATAAATAAATAAGTGATATATTTATCAAAAATAATAAAATTTTAATTTAATTTAATTTTATTTTATATTTATAATTTTTTATTGAAATTTCAAATAGATGAATAAATAAATCTTCTTTTACAGTACGACGGGTACGATGAATTCAATGAAGAGGAGAACACCTACACGCAGGCCTACCGTCAGATCCCTGACAAGGTGGAGTCATTTCTGCAGCACTTTCGAACCGCCATAAACGAGAGCATGATCTACAAGATCCAGAGTCTGTACGAGGACGCGTACCCGAAGATCTCGGACACCTACTACGAGAAATCGTCATGGCCCGAAGAGAATGAGATCAAACACATCGTGGACGACGACGTGGTCTTCATAACGCTCTACAAGGAGCTGTACTACCGTCACATCTACGCCAAGCTGCCAGGCGGTCCGACCCTCGAGCATCGGATGGGTTCATTCTACAACTACTGCGACTTGTTCAACTACATCCTCCTTTCGGAGACTCCGGTGGAGCTTGAGCTGCCGGACCAGTGGCTCTGGGAACTGATTGACGAGTTCGTCTACCAGTTCCAGTCGTTCTCGCAGTACCGTGCGAACCTGGCCAACAAGAGCGCCGAGGAGAAGGAAATCTTGTCGCGGCACACCCAGGAATGGAACGTGCTCTGTGTGCTGAACGTGCTGCACTCGCTGGTGGATAAGTCTAACATCAAGAGCCAGCTTGAGGTGTGCGCCAACGGCGGCGATCCTGAGTCCGTCGCTGGTGTGTTTGGCAAGCACTCGCTCTACAAGATGCTCGGTTACTTCGCTCTGATCGGTCTGCTGCGTCTGCACGCGCTGCTGGGCGATTATTACCAGGCCATCAAGGTGCTGGAAAACGTGGACCTGCACAAACGCAACGCCTTCTCGCACGTGCCCGGGTGCCAGATCTCGACCGCCTACCATGTGGGATTCTGCTACATGATGATGCGCCGGTACGCCGATGCCATCCGCACCTTCACCGGCATTCTGCTCTACGTGCAGCGCACCAAACAGCTGTTCGCCACTCGCAGCTACCAGAACGACCAGATCAACCGACAGACCGAGAGGATGTTCCACCTTCTGGCGATCTGTCTGGTGCTCCACCCGCAGTACATCGACGAGAGTCTCCAGCACGCCCTGAGGGACAAGAATTATCACGAGAAGATGTACAAGATGCAGATGGGAGACATGAACGAGTTCGAGAGCTGCTTCCAGTTTGCCTGTCCCAAGTTCTTGTCGTCGATGCCGCCCAGTCTGAACGACCCCGAGGAGGCGTTCAAGGACTGCGTGAGGGACGCGATCAACCACCAGACCAGGGTCTTCAAGGACGAGGTGATGCAACAGAAGATGCTCCCTACGATCAGATCTTATTTGAAATTGTACACCACCCTGCCTTTGAGCAAACTTGCGATGTTTATGAGCAGCAGCGGAACGGACGAGGATATCAATGTCCAGAAGGAGGTCAGCAGTCTGATCATCAATCTGCTTTGCTTCAAACACAAGATGAAGAACGTCGTTTGGACCAAGGGTCTGTCCGGACTTGACGGCAAGTTTAAATCTGGCTCTGAGGTACGAATTTTGAACTTGAGAAACCATTTATTGTGAAGTAATATTTTTAGATGTTCTTGATTTTGAAATTTTTTTTGTTTTCACTTCAGCTCGATTTCTACATCAACGGCGAGATGGTCCACATCGCTGACACCAAGGTGGCCCATCGGTATGGCGATTTCTTCATCCGAAAGATCTTGAAATTCGAAGAACTGAATCGCAAGTTGCATTACCTGAAAGTCTGAACAAGCCATCTTGTTCGGGACCTCAAGTTTGGGACCTCAAGCTGAGGCCTTTATTAAAGATTTTTGTACATGGAGAAGTAAAAAAAATATCCCGGATTGTTGTAAACGTACTGTGTTTCACTTGCGCTGAAGATTGGATGGGAAAAAATAAGTTAGTAACAATTCTTGAACTGCGAAGGACTATTGATACAAGAATAAATGTTACGGTGAATTTTTTGTAGACAAAGTTTTTACATGCGAACCAGTGCAGAGCAATGTTCGGACCATGTAGAATTGAATCGAACGAATAAATTTATATCTTGTTCATTATCATGTATATAACTTTTTATTCTACGATTCGGAAGCTTCATATTTGTTTTTGTATTTTCAATTAGTCGGTCAAATTTTGTAACCAAATTTTCAACAATCAATGAACATTATAATAAAAGCTTTTATTTAAAATAGAATACGATGTACACATTTTGATATCGCAATAAATACTCCGTTAATTGTGTGAAGAATATTCTTAGTATAGTAAAAAAACCTCGAATTTCACTGTAAGAAAGAACTGCATTGATGACATTTTATTTGGAAATTGAACAAAAATTTCTTCTTTTAAGTTCCTCTATTTTCCATAAAACAAGCTCAGTTTCGAGTTCGGGTCATCGAGCAAAGATTAAATTTCAGCATTTCATAGAGTGTTGTTATAAGGTTTGAATTTCTTGGGCACCAACTCTTGACTTCAGTATAAAGGTATTTCTGAACACTTATTATTCTAACAATTTAAATTGAAAAACCTTCAGCAATCTAATATTCAGTTTTTACACGTTCAATCAATAATTTCGTAATTCCCTATTTCGCTCAACGAATTCTAAAAAATGTCTCTTCTAAAAATTGCAAAAACTGAAAACTTATTACCACCGAAGGGGATCGAAAAAAAGTCAGTCATGCATATGGAATGAATTTCAATCGAAGTCAATAAGAAAATACACATATCTGTGAGAATGTCTCCGGACGAGACTTGACGCGGGGTCGGCTGATAAGGCACTCGGTTTCTCATCAGCCCCTCGTTAGACAGTAAAAGAAGCATTTCTCGGAGTTCACGAGATGAACTAATAGCGCGCAGAGGAACTGTCAGCAAACATCCTCCCGCGAAGCGCTATAAAAAATGATGTCGATCACGAACATAATGAATCACAAACATTTTCATCCATTTTAAAATATGAGAATGCTAAAATTGTTCTCACGCAATTTTTTCGAAGTTCCAATTTCATTTCGTCAAATTTTTAATCCCTTAAATTTATTTCCCCTTTTATTACCACACCAATCTCATAAATAACATTTGGAAAATTACGTCCATTCTAAACAATTGTAAAATCAATTAGTAAAGATTGTTTCTCAACTGAGGGAATTGCAAATTCATTTAGTAAAAAAAATTGGTTGTGCACTTTCTGGGCGGGTTGAAAAGGTAACTTTGATTAACACTTTTTTAACCATTTTTCAACAGGATTCGGAAAGTCTGAAATTGATTGATTAATTTATTATTATTTGAGCAGCGTATTGATGACGCATATTCCCCTTGTGTGCGAATGATTTGCGTCCCCACCAAATGGTCAGGCGAGCCAAAGTCCCCTCTCGGGCTCGCGAGCCCTGTGCGTTTCTCGCGCGTTATTCTATGCTCATAATGTACAAGAGCTCGTTCTCGATCATAGAGCAAAGTAAGTGACCGCGCGCGAATCGCGAATTTTTCCTTAAAAAATAGGTTAAAAAAGCAACCTACCTGACCGTCACCCATCATTTTTCCTCACTTTGAATTTTTGTTGTTTCTGTTATACACCCCTTTTTTCTGTTAATTTTCTTTTTGCCGATGAGTGACGGACGTTGAATCGTGATTTCGGCGCTGAGGCACGACTCTTTCGACAATTTCGAGAGGAATGAAGATAAACACGATGGTCAATGTGAAAAGAAAGAGGGGCGTCAACGAGAAAGAAGACCCCAAATACAACAGGAGGTGCTTTGGTGAGTTGCTGGGCTCTCAGAACTATTTTTGTTTTTCCATCGCGAACGTGGGAAAGAGGACCTGTTGCTAGTCCGGCCACATGTGCCAGCTCGGAATCACCGATTTTTCAGAAAATTACACTTGTAGAAAAGTCGTACGCTTTTTGGTTCAACGTGTTTACCCACCTGAATTTTAGGACGTTTATCAAAACACAACGGTTGGCTTTTCGTTTTCAATTTGATGGAACTTTAGAATTTTTTTTTAATATCTATTTCAACTTTTTTAATTCAGAATTTTAAATCCGGTCCGGTGAAAAATTAATTAAAGACGAAACAATTTTTTCAGGAGGCTAATATTATTTCTTTTCAAACTATTTAAAAATTTTTTCATCAGGTGAAATGTATGCGAGTGAAACATTTGTAGCGAAGTTTTTACACTCGTATCGTGAATACAATCTTTCTTTTTTCCGTTAAATTATGTCGGTTTGAGATAACTCGTGATAAAACAATAACCAAAATGAATCTACCCGGCTTATTAAATGCTACCGAAGATAAAATTACATTACAACAATTCTCTCGTTACAATCGAACGTACAATTTCGCTAACATCTTCAAATGGTAAATCCAAAGTTCTTTTCAATTGTTTGCTCTTTTTTTACAACCTCATTTTTTTAATTAAAAAAGAAGAACAAAAATCAAAATTCAACGTTTATGAGTTTTTTTTTCTTCAATCAAAAATTCCACAGTCCCTCTTGGAGAAAAACAGTCCAATTTCGTCGATTATTTTTTTTTTATTCCGCAGACTCTAATGAGCTTATGAAATGAAAGAGCACAAAATCCCTGAAATATATTTAGAAAAACAAAGTACATTATGTGACATTAAGTCTCGTGTTTCGTCATCGAATATTTCATCGTTTTAATATAATAGCCGTTTTCCGTAATGACCAAAGCAGGATTGCCAAATGGACGACTTTTCGGCGCTGCACAAGTCACGACCGCGCGAGTTACACATTTTTGTTATTCGAATGATCAGTCGCCGGCACAAATTTATCCGCATTTATTTGCCATCAGATACAGAATCACGATAATAACGATAACTTCCCATGTGCTTCCCGTGTGCTCTTCACGTGAAAAACAACTTTGAAACAAGTACACTAAATAAACTTTTTTTATAAACTCTTTTTTTTTGCTTTTTTATTCAAGAAATTTAAAATTAAAATTTTTTGTTTCTCCTTTGGAAGTTTATTTTCAACCGTTCGAGTTTTCCGATGGCAAAAAAACATTTTGATTTGGTTCGCGCTTTTTTCATAATTTATTTAAACAATCGTCACGTGTTCACTGACTCACTTGAGCACCAAAGTACACCAATGAAGAGTCGACGCCGGTTCGCCGACTAATTATTCACTCTTGTAAAACAATTTTGAATAACAGAGCGAAAGCAAATTCTTTTTGAGACTTACATAAGCTTCTCGATGGTCGTGACGATATTTTTTTGCGACGTTACATAAAATAGTATAGGATTTTGCGGTCGAAGAAAATGTTCACCTTTGAATTTGCAAAATAACAGGAAAAAAAAATTAAATTGAAAAAATATTTAATTTAGCAGATTGATAAAATAGCAAAATTGAAACAATATCGACACATAGATTGTTCGAGCAAATAGCGTTTGAAGATTGTTTGAAAAGGCGAGGTTGACAAAGGATTGGGTTTCAGGGCGAAGAGAAGTTACAGACTATTCGTGCGGATTCGATGAAAAGTGCGCGACAAGTGGGTTCGTTTTTGATGTTTTGTTTTCGTGACAGTTGTCGATCCACTTGAGAACGTGATTTGACGATCGGTTTGCGTAGGCCTCGGATGAATCGGGGTATTGTTATTTTTGACAGGCGCGCACTGCCCGTGTTGAAAAACGCGAGACGAAAAGCACCTGAAACCACGAAGCGTGCTCGAGTCGTGTTTCTGACACTCGTGAGTTTGTTTTTTTTTTCTCTTTCTTTTTCGTCGGCCACTCATTACTGTTTTCGTATTAAACACCGAGATGAGAGCTTTAATAAGTGCCCTCATCGAATGGCACGTACCATTTTTGGAATTTCCAGTTCCAATTTCAACCGGTTAGTTGTAATCTTACTTAGAAATCGAATGCATTTGAAAAAAAGTAAAGTTTGTAGTTTCCCCACAAAAAATAAAATACTTGATAAATAAGTTTGAATTTAATTTTGTTTAATGAATCACTCTGGAGACTTGAATTAAAAAAAATCTATAAAAGCAAAATGTTTTAAATCACTGTAAGAAACATTGTCTGTACTTTAGAATCATTTTTATAAATTCTTTTTAAAATTGTTATTTAGATTGAATCGATTTTTGAAATATAATAAATTGTTTTCATTTATTATAAAAAATGAATAATTGTGATTGCATAAAAATTAAATTAGATCTTCTTGGTTAATATAAGTGAGTGGTTGATTCGTTTCGAAAGGATAGTATGTCGGTTTGCTCATCGCAAGAGTCAGGGTTCACATAAACTGGCGAGATTAATGACAGAAAGAAAGAGATTTATGTCTATATCCCTTGTTCATGATTCGCGACGATATCAACTTTCATAAATTCTACGATAAACATGTGACATTTCATAGAGTTGGAATTAAAAAGGAAATACTTAAAAGTTTTATAAATTGGAAATAAACTAGACGAAATAGACGATCAACGAATAACAAAATGGAATGAGAAACATTAAATGTTTTTGCAGATGATATGATGTAAACTAAAAATAAAAACTATAAATGAAAACAAATTAAATAAATTGAGAGTAAAAAGAGAAAAAAGGTTTAAAGAAATACGACGTAAATTTAAAAAAAAAAGTGATCCGATAAATAATAGCGAATTCAAAATGGAAGAACGTCGTTGGGGAAAGGAAACGCGAATGAATATGTATAAGTATAACGATGCGCAAATGGCGAGGGGAAAATTTTGCGATAAACGGAATAAACGCACGAGAAAGGGATAGGATGATTCAAAATGGCGACAAAGCACACGAACGAATGGTCCGCTTTGAATTCGCAGCTCGCTCCGCCTTCACCCAAACCCGATTTAACCATGTGGGACATTCCCACTATGTCTACAAAAGTGCACAAATCAAATGTTAGTTAACAATTAATGAACAACTAAAATTTACATTTATTTTGCAAAATCAAAGTAAAAGAAATCAAAATGTATTTCCATTTTTAAACACTATTTTGAACACTTTAAAATATCAAAATAAAAAAAATTTGCCAAACATTGTTCAAATTAGAGTACATAAATATGAAACAAAAAGACAAAAAAAAATGAAACAAACAATTGATTCTAAATTAAAATAATAGCATAATTGTTGTAAATTTGAAGAAAAAAGAATGGAAACAAAAGTTTGCATTTTCTTGCGTTAGTTTCCATCATAAGAGGCAATGTAGGACTTCTACTGTTCCAGAAGCAAAACTAAACAACAACAAGGCGGTATGTAATAACGTGAATTTACGAGCCAATGTGAATTTTTTGTCTGACTCAATGCGACATTCGTGCTTATTTTCGTATAACTCTCTCTAGTTGCATTTGCAAGTATAATGATCTCCCTGCAAACCAGCCGGGACATTTCGGTTCATTAAACGCGCGCGTTGCACAGACACGAAACTGTAATTTTCGTTAATTTCCAAATCCCTCGCCGAGTTAATTTCATTTTGGCGCGCGTCTTTCATGCCGGGTTTGTTTTCTATATTGTTTTTCTCCCTCTCGACGCTGCAATTGCGTTGCACTTTATTGCTTCATTGTGAAACGGCAGCAGGATTGTTTTGCGTTTTCTCGTGGCTTGAAATGGGCAAGTGGAACATTACAATTTCAACTGCGCTGATGCAAAGCAACCCGTGAATGCGTTCTTATTGTGACCAATGGAACTTCAATTTTTTTTGTAAAAAAAATTTGTTTCAATTTCAATCGACAGACTGAAACAGAAATTGAAAGAAATTAAACATGATTGAAATTAAACAAAATTGTTTTTCAACTTTCATATTGTTAAATTTTCTTTCCTTATTACAAAACAAAAACAGTTGATAAAATTTGATTGAAATGTTTATTTCAATGGAAAAGTGAATGAAACGAAAATTATTCCAGTTCATTTGCAAAAACTCGTTTTTTTTTCCGGACTTATTAAATTGTTGAAATTTTATTAATCGGTCACACTAAATGACGTGGAAAAAGTCATCGGTTGCAACTTATCTTGCATTTATCAAATCGTCTTAACTTTGAGTATATACTTTTGTGTCATTTTTTTGTTTTTCATGTATTTTGCGTGTGGAGAAAAATGAAACACGGATCGTCCAACTGGATTTATTTCTCAAAGACGAAGTACACCAAAATGAAAATGACTAAAATGTCATCATGAAAATTTGATCCCCAACTTTGAAACTGAACTTAAAAGTCACTGTATATCTCCTTTGGCTCGGTTCATCAAAATTACTCTTGGTTATCGGTCGAAATGTATAATTTCCACTGAAAAAAAGCCCACAGTTCGCATCACTCCGTTATCTCTCAGCTCATTAAAATTATAACGAAATTTCATCGGCTTTCACATTTATCGCGGCACTTGTTTATGACAGCGGACTAAAAATTGAGAGTCGCCGCGGATCCACAACTGTCGGGCGGAAGCACTTCCGTGTGACTTTGAAAAAAAAAAAAAAGAATTAGTTCTTTTGGCGGTTGCTCCTTGTGCACTGAGCCAGAGGCAGTTCTTGCGACGACTGATTTCATGAAATACCAAGTGATAATGCACCAACACTGCTGTCACGATATCTGGCACATGCATTGGGTTCTATCTTATACAGCGTGCAAGGCAAAATGGTCGCGTGCGATATGACTTATCTCGGACCTGATATTAGTTATACCATCTTGCCTATATACCACGAAACCTTGTCAATATGACAGTTTTCGGCTGTCGACCGTTTGGACGTGGTCAAACCAAATTTTCATCTCGTAAGTTGTAATATCCAATTAGAACAAAATTTAATTTAAAAAATCCGTTTTAAAAATTCAGGTTGAAAAATTAAAATCTTGTCTTAAATTGTTATTTTTTTAGCATAAAATTTTTTGCATTAAAAAAATGAATCTAAAAGATATACTTTAGTCTTGCTTTTTTGAATGAGTTCAAGATTAAAATTCGTTGGATGGTTGTATTCATCTTTGGTATGAAAATTGTATAACCGCCCTGTCTAGAGACGTTTGTTTTCTCTCGACATTTCAGCCGTTTTATTTACCGTACAAATTCTGACGACGTCACTGCACGTGAACTTTATCTTGTAAGATAATTCTTAGAGGTTTTGATATTTGATAGTCCCTTTCATAAGAATGTCAAAGTACGTTGAACGTATATTCATCGACTGATTTCTTTTTCTTTGATTCATTTTTACAATTACTTACAGACATCAGTCACAAATTTTGATTCAATTTTGTTCTATTATTTATTTATTGACAAAATTGCAATAATGAAAAAATATTTTCAAAAAAATGTTCAGTTTCTAAAGTGGATTAAACTGGACTGATATTATAGAATAAAAAAAGAGGGTGAATTTATATTCTGGCCGGTGCTTGAATTTGAATGTCGGTTCGGTTATTGTATGATACCGTTTCGCACGTGTTTACACAACGTGGCCAAATGTGAGAACCTCTGGTCTGCAACTAGTTCAGATAAGTTATCGCTTAGCGATAGTGCTTCACAACGTGTTTATGACCCTTTCAAAACACTGTGCAAACTCGACGCAACGCTACCACATTGTGGCTGTCCTTAAAATTTTCTTCCACCAGTAAAATTTCAATTATTCTTTTGTACCCGAGCGCTTACATAATTGCGAATGTTTTTTAATACAAAATTAGCTAAAATAGTCGCGATTTATTTACTTTTAACTGTTTTTCAATGCTTAGTATAATGGAGAACGCGAATTTCTTCTTTTTATAGTCGAACGATTACGTTTGTATAATTTTTTCATAATTATAAAAACTGTTTTATTATTTGTTGTATTTTTTAATGAAAAGAAAAAAAATATGAAAAACAAAAGTGAGCAGAATTTTTTGATTGTGACACTTTTAAGCAGGTACACTTTTGATTTCACAAAACAATTTGAGATTACTCGATCGAAGCATAATCTCGAGGAACGGAGATTAGTCAAGGACGTGAAGATAAACCACGTTATTGCTGGACGCCTACTCCATCTTATCGTCCAATCAGATTCAAATACTCCGTTTGTAAACGTGACGTCAATGGGTTACGGTCTAAACAACGCGAATGATAAGAACCTAAGACACTCAGAAGATTGTAGTACACGCCTCGATAAAATTATCAGTATTTTACTTTTGATTGATCCAAAACCGTCAATGAACAAAAATGTCAAATATTTTTTCATTCAAAAATTTAATTAAAAAAAAAAACAAACTATGAATGTAATTAAACATTGTTTTGACAAATGTAAAATGGCGTGTGCTCTACGAGAGTGTACCTGACCCATATATGGCCCATATATAACCGAAGGATACTCGAGTTGACACGTTTAATCTTAATTAATGTTGAAAATCCTTGGCGTCAAATTTATCTGCGACGTGAAACGATTTTTTTTTTCGAATGACGTAACTTAAACAAAATCAATTTTGCGAAATTCAGTTATGAATGATTTCATAATTGTACTTACGAGTGGGAATCGACGTGTCGCACGGTTGGCCAAGTTGATAAGAGGGAAAAGTTGGGTGTTCTCAGCGCCAAAGCGGAAGCGGCGAAACAGCTCTTGGTCTGACGGAGCCCTGTGTGCTCGTTTGCCTCCTTTAAATGCGGGTGTTATCATTAAAAAAAACCAGCTTATGACGGCTTAGTTTGCATTCTTTTTGCGTCACTAATGTCCTGCGAGCAAATGTTTCCATTCCTGTAAAAAAAAAAATGTAATTAGTACAAGAATTTTTTTATTACTTTTTTTCTTCTGCCTTATAAATTAATGTAGTTTTTTTTGTTTGTTCTATTTGTTCTCAATGAGAAAATTAATTTTCCAAATGATTGAGATGGTAAATTTACTTTCATTCCTCAAAACTTTTTTTTGACTTTTCTCATGATCAGTTCACATCAATCAAACTTGACATTTGTTCTGGTTAGAAAAAGTTAGTCGGGCAATTTTCTCGTGTCTTAAAAAAAGGTCGTGGGATTTGGTCATCGGCGAATTCTTTTCACACGAATGTGTCATAACAAAAATATTTCAGTTTGAAACAAATGATTTTCTGAACACGCCCGTCAACACGTTGTGCATCTTTTAATTTCCTTTTCCTAATGCAATTAGACATCTGAGAACGTCACGTTATAAGAAACGTTATCCCAGTCACAATTTTTATACATTTCTTTGTTAACAAATTTTACACCAATTTATTTCGTTAGAAAAAAATTACAGTTCTCTTGGGATTGTAACCCGCCCATAAAACGCCTCTTATTAAAACTTCTGATTTCATCAGCAAGTACATTACATAAAACTTGATGATCAAAAATCATAAAACAAAAATAAAAAAATTGTCATTAGTAAATTTTTAATTTAATTTAAATAAAAAATGGGTCTGGTTTACTTATTTTTTAAAGAACTGGAACGAGTTTTCAAATTTCATTTTTCAGTATACAAATTAAGATGAAACTTTTCATAATAACAATAACTAATCAACCTTCCAAAGAATTTGTATTAGAGCATTCAAAGAACTTTGCCAACTTGGTAAGCAGAAAATAAAAATGAAAAAAAAATGTGCAACCCATTATTTCGAACCGGCGTGGTTTATGGTCACTATAAGGAAGTGTCACAACGCACAATTGTGGCGTGAATTTACGTCGTCTACCGGGTGGCTAATTAAAAACTCCACTCTAAAATCAGTCAGTATGGAAAAAATTAATTCATTTCCACCTTTCAAAACATAGCCAACAATTCAATTTTCAAAAAAAAAAAATTTGAAAATGTAATTTTGGTCCTTGAAAATTATTCCTCTTAACGGAAGAGGAATTGTTTGTGAATAGAAAACATACAGGCCCTCATTCTTATCATTTTTTTTCCTTCATTCATAAAAGAAATTACTACACTAGAATAATATCAGCGAGTTTCAAGAATGAAAATGTGATCCTCAAAGACTATACAAAGCTTCTAGTTTTACACGTCGATTGATATGGCACGCTATTATGAAATCCAATTGGGTTACGACGCGGAGCGATATACGCTCGCATAAAGAGCGCATTACACGTCAAGGTGAAGTTCCGCGAGCTGTTGCCATCTGCACAGTCGAGTTTCAACTACTGCGTACGCGCACAAATTGCTTTGTCTGCGCTCCTCATTCAAAACCGAGCCCCGTTTCGTAATGGAAAATCGTATAATTTCGTTTCAGCCAGTTCGTCAAGATCCCACAAATCAACATGTTATTTTTGTTTCGCGCTGGCCGATAACGACGCACGATTGTCTGCTTTATTTTTTTAACTCTATCTAAAACCGAATTGTGCTCCGCTCTGACATTAAGGGTCAAGAGAGATTCATCAGGAAAATTTTCCCTGATAAATAGAAATTTATCATGCGAATTGGGCGTAGAAAAATTTTCCGTCCACGGGTCTTTGACCAACTAGTTTTTTTCCATCCTTTTTTTACAGTTCGCGGTTTACATAAAAAAAAACATTGCAAGGGCACTCGGAATCGGATTTCCTTGAACAACGTGTTCATGAATTTCCTGGCGATAATTATTTGCATGTGTAAATGCAAATGCATAAACAAAAAAAAATGAAAAAAAACGTTGCACACGAAATAAAAAAAAAGGTGTTGGTAAAACAGATTATAAGAAGTAAAAAAATGACATGCGAAATTGGAAGAAGAAATTGAAGCAAGAAAAGTTGAGAAAGTCATAACCGATGAAAATTGTTTTTTTTTTAATGTTTTTCTTTGCTATTTTTAATAAACAAATTGCACGCAGATAAATTTTATCGGCCGAAGAGTCCAGCTCTGAAACCGGACATCCGTCTGGGCAGGATGTGACGTCACGCTTGTTGGCCGAGAGCAACACAAAACCGTGGCTCTTAAAACGATACGAGCGTTTATTCGCCGAATAAATGTACAAACATTGAATCCGAGTGCGAGAAAAAGTTCGAAGTCACAGTTTCAAGGAGGTACGCCGAAGACTGAAAACAAAAAGGGGTTTCTATAGAAACAAAATTTAGAAGCGTGGAAAAAAATCTTGGAATGAATGAAATAGAGAATATTCAAAAAGATTATCATAGAATTTGGTTGTTATACATTTTCTTATTATAAATCATTTAAAAGATAAATCATCCTTTAGGAAAGGTTTGCTACAAATTTGGAGTTTGCGGAACAAACATCCCTTAAAATTTACATTTTGAAGAGCGATATTTATTTGTCTTGGCACACACTGATACTCAAATAAAACCACAAAAGTAATAGAGAAACGTTAAAAAGACGGTTCGGGCTTTTTCAAAAGATCCGCCGGGCGTTTTTTTCTAGTCGAAGAAAAAAAATCCAGTTTTGCGTAGAAGGAAAAATAGGATCATCCCGATGACAAATATGAGATATTTTATAAAAGACTTAAAATATTAAAAAAAAAAAAAAAGAAAAACTGTTTTCTTCCAGTTTAGTTTTATTTTGAGTATCATATAAATTTTAATCGTCTTAAGATAACTTGTATTTGTTTTTTAGAACCTTTAAAAACCTTTTTAAGTCGCGATAAACAATTTTGAGAAAATTCAAAATGCAAACAAAAAAAAAGACAAAGTGTAAACAAAAAGAAAACAGCTTAAAAATGTACTGAACCATTTGAAAAAGTACAAATGTTTAAAAAATTTTATAAGATTGCAGATTTTGCCTTTAGTAAAGTGATAAAAAAAAGTTAAAAAATATCAGCACAATTGAACCGCGCGTAAGGTCGGCAAGATTTCGTGAGATCCTGGTCAAAGGTGACGTTATTTTAGCTTGGGAACTCGGAGCGTATCTCGCAAGAAACTGCGAGATTTCGATT
This sequence comes from Trissolcus japonicus, assembly GCA_030522925.1. Lineage (NCBI taxonomy): Eukaryota > Metazoa > Arthropoda > Insecta > Hymenoptera > Scelionidae > Trissolcus > Trissolcus japonicus. The sequence continues at coordinate 264,170 of JAPYZS010000072.1, read as the reverse complement.
CGAATCACACACAGGAATGAAAATTTGTAAACTCGAATAGCGGCCGACCAAATGTTTAGATTTCTTGTCTCGAAACGAAAAATTATTTTGGATGAAAAACGAACCTTGACACTATTTTAACGCCCGTTTTAATAAGCTTGAAACGAAGCGACAATTCAAACTTAAATCTGTCTCAATTAAATTTTCTGATTGCAGAGTCTTAGGTTTCATATTTCACTGAAGACATTACTCTGGCGAGCAAATTTTTTTCCCTACGCACTTTTTTTAGTTTAGAAATATGTTCATCAATTTTCTTTCCAATAAATTTAATCATAAACATTCTAATAAATTTAATCATAATCATGGGGATTTAATATTTTTCAATATTTCTTCTATTTTATTGCCACCCAAGAATCATTTCGTGTGTGTCAACGGAATGGGATTATATTGTCGGACACGAATCCCGAACACGTGAAAAAAATGTGGTTTGTTTTCGAGGTCTCGGATGACAAAATGATGCACAACCTATCAGAGTATCATGTCAAAATAGAAAAATATCCCTTACGGGTGGATGATTACAAGCAATAAATGCCCCAATAAATATTGCCCGAAAAATTGGATCTTTCTCGTGTTACAAGATTTAAGAACCTTGGTACCGGGAAATGACCGCCGGACTTCGCACGTTCAGCCACGTTGTGTTTTACACGGTTCGCTGTTTGAGGATTTTTTTTCTCTAACACTCTTAATGTTTCGACGGACCGTTCCGCAGATAAAACGAAGGTATAAATTGAAGAGGAAGGATCGGCCGGAGGCACGCAGGGATCTGGAACGTGTTACTGGGTGGCGCTTGAGGCGCGAACGAGGGAACCTTAAGTGTTCTCAAATTTCCTTCAAAATCTCCTCGGGGACACAAATCAGCGGTTTGATACGGACGATAGACTAATTCTAATTGATTTATCATTCTCGGTCAATAACGCTGGAACATTTTTTTTTTTTTTGGAAACGTGAGCTTGCAAACAAAGATGGGAAGAAGAAGTTTTCTGTACGCTCAACGATGGATTGATTTATGACCTACTTTTTTCCCTTCTGAAAAATTTATTTCCGATTCGAAAATACATTTTAAATATCTAATTTTATTGGTTTTTGATTTTTTTTTTTGCAATTTTTAATATTATATAAAATTAAAAAGTATTTAACAAATTTAATTTTGAGTGTTATGTGAAAGAAAAGATTTATGAGGACAAATAGCAAATGTGTAATCAAAAGATGTAGAAAAATGTTAAGTCGATGGGAAGACCGGAAAGTAGCAAATACTTCTGTATGAAGAGCGTTAACTCACTTCCTGTCAAAATTTTATGACATTGTTTCCACTTTTAATAAATAATTCAAATATTTTGTTTTCAACAAAAAAAGTTAATACTCAAAATTTAAATTTTATTCCAACATTTTAATAAAACAATTTTGGAATAAAAAAATTGTTAAATAGATCAATTTAATAAAATGTTACTCTTTGACACCAGTGTGCTGACAATTAGACATCTTGCATTCTTCCCCCCGTGGTGTCAAATGTTCGAACTTTTTCACACATATTAGGGAATTTGTCTTTCACTTGTCACACGGTCTTTGACGATTTCTTGACACTTGATATTTTCGACTGATCACCAGTTGGTCATCAGAACCTCCGACTCAAAAAGTTCCCAACATTAAATGTCAATTAAAAACTCAACCCTTCATCATAAAACTGACGTAAAAAAATCGAACAATTTTTTTTCAATCGGCATGAAATTTCTTTTCCTTTAAAATTGTTTCCTTTTTGTGTCATCTTCAAGTATCACTTGTCTACTACAGATCCAGATTACAACATTATATCATAAGTTAATGGTTACGACGTGACGATGATAAAATCATCAACCCCCGAGCTTTTTCTCACCGTTTAATGCTACATTTTGAGATCTGTTAAAGTTTTAATGGCAAATAAAAAGTTGACTGCCGATGCTCGAATATATCCAATGGAATCGAAGCGGCGTGATAAGATAAGCGCCTGTTTTCCTCGGCTCGTAAAAATGAGTAACAAGCGAAGCCAGCAGATCCTTGAAGATTCTCTCAGACTCGAGAGTTAATCGGTGTCACTACTCATTAAATGGCCGCAACGACAGACACATATGCGGCAAATCTAAATCTCGAATGATATATCGATCGATAGATAGCATCAGTTTAGATCTAAATGCTACATTTTATGAAAACATTCGTTTTTAGAGAGATTAAAATTTATATTCATATACAATTTATTTATTTTATGTTCAACAAATAATTATGAAATGCAACCCAGTTCAAATTTTTAGATGTCCATTTAATATGTCATAAAATATAAAGGTATATGAAAATTTTAGTGATAAAGACGTATTTAATTTCATACATTTTGTTGAAATAAAATTGGAAAAATGTGTTAGTTGCACGAACCATCTGATTTGCTCGATGCATGTGCTCGAAACTTGCCAAGTCACTAACCTTCGTTTATCATATTAACTCCCCCGCTTTATATCTCTAATTAATACGTAAACAAAACAATGTTGCCATCTCAATTGGCAACAAAAATTGTGTAACAATTGTTTTCAATTAAAAAATGCATCTTAATCACTGATGAACGTTTTAGTGTTTAATATTTAATTTAAAATCAATCTCCTTCAATTTATAAAACTTGAACCAATTGGCTATTCAAACTTCATTATTATTCTTTCCGTTTGTTTGTTTTACAAAACTGGAAGTAAAAATGTCGAGTAATTTGGAAGGCAATAAAAAAAGTTTAAGGTCGCCACTTCATCAAAATCGTTTTAGATGTCTTGAAGAAAAAAAAAACGTCGTATAGACATGGGAGTGTTGGGAAAACAAGTGGAAAATAATGTTGGCCGGGTAAAAAAGAGTCGTTAGTGTCAAAATTCATTTTGACATATTGCCTTGTGAATGTGCGCTGATCGTTTCGGCTAGCGAGACGAGAGCAGAGCGGAGAGGCGGCACGGTTCAGAGGTCTCGACGGGTCATTGCTGAGCCGCTCGGCTCGTAGCTTCAAATCGCTTGACGTCACGAAATTTCCACTTGATCATCTTCTCGGTTTATTTCTATCTTGCAAAGTAACATAAACAGTCCAGTTTCTTTACATTTCTTTGTTTCAAATTCAGCACATTTTTTCTTTTCACAAAACGAAAAATGTTTCTTCAAAGACAGAAGGTTTTACATAAAAAAATATACTTTTAATTAGTCAATAGAAAATTGCTTTACCACCTAGTATCTGTCTTTTCGTTCAAATTTCTCGTCGTTTAATAAATTTCTAAAACACAAAACTTGTATGAAACAATTAAATTTATTTTCAATTCCTCCGATGAGTCAGCGCATTACATAAAAATTCGACTTTTTTTTATTGAGTGCCTATTGTGCAACTAACGCGAACAATTATTATTTTGTTGTAGCAAAAAATTGCATGTAATTTATTATTAGAATATTTTCCGCGCGCGATTTCAAAAAAGAAGTCGAGGGTGAAAATAAAAAAGAAATTGTACTGCGAGAGTTCACGGAGGTTTATCGTCGAGCAACATTGTGCACATAAATCAGTGCGAATTTTTGCAGCGACGCTTAGACGCTCTCTCTGTTATATTAATGAGATGTTTTCGACGCGGGAAAAGTCGTTGAAATTCTTGTCGTTGATATACCGATCCTTCTATTACACATCATTTAGATAAAAATCCGTCGTATCTGTACTATTAATTGAAAAATTCTAATTTTCCACGATAACGTAATTAATTGCCAAAAAATGACGGTCGATTTGATGCAAAACGTGATAAATTGACTGTACAAATGATTGCTTATCTCTGTGAACATTAAACGAATTAGAAAAGCTGTGATGGAGAAACAAATGATCATTTCTTGTCAACATTTTTATAACAAAATAAAAACTGACCTGGATTTTTGAGAAACATTTTTTTTTGTTTAATGTCAGGAAAAATTAAAAACGATCCAATAAAATATTGAGTCGTTGCGAAAGCAGAATCGTCGAAGGAATTTGATTGATTGATCAACAGATAAAAAGATGCGTGTGTGCGTAATGAATTTCATAGAGTCATGTTTGTGCATGAGTTATATGAATCGGGGAGAGAGGACAACTGATAAGTTTTCAGTCTGAAATTTTAAGGGGTCATGATGCCATCGCAAATGATCCGAAACTCAAAACACATTGGAAGTCGAGTCATAAAAAATGTTGAAGAATATTAATTCCAGAAACTCAAAGATACATTTTAAACCAGAACTTTTGAATATTCATATATTGATATAGTTTTCCAAAAATATTTTTCAAATTATTAATACTTTATTAAACATAGTTTTTGTTTTATAAAAACCATGAGCCATCGTAAATTCGTGTAAACAATAACAAATCATTTATCAGACCCGGTGGTTTTCAACGGCGTTTCAGGTGTTCCGATATTTCCCGATTTTCCCTTTTTTTCGTTTGTCAATAATTACTTTTCTAAGGCTGCTAAGACCACGGTGTATGCATAAGACGACCGGTGTGCTTGTAATAACGCAGCTCAAGGGCCCTGCAACGAGCAGAGGGTTGTTTGCACGTTTTACGATGGCGCAGTCCTCGCTGCTTCAAAAAAAAAATGTTTTTTTTTTTTCGTCACTTCAATTCGAAATGGTAAACATTTGTCAAACATTAAGGGTAATAAAAATTAAAAATTGTTTCTATTTTTGGGATACAAAATTCAAATAAATCATATTTTATGCTAAATTTTGAAATTTTGATTGAAAAAATTGAAAAACATGAGAAACAATTGATTTAAAAAAGATGTAAAAGATGGTATGAAAGAGGTGTGGCATAATCAAATAATTCCAATCTGAAAACAAATCTGGTTGCAGTTTTTGTAATCAAATTGTCAAAGTGGCGCTTAGATTAGCATTGGCAGATAAATCATTCGCGATACCGCAAGGTAGCTTTTGCGATAATGAAAAACCATAAAACAACACGTCTCGTAGCTGGAGAAATACGTCGGAAGGACGCAACATTTTAGATTATAGCCTATCGTCGTAAAGCTCAGCGATATTGTTCTGCTATCGTACTATTTTCTACTACCATACCAGTGCGTAACGATTACAACTATCTTAAACTGCAACCAGACGTCTCTGGTATTAATAATCATTTATACGTCATTCCAAAGGATAAAAATCATTGATAAATTTTGATTTTTAAATTTTAATCTGCTCGGTTATTATATCTTGATAAAAACGGATACCAAAATGATATCCAAGTCCAAATTTTTAACTCAACAGATGGACAGTACACTTTTTTTGTACATAGAAAATTTTTTTTCCTACAGAACGAATTTAAAAATGTTACATAATTTTATTTACGAAAAGGAAAAAAAATGTAAAAACAATAGTGCGACTGTGCATTAGAGCATGCTTTCAACAGTCGCCTGGCGATCTAAAATATTGAACTCTATTATAACACCTGGCCTTTTTCTTATCGGAGACAGTCTGCATGGAACGTCATTCACACAAACTGCGTCGGAGTTTTACTACAATGCACTGTCTGTTTGTTCGCTGTAGTCACATTTATAAATTTCGACCGTTTCCTTTTTTTATTATTCCAAAGATAAAGAAGATACTAGACTGAATAAAAAAAAAAAACATATTTTTTTCGTATAAAAAAGAAATTAAAAAAAATATAACAGCATAAAAAATGTTTTATAAAAAGTTGTTGATGGTTTTTACGAGTAAGCAGATAATGAATCTATTGAACGCGACGATTCATGCGTTAGCATCAATTTTAACCGCGGCCACTACTGTGGTGACAGAGAGACCGTTTTTGTCAGGGTCTTTCGAGATAAGACGGGAATTTCGCCAACCCCTTCCGTTTCGTATAAACATCATTGTACATTGTTTTGCCTACTGTTTGGGAATCTTAAGATGCTATAAATAAATTTGAGATCTTCATTTTCATCCAATTGAACAAACTGTTATTTTATCAACTACACTGTTTTATAATGTCAAAATGATATAGATAAAAATCCAAATTCCTAATAAATAAACTTCGGATCTTCAAACTGTTTTTTCATTAATTATACTGTTTTAGAGTCTTAAAAAGATATACAAAAAAAGGCCAAAATGTTATAAATAAACTTCGGATCTTCGTTTCATCACGTTTGAACAAACTGTTTTTTTTTTCATTAATTAATCACGTCAATTATGATTTAAACTCTGATTAAGATTTTTCATTACAATTATCAGGCGTTCGATTGAACATTAGATTCGTTGCAATTAAGCTGTAGTTTCCATTATCTTAATACGCTATTCTGATAAAAGTCAATTGACATTTTACTATGCTATTAAACATTAAATAACGAAAAGATGAAAAGTTCAAAAAAGCCACCCAAAATATTTGTCAAATAAACTGCCTGGTCCTGCTAAAATATTGTCCTCCCTAGCGATAAAAATCTCCATCATCGACGAGATAAAATTTTATCGAAATCATAAAAATTCAGAAGTCGGGACAGATTATTCCGCGTTTCCCTCAAGATGAACCTGTCAAAATTCTTATCTCGTTTCTATTAAACGCGATAACGAGCTTGAGATATGGTCTTCGATTTTCTCACACTGTCAACCCTAGACATAAAATGAAAAGTAAAAAGATATAAAAACGTTTGCAAGTTCTCTTTTAAATAGGCTTTTTTTTCTCGTTGCAGCTCTGGAGGAGTACGTACAACCGAACGAGAATGAGCAGGCTGGACAAGACGATGGCGAGACGGCGCACAGCGTTGGAGAGACATCAGATGATAATACAGAGGTCGTGGTTAAAATTAAGGACAGCTACAGCGAACAACAGCAGCCGCAACAGCGACTTTGTTATTCTAACGGCGACGATGGAAGGGAGACCGTGGGCGTTTTGGAGGCGGGACAGCCGGAAATGAAAAATGGCGTTTTGGTCGACGCGTCCAACGCAAACGTCGTCGTCAACGCGAACGACCAAGAAACCGACTGTAACGATTATAATTATAGAACCATCAATTATGGACAAATACCTGAACATATTATTCATACGAGGTATACTTGTTAAAACAAAAGTATAGGTTTAAAAAATAATTTTTTTTCTCCTTTTCCATGTTGCAAAACCTAATTGAGTTGAAAGTATTGTAAAACTAAAGATTTTAGAAAATGTTTGAAATAATCGTGCTGGATTTAAAAAATTATTTTTGCAAGGTCAAAATGTGTGCGGTTTGAAAATTGAAACTTTATTTTAACGTTGGTTAATTTGAATTGCTGAAATCACAGTTTTAACGAACTCATCAAATCGACGAATAAATTTCATCATAATTAGGAATTCATTTGTCGTCTCAAAAATTTCAAAATTGATAACAAATTTCAGTTCTCCAAAATATGTTATATCTTTTTCATATATTATGTATTTTCAATTTAAATTATTGACTTCGAAAGTTTAATGTGTTGAAATTCAAGTAACGTATGAATTAGTTGAAAATCAATACTTTACATAATGCAAAAAAACGTGTTTTTTTTGAAATTTGTATGAGAAATAAATTTGCAGCAGTTTTATTTTTGCCAATCAATAATTTCTCTGGTGATTTTTTTTTAAATTGTGATTAGTAATATTTAATACAAGATTCTTTTATTTGTTTCGTTTTGTTATCTTTCATGCGACTCACTATCGTCCAATTTCAGTAATTAGAATTATTATAACTCCTTGCACTTTTGATTTATACAATTTCATGACACACATACACGCACGCATTAAAAATTCTTTTATTAAAACTTTCATATCAATCACTTTTTTTATATCAATGTTTTTTTTTCAAAGTTTCAATAGTTTAAAAAACCTTATTTTAAAAAAATATCAAAAAATCTAAAAATCCAGCACGATATTGAAATTTAGATATGATAACGTCCAGTTCGGTAGCTTTGATTCTTGCACATGCGATGCATATCAAATCAAAGATTTCAAACTCCGCGTGTACCTGCTGTTTGCACGATATGAGGCATTTGAACAGTATCTTTTCCACCAGTTCAGTAAAAAAGATAGAACTGAACATTTGATAAAACTTTGCTATATCAATGTATATATATTATCTCAGCAAATACATATTGTATACCAACTTTCATGGATTAGTTCAGATAAAACAAATCTACAGCTTGAACTAATTGTTTTGATTTGCATCAAATGTTATCTCAATTAAATTTACAAAAAAACCCAAACAAACCAACTCTTGCTATAAAAATTGGACAAAATCAGATTTTTGATCCGAATTTTTTTAGTTTTGTTAACAAAAAGAAGGAGGATGAAATGTTGTTTTCAAGTTCAGGGAGTTTTAACCCGTTGATTTGGCCTTGATAGGGTATACTTGAACGAAGGCGGTGACATGAGGGCTGTGGGGGAGCCCGGCCAGGGCCAACAGGTGGGTCAGCCCCACCACCAGCAGCATCATCAATTTGAGGAAACCCATCAATATGTCGTTAGACTCGGGCCGGAGGCTCAGATCGAGGAGGGAGGGGATAGCCAAGCATTGGCCCCAGCCGCGGTTCGCCATAGTGCCACTCACATGTCTCAGTCCACGATGAACCGGTTTGGGAGCGAGACGATCTCGCCGACTCATAATCACCACTTGACAACCGAGCACCACTTGGCTGACAACCAGAAGCACTTGACAGACCAGGAGGACGAGGGCCGCTTCGCAATGAGGACCAACAATCTCGGCGTTCTGTTTCCCACTTTGGCCGCGACTTCCAACGCGAGCGACCATCACGCGCAACATCACCACCACCTCGAGGACATCGTCCCGGAAGATCCGTATCTTCAGCAGCAGCTCAGGACCAGCGCGGACGTCACTCCCTCCCCGCAGCCGATTCGCAATGGGAGCTCGCCCGGCTCGACCGGCAGTCCGCAGAAGGAACAGATGTCCTCGCCAAACGCCCAGCACGACGGCACCTACAGTCCTGGCAACGATCAGAGGATACACAATTTCACACATCTCACGTCCATGCAGCCACCTACGTCGGTCCAGACCACCCACCATATCCAGGACAACGAGAGGGTCGCCGACCACATGTACATAGAAAACATCTACGGACACCATCAACCTGTCCCTGCCCATCACCAGGAACATGAACATGTATCGACGCCACACTCGCCTGGACATCTACCAAGGTAGGAGCAATTTATTGATAAAAATTTTTTTTATTCTTCATGTTATATAGGTATCGGTGGAAGATTTATACTTCTTTTGTTGGAGTTTATTGCACTCTTGTGAAAGCGTTTGATGATTTTTTTTCCTTTTCAATTGGGCGACGACTTTTTGTTAAAGTGTAACTTGAGACTGGAAAATTTAGGTTGTAAAAAAAGGTGATTTTTTGATGATGATGAAATAAAGAGGAACGGCCGGTGTGTATATTTAGGTCTCTTTTATGTGTAGGGAATTCGCCGTGTTTTAGGTGGTCGTTTGTTAATGAAGAGAGTGAAAATAACCGATGCGTAATTACGGGCACTATTTTTAGAACTGGTTGAAATCAAAAGTACGCATTTTTTCATATTATTTTGTTTCGGTTTTTCTTTTTGAGATGAGCGAAAAAAATTGTTCAACGGTATTGCCACCTTTAGGACTAGAATAATTGTATTAACCGATCGCCGTTGAGTTTCATTAGAATAAATTGCAAAGTCGATAAGACCAAATTGGCATGCATGTCATATCACCGAAAAGTGTTGAGCTAAAAGCAATAAACTTTTAAATTAAAAAAAATTTTTTCAAACTTGTTTGAATTTTCTCATTTTTGTGGATTGGAAAAATGGTGATTGTTTATACACGTGCTTCTTGTCACCTGATAAGAACGACGATTAGAAATATCACTTTTCTAATTAGATCAAAAAATCGTCACTGATTTGTCTATCGGATTTCTCAGGTTGATTCCAAGGTGAAACGACGGGAAATTGGGAGGTTCTCGCAAAAATTCGCTTTTCTCCATCGATTCGATAGACAATTTGCAAAAACGTACAATTAATTGGACCTTCAATTAAATATCTCGAAAGTTAATGCCTTGGCAATATTTTTTTTTATTTCGAAGACTGATAATAACAATAACATCGACGATTCTGCCAACGGGCTATTATCAGTTTTGATAAGAACATTTACAGGATAATAAATTAGAAGGAACTTTGTTTTTTTTCTTCATTTGAATTTAAATTTTTAGTCGGTTAGTTAGGAAGGTTCCGCCATTACCAACGTTTTCCCAAGTAAGCAACATCCAAAAATTAAAAATCATATCATTAATTTTTCATATCGAAATTTCTAACCGTAATTAATTTGTTACTTTAAGAAGTACAACGCGTCATAAATCAGTCAGTCAATAAAATTTAAAATCTTTACTTCAAACTTTGGTATCAAGTATCAAACTATTCATTTTTATACAAACAAAATTATTTCATTTGTTTTCATTTTGTAATCAACTTTTGATTCATAATTTATGTTAATGTTTTTACTATTATTGTGTTGAACAAAATTTGATAAAAAAAGACTACTATTCTGAACGGATGAATGGTGTCAATCAAAGGGTTATTTCTGCAGTTTATTAATGAGATTAAGGTTCGAGTGGGAGCATTCGTTGTATGGGTGCCACGTGTCAAGAAACGCAATTCAAAAGGATTCTCTTAACGGAAGTGGCGCAAGTTATATCAAACCATCTGGGATCCCAAAACCCTTACAGCCAATCTCACTTTTGCCTATACCTTTTACCTCTTAAAAAATTTTCTCATCTCTGTTACCTTACTGTCGAAAAGGATAACGGCGGCCCAAGGTCCATTAGCTTTTGGATGCACAAACTAATGAATTTGGGGCTTCGGAGTTAAGTTATGTAAAAGAGGGCCCAAACCACGAGTTATCTACAGTCACTCGAACAATCGTTGTGACTCATTTTTGGTTTATGGTAGCCCTAAATTTTTTCGTGAAAGTGGTTTGGCGGATGCATTTTTATTCAACTAGTGAGACAAACGGTTAAAAAAGGAAAACAAAATTGAAAAAAAATTTCAAAGGTAAAAAGAATTTTGTATTCAGTTCGAGGGTTGATTTACATTTGGGCCAGAGAGACAAGGTGGTTAGATATTCTTGACATGGAAAACTGCAAGTTGTTGATATAGTTGCTGAATATTATCATTAAAATTAGCATATTTGCACGAGTTTATTACAGAAAACAGTGGCATTCGAGTGACTCATTTCGGTTGTCGTATATTTTTACCAGCCGGAGCAAAACAAAATTTCACGTCCACTTTCTAAGCTCAAGGGGTAGAAACGATTGACATACGCTATCAGATGCTTTTTCCGTTCAAAATTCGAGTCCGGGATGATTGATCGCGAGGTGATGTAATTTCTCCTAGGGCCGATCATTTGTCGAATCTTTTCCCTTTGTACAGAACAAACACTAATCATCGCACAGGTACCTCGTAATGTCAAAGCTTCCTGTACCTTTTTTGTCGTAAATCTTCCTTTTTTTCCAAATTTATGATTTTCTGACCGACTTTTACTGTGCTCGAGTTTAACTTCTTGGGATCATTTCTAATGCAATTCGGTTTGGGTAACCCGATGCGGGATAATAGCTCACCACTAATTTAGATATGACAAATGGAAAGAAAAAAAATTAATATCAAAAATAAAAGAAATTTGCAGATTTCAATTGACAAAAAAAGAGAATCTGTATTATGTCATTTGATTGAAACTGTAAAAATAAAAAAAATCAAGTCAAGTATATAATTCGAAAACAAGGTCAGTTAATTGACATCAAATTGTTTTTATTTATTTCAATCAAAAAATAACGAATTGGAGTATTGGAAAAATTGTTTCCTTTTTTTTCATTTAATAATTACGCAACGCGCCTCAAAGTTTGAAAGCTACAATGTTTTCATCATTTTTCATCAACATTTCAAAATATTATACCGTAACATTTTTTTCTACCTGTGTGATTCATTTTTCAAGACAATCCTAAAACGTCGCTCAAAACTGACGTCATCAGGTCAGAAGATGACCTTGCTTTTTGGCAGACAAGACAACCAAGTCATAATTTTTGTCAAGACAAAAGGGATCCCCTAATCGTTAGTATTTATTTATTTACACTACCGGGCCTAATCCTTGGATAAACAGTTGAACAAAAAAAATACTTTTTGCATGATTTGCACCGGAGCTCAGACGAGGACCGGGGTGGGGATTTTACTCAAAGGTTTCAGTAGAAGGGGAATTTTCGATGGTAGGGATCGAGGAGAATACTGATCACCTTTAGAATGACCATTTCGTTCACTCTTATCCTCAGTCACGATCCATCCGATGTGACATGTTAAACGTCTGATAAGTGAAGTTCTTTTTTTTTTCGCTTCCAAGTGTCAACAGTTTTTTGATCCAAAGCGGAGGACAAGTTGAATGCAACCATGTAGTGAGTATTTTGGCACAACTGTTATGTTTTCTTATGAACAATTCATTTTATCTCGTATTTAAAAGTTTTCAACGCCACGGTGGTGGTCAAAGTGATTATGTGATAACCTTTCTGATAAGTCCCTGAACTTGTCCATTGAAGTGTTTTCGAATCTTGATTTTGGTTGTGTACCAAAAACTGAAAATTGAACCACTGACAGTTTCGTTAGACGCATAAAATATAAAAAAGAATTCACGACATTTCACATTTGATTATTATATTTGTATATTCATTTCTCGTTGCATCTCAATATCGTGAGAATTCATCTGAGACGTCAGATTGTGTGGCAACAACAGGATCTTAACCCCGACGTTGGCATGCAAGTATTAGATTTCGCGTGCAGGGCGCATTGAGCTAAGCATCTTGCCAACCTGGCTAATCATAAATTACATTCTCATCCTCGTCTTGCAGTCTATATATTGTTACATAACTTTCACAACATTTTGGCATTCCATAACTGAGACTGGAAAAAAAATATTCAGAGACAAAATTCTCAGTTCTCTGGTCGAAGGGCAAAACTACTTGGAACGTTAATCGACGACGTATTTGATCAATTTCATTTATTGATTTATTTTCATTTATTTCACTTTCACTTTAATCTTTAAAAAAAGTTGTTAATTATAATTTTAATTATGATTTTAGGTTTAAGAATTTTGATTTTTTTTATCAAGAAGGTGTAGAAGAAAATAAAAGTGGAAGGGGAAAGCTGCTCCCAAGTAGTTCATCCGGAAGCAGTATTTTATTTTGACGTTACTTCCACATGCACTTGACGAGCGGGTTAGAAGCTGATTAGATATTTACACGCCGGCCACTTAACGTTTCGAATGAAGACACTTCCGAGACAACGAAAAGCGCTAATCCATTCATGAGCGCCGTTTCTCTTCGACACCAGATCCCTTGATAAAGGCGGTATCGAATGAACCGCTTCATTCAGCTCCTTCAAAGTCCCCCGCACAACTTTTTTCAATACCCCTCTCACTATAATATCCTCTATTTGTAGTACCGAAAGAACCAAACTCATTAATCGGCGAATCTCTAATTACGAAATAGCCAAAAAATAGCTCGGAAAGATGACGAGTTGGTTTTTTTTATTCGGGATAATTAAGGCGGGTGATTAAAAATTGTCGATAAGGCTAGTTGCAAATGTCCCAAAAAAATAAATAGTTTCAGTCGAATTCTAATTTTGTGGATTACTGACCCGTTTTAACCATCTCGATTAATTATATTCTGAACGAGATCTGCAATCTCGGGTCATCGAAGATAACTGAGGTCGTGTCAACTTTGTAGAACTGTCTCGTTAGTCGAAATTGGAACCAACTCAGCATCTTGGCTTTGCGATTTTTGATTAGTCTGCTGAATCAAAAATCGTCATTAACAATTCAGCATCTTTTTTCCTGACCTCTTGAACCCATATCAATTACCATGATCCCATTAAAAAGAAACATGAAACCTAGTCTGAAAAAAAAAAAGTTTCCCAAAAAAGTTTCCCAAACGAAATTTCATTTTAATTTTAATTTTAATGTGAATTAAAATTTTACCTGACGATTTCATTCGTTTCGGGTTAACAAGAAAAAAAAATAATGAAATCGTTTGAATATTTACAAAACACGAGGAATTGGAAACCCAATAATAATGCGAAAACAATGTGTAAAACGGTGGCAGATAAATTGAACCGTCATCGAGCGCGGATTCGAGCAACGCGGCAGCGCACGTGCGCGTTCGTGAGATTCGAATGAAAATTGTCGCGCCGCTCGGGAGCACGTTTCGATACAGTGGAACGTGCCTCGTTACCTCACGGCCGTCCAAGGCCGCGTTCGTATTGACATCTTCTTGTTAAAACGTACGCGATCCTTCGTTTATTTAACACGCCACTTTTCAACTTGTTTTAAACATGATTTCACGCATGTCTCGAAACAACGGAAGCCCAACAAGACGCTTTTGTGCGCACCCGCGTTCTTTGTTCTTTTTTTTCTTTTTTTTTCATTAGAAAACCTCAAAATGATAAAAAATGGAAAAAAATTTTAAATTAAAAAAAATGATTTTAAATTAACCAAATCAAATTAAAATAATTAAGAATGAAAAATAATGTAGAAAAACAGCAAACAACAATAAATATTTAACATTTTTTCAAACGAAAATAAACGTTTGAAAAAGAAAAAGGTTTGAGTTACCGGGAGTCCAGAAAGTATTATTGTTTAGAGCATCTCACTCGGTCGGGTTTCATTGTTTGAGTTTTATAATTCTCGCGTTACCCCGCGATAAAACGGTGCACAATTCAGGGATCCGATTAATCGAACGGTTTTTGTTTAGCCGAAAATATTATACAACAAACGAGGAATGGAAAAAAAAGAGACATTCCAGCTGGGAGTGTTATTGTTTGTCCGTCATTTTTCAAGGAAGTCGACGATTTGCCCCCATGACTTGCGGACGGGTTCGAAAGTCCTCCTCGGTTAATGGAGTAGTTGTGTAAAATCGTGGAGAGAATCATCGGGCACGTGCCCGCATCGGTAGCAACGCGGCGTAATTCCGGCCTCCTGCCGTGGCGCACGAGCTTCCGACATCCACTTTACCTGACGATCTTCGCAGGAGACATCCCTCGAATCAAACGCCCGTGAAATTTATGTGTAACACTTTCTAAAAACATGAAAACGTCTCTCGAGCGGAGTTAAAAAGCTTTTCAGGAACCGATCGTCGTGTTATGCTAATTTCCAATGATGGCTCTGTTGGGGCCCATGATTAATGATGTATCTACTTTTTTTTTTTTCATCTCTTGTTTATTTTTTGTCGATTATTTGGAACCGAAAATTTTTTAAACTCGTTTATGCAAATTTGAATTGAAAATGAAAATCCATTGTTCCTTCCAGTACTTTGTATCGCCAAATATCTGGAGGCATCAGCGGAACACCAGGAAATGGCTACAGCATAGGAGGTGGTTATACAGGTGGCAGTCCGACCGAACTGATACCCTCGCAACAATTCTGGCCTTCTCAAGGTAAATCATCAAATGAAAAAACGAATAAAATAAATAGTTTCATTAACTCCTCAAAAAAAAGTTAAAAATAAAATTCAGAAATTATAAAAATAGAAAAGAAGAACTGAATGTTCGATCGACGATAACTCTGAACTAATTCAAGTTTCATTTCTAGCAACTAACAAAAAAATTAACTTTTTTGTCTTAACTTTTTTTCCTTGGTCTTTTATTTGAGAATTGGACGAAAAAAAATGCAGAGCCGTATTCCAAGTTCGTGGACACTGGGATCTAATAAATATTGAGGACCAATAAATGAATCCTATTAGAATGAATCAGAGCCGGATAATTTGTCATATGAATTTCAAATGACCCGATCACGAGAGACAAAAATTGAGTTTATGTTAATTGGAATTTTCAGGATTGAGCACGTCCATCGCGAGTATCAACGACGAGTATGGTAGCAATAAATCAACGGTTCCGGTGAGTCATCAAATTTTACCTGCGTTCACGCAACCCTACGCTAGCAGGGCCAGTATACGAGGTTTCAGTCCAACTTTGTCGTCACAGACAGGCGCCGCTACCAACGATTGGCCCTACTCCTCCATCTCTGAGCTGACCTCGCCCTATTCCAATAACCTCGCGTCTAGGAGACAGCCTTCCAACACGGCGACCTCGCAGCACCAGCTGAACGCCGCCGCCAACCTAGGTAAGTCGCCTGTTTTATGACCCATCACGTACCAATGCATTTCTAT
This sequence comes from Trissolcus japonicus, assembly GCA_030522925.1. Lineage (NCBI taxonomy): Eukaryota > Metazoa > Arthropoda > Insecta > Hymenoptera > Scelionidae > Trissolcus > Trissolcus japonicus. Next base: position 247,961 of record JAPYZS010000072.1, on the reverse strand, counting down.
TTACGACTTCACGGGGATAACGCGCGTTTATTCCTCTCAAACGCAGCAGCCAATCTCGTAACACAAGCATAAAAATTTTTATTTCATTTTTCCTTTTTTTTTTTTCTAATTTACTCTTTCAATTGTTTAAGAACCGATTAATTTTTTAACTCTCAAGTGAAACAAAATAATAAATCGCCAGAATTATAGTTATCTGTTAAAAGATGTTTAACATTCTTCTCGTTTGATAAATCCCGGAGACAATTCTTTTTGAATATGAAAAATTTTTTGGTCTTGATAGAGAGCCGAGTTTGGAGGCACGTATTACATTTTTTCACGCGCGTTCTTCAAACACGGAAGAATATTTTGCTCGCGGCTAAAATTAGACGGAGGATTTTGAGATAATGCAGATCCTGAGGCGAACCTGCGTTACGCCCAGCGTGTTGGACAACGTCAGAGCGAATTAGGGGGCGTTTGTCGAGACCAGAGACCCCGGCTCTTAATTTCTTTTTTTTTTTTTTTATTCCATTCGATTTAATCGGGCTGTTTGGCTCTTCATTGAACTTTGGTCTGATTTTTTAACCGATGACACTGAACGAGGTCGAGGCTGCACAAAGTGACTCCAAAAGTCTGCAAAATGATTTTTGATAAGAAGTTTTTTTATGACAAGTAAAACTCAGTTTTGCATTTTTTTATTTTTATTTATTTTTTTTCATTCTAAAATGAGTAGTTTCAAACTTTCAAACTTCTTTTTTGTTTCTAATTTTGATTTAACATTTTTTGTTCAAATGTTGAAACTTTAGCCTGTTTAAAAACAAAAAAAATAACATTACCGACCCTGACCTAGGCAATGTGTAGGTGTAATCGAGTTATGTCTACAAACGATACCGCAATGACGATAGGGCCTCTATCTATTAGCATAGCGCATGATAATTGGATATTTTCATTGCCCGGAATATCTAATCGCGACGATAATCCCGCGTCTAAGTCTAGTCTCGAGCAAAAACTTTCTCTCCGCAGAAAAATTTCAAACTCCAAAACGGTTACGCAATTCCTTCCTCTTACGCAAAGCTTGCGCGATAACCGTCGCGACTATCTCCCAATTAACTCTGCGAGTTCTTCTATTCGATCTCGCACCGGGGACCGAATTTCCTTTTTCTTTTCTCTCTCTCTCTGTCCTCTTATCAGCAGCGATAAAAACAAATTCCCCGGGTCATCGTTGTTTTGAAAACACGCTATCACAATTATTGTTCAATTCATCTTTTGCAAAGTGAAATTTCATCCCACAGGTCACGAGTAGCTAAAATTCGTTCTCTTAATTAAAGCCGAGATAAAGAAAACCAAAGTGCACTTTGCACTTTGAACATCAATCTTATTTATTTTTCAATAAATTAAAAATTATACAAAATTTTAAAATTTCATTCCAATGTTCACTTTTTGTTTTTTCAACTACTTCTTTCCCCTTTAAAAAAAACTATCCATGGTGATGGTTCAAGACACTTGGAGGGTGCGATCATTAGCCCTGAAAATTCGATTCGAGTGGTTGCACATGCCGGCCTTTTAAAATACCGCAACTCTCAAGTGTCGGCGGAGCGTGCGCTAAGAAAATCCCAGACAGACACTGGTCCTGGACGCCGAGGCCACGTGGCCTCGATAAGTCCGGAGGTCGCGAGCATTGCCCTGCGAATGAGACGCCAACTGGGTACGCACCCAGGTTGGGAGAGCTTCACACAAAACGTTTCATCGGTTACGCCAGATCCGCACATTCTCGGTTTCTCTGGTTCTGGAATATGATTCTGAGCGGTATCCGCGTAAGGATCAAATTAGTCGCATCGACGCTTTCTATCTCTTAAGCTGATGAGATCCGATTGCCGGTTGCGAACTTTGGTTTCGTCCTATGACCTCTTCTCCCGAGCGAAATACGAGTTGGCTATGACATAGTTCCAGATCCTGTTACCAGACTGATACGCGCCATATTTACGTATTCCGTTGAATTCCCTGGGTCTGGTTTCTGAACTTGGGTTCATCAACCGTTTGTTAAACTCAATAATTGAGAAGCTGGCGGTGAACTTGAGGAGAAATGATAATAAGAAATGCATTGGTCGCTGGTACACAAGGTTGAGTGCAAAAAGAACAAAAAGAGAAAATGGTCTCGAAACAGCGCAACTGTCGAACTAAAAGAAGGAACAGGATGTTTTTTCGTAATGTTTAATATAATTAAAATGAACACAATTAGTGCACATGGATTCCGGGTACTTTACGGAGGGTCGGGAATGTGTGAATTGCGGTGCGATTTCCACCCCACTGTGGCGACGAGATCAGACTGGTCATTACCTTTGCAACGCTTGCGGCCTATATTACAAGATGAATGGGATGAACCGGCCGCTGGTTAGGCCTCCACGACGATTGGTAAGCAGGTAGCGATTCATTTCAAATGGGTCACGTCTTGATCACTCGTTGGTCAGGTTTCCGACGCCACCTTTGAGCGCTCTCGCAACGGTTTGGATAAACAAAACAAACAAACTTTTTTGTTTCCTTTTTTTATTCGTCTTCATCAGTTTATTCACACCGTTCGACCGCCAAAGAGAACCTGCCAAGTTGTCAAGAGACCTAAGACAGCCTGAGTGGATAATCGCCCGTGGTTTTGCCTTCCGACCGACACCTATGGCCGTCAGTCAGACCCCCCGTAATGCCCACTGAGTACTTTGCATAATCGAAATTAAAAAAAAAAAAAGAAAAAAAAATTAGACAAGTGATGGAAGATCAGACAGTTGTCTCTGTTCATGTGACTGTGCGGCGTAGATCAGTGAACGTACGTTAAAGTTTGGCCTACTGTCTGTTTCAGTGGTGGACCAGGGCGATATCTACAAAGGCTTCTTTAGTCAGTATAGTGGGGCCCCTCGCGTACCCGAGGACAAACCGAACAACCGTCGTTTGGTAGGTGTCATTTCCTTCAACAACATTCCCCCTCACATCCCTTCATAATTTCATCTGTCCAATGAATGAAACCCCACATGCAACATATTCTGAACAAATGCAAACAAACGCGACTGAGAAATTAATTTCAACTCTTCTTTACTCTCAAGCAGTCTGCGCAAAGACGTGCCGGACAGACCTGCAACAATTGCCATGCAGTGAAAACGTCATTGTGGAGACGAAACCAGCAGGGTGAGTCTGTCTGCAATGCCTGCGGCTTGTACTTCAAGCTCCACGGAGTGAACAGGCCGCCGTCGATGAAAAAGGACGTCATCCAGTCGAGGAAACGCAAGCCCAAGGGTGGCTCCAATGTTAAGATTACACCACAATCGGCTGTCAATACCAGCATCGACCTCGTCAGCCGGATAAATAACAACAACAATAACAACAATAACAACAACATCAAACTCGATCCTGGTGAGTACTCGGAACGAAATTTTCAAATTTTTTCAAACCAATCAAATTAACAAAATAGAAGATCAAAATTAAAAACAAATTAAAAAATAATTTGAGTAAATAAGTTACTTTCAAAGAGTTGTTAAACTTTGTTTTAGTTTTACAGCTGAATAATTTGAAATGTTGTTTTTCATTAGCAAATTTCTTGCAGATTCATACAGCACGGACATGAGACTGGCCCACAATCATAGTGTCCAGACGTCGTACGCGTCGAATTTGTACACAGGCAGCGTGCAAACATCCAACAGGATATCGATGCCCTACCAGACCTCCACGAACAACATGTACTACAACATGAATGTGGCACAGCAGCAGCACCATCAGCAGCTCATCGGAGATCACTCGCCCAAGGTCGAGTGTCCCTCGCCACCCAACGCCACCAGGCACTCGCCTGAACATCACCAGATGACCACTCCGCACATCGTCTCGCTGGGCAACACCTCCCCCTCAACGTGCTGCAATCACCACGAGCGGGGCAACATCGTCTCAAGCATCACGTCGTAAAGTGACCGCGGATGACATTTCTGAATGTACAATAATTGTTTTTTTCTGTCTCTCTCTCTATCTCGAGGATGACCTCACAAAAATCAATTCTGCGGCTTGGGATCTGACGGCGCGGACCGGAGACTTTTTAATTGAAGTCAAAGATTGTGTACTCTCTTTAAGTGACAACTTACTCTGATAGACTATTATTTTATCTTGTTTACCGAAAATGTTTTACGATTTCTTGATTCAGTTCAATTTTTTAAAATTTTTTTAATTTTTTAATTTTTTAATTTTATTATTTTTCTTCTTGATGGTAGTTGGATACGTTGAGATAGCGTGCAATCCTGTGTCAGTTCCCAGGTTTCTTTTTTTTTACTTTTAGTATCGTAATGATATCTATTGTCCAATCGGGGATCTGCAGTCCCAAAATGTATCTCCCAGTATAATTTATTTGTTGTTGGATTAATAATTCATCGGACTGTTAATAATTGTTAAGAAATGTTAAAAATGTTTTGGTATTGGACGTGGTATACGAACTTCGTGGATATTTTTCTAACGATTTTGGTGAGTCCGTTTTTTATGTTATATGCGATGAGCCAAAAGGTTTGCGAAGAAATTGGACCCGGAGTTTTGTGTATACAAAAGTATATAGATGAGTTTATTTTTTGTACGCATAAAGTTATTTCGATATGGTATTAAATAGATTTTTTTAATCAATTGGCGAGTAACGAAAGAAATAATGCGTAGGATCAAAAGTGTGCATTTCAAAAATGCAAGATAAAAAATTGTACAATTAAAATTAATAAAAAAAAAAAGTATACAAACTGGGAAACACATTTTGGTACCGCTGATGTTTAATCCCCACGAGGGACTAAGACCAAAGATATTTATTTCAAATTTATAAAAAAAAGTGATATATAAAAATAATTAAGTATATTATTATATGATTTCAAATATATTAGACTCGTAAGTGTTTCTGTATAAATAATTTAGATTTCATAAAATGAAAAGATATTCTATATTTTATGGATTGCGACTATTCGCGTTGAGTTTAGAATAACTATATGTTGTAGCGCATATGTATAAGTTTTTGAATAAGAAATTGCGTCTATAAAGTTTGGAATTCAGTTTATTTCAGCGATAAAAAAATAAATAAAGTTAAAAATCATTAACTATGATTTCTCATTCACTGCGGTAACCTTTGTATATAAAACTTTGATCAGTTGGTACAGTAGAAATTATTCTAAAATTATTCTTTTGTCGAGTCGGTAATATTTCAATTTATATACGACTTGCAAAGGTAAAACAAAAACAAAAAAAAAACAAGTGTTAATTGAAATGTAATAAATTTAAGTACTTAATTCAACTTTTTTATTTGATAAACGTTAATAGAAAGTAGAACATTTTTTGAAAAAAAAAAAGTGTTCTCTTCCGGGATAATATCAGAGTTGAATCCCCTTAGCAAAACAAAAAACTTATCAGTACAGATAATTTTGGCAAAATCTCCGTAGTATCGAGGGCTGGCACATTTCTTTTTATTTTCGCTATGTGTTTCACCTGATGAGTTATCAGGATAATCTCATGTGTGCGCTCTGTAACTATGACGACACCCCCTGATAAGAAACATCGCACGAAACGCAAACCGAGTCGCGAGCAAACAGAACCCTGCGCCAGGGAGTCTCGTGTAAAAATAACTTGCACAGTTAGCTAAGTCGACTGCGATGAAATTATTGTACTTTTCTATCTCTTAAATCATAGACGTTACATTTTATTTGCACTGCTCGTTTTGCCATCACGTGGGAATTACCACGAAGCAGAATTTTTCAAACGAAGAAACACGGGATCATATTGTGCAATGTTTGCTCGAATTATTCTGCAAATAAAAATTTGTGGATGCTGCGAACATGACGAATAACATTTATACATGGATTATGGAAATTTATTTGCATGACGAATGGCCCGAAGAAAAATTTTATATTCCTGGCGAATCATCTTGTCAAAAATACCAGACTCGTTTTAGTTCAACTTTTTGATAAATCTAAAAAAATTGAACAATTTAATAGTAAACGTTTAATCAATTTAAAACAAAACAAAAAAAGAGAAAAGTTAAGGGCGATTTTGCAGTGTGAAAAATGAAATTTCGTTTGTCCGCACAGGTTAAAATCGTACGATAAATTTTGTTCCGGTTTTTGAAAACTTGTAATTCTAAGCCCCGGCGCCCAAACTCTGTGCCCTGGCGCTTATAATTTTCTACGCGCCATTGTTCGACAATTGATGGAAGCTTGTAAATATGGTCGGGGGTTTAGTGGAGATGAGTCATTTTGTTTGTTCAAAACAGATCTGGATTAGAAATGGCCTATTACTGAAAATGCTTTATGGTACACCGACATGGGTTTAAGTCTAATAGGATTAAACTCAGCTTGTCATCGCTTACACCTGTCATCATTTACAAATTGTTACCTGAACACAATTTGTTCAGTATTTTCATTTTCCAAGAAAAGCGATCCACTGTGAAATCAGTCATGAACTGATGATATTTGCAAACAGCATATTATGAATTACATCTTTATTACCTTTTGTTTTAATGCTTTTGAATTGCTTGTCAAGGCGTAAATCGAATTATAACTCAATTACAAAAATTTGTATACGAACAATTTAAAAATTTATTGTTCATTCGACGATTGATCATTTTGTTCAACCTCTTTCAAACTTGGCGAACTGAATTTTCAACGGGAAATACAATTTTTGTTGTCACCTCTTTTTATTATAAATTATAAATTGCTGTGCACAAAGATTGTTTTGAGATTTATTGTCGAACAGAAAATAATATGTCAGTTATATAATTAGACAGAGATTAAGCATCAAAAAGATAACAAAAGCAAACACAGTGTAAATAAAAAAAGCCGCAAACACCTCTCAAGCGCGTTTCAATTTCATACGACGCGATATTCCGTTTTGCGTTTCTCTTATAAATTATTATTTATCAACATTTTTTGTTCTGACCTTTTCATTTTATTAATAACCAAAAAGCTACTATTTTTATATCAAACCTTTGCCCCGCGAAATGAAAAAAAATATTTTCAAAATTTTTCGGTGCAGGATAAGATTTCAATAAAATATATAGCCTGATGTGTTTCAAATACGAAACTAAAAACGTTTTGAAAAAAATTTAATTCTAAGAAACGTTTTGACACCAGGTATACATGCCCATACACTTTCCCTCATGAATTTTTGGCACAGGATTATCAGAATAACGGATTTTTCATCTCGTTTATTTGTTCAAATTTTAATTTTTTTTTTAAGTTAAACATACAAATATAACAAAACAGTTTGTTTCAATTTTCAAGTGTCAATTTCAACCTTGTAAAATTCTAAAAGTTTTTGAGAAAACTTGGAAAAAAATTGACTCGATTATAAAATACGAATCAAAAATAAAAAAATTTGGAGCTTCCAGGCAGCGTCAGGAACAGGCATCGTTGTTTCGGTAATTTATACCTTGGAGAACACCTGTGTCAAGTACGTGTACTCCCACTACGTATCGCCGTCGCGGGAATATTGCTCGAATTAAGCCTCATCATTGTACTCGCGTTGGAAAAAAAATTTTTATGGATATTGCCGCGGATTAGTCGCTCGCGTTTAACACGTTTGCACAGTTCGAACGATCTTCGAACCGGAAGTGGATAGACGTGCAATTGTGAATATTATTCATCGACATATTTCTGGACCTTCATTTATTACGGTATGGACAAACAATTTATAATAATTAAAAAAAAAAACAAAATACTGAAGTCAAATCTTTTTTATATAAAAAACTTCATTTTAAAAATTTAGATTTAAAATTTAATTCCAAGATTCCCTTGAAAAATTTTGAGAAAAATTAATAGAACTAATTTTATTATTTCATATTTTTATGTTTCCCCACAAAAATATAAAAAAGAAAATAAATTGACTCCTGTCTGTTGCATAACAAAAACATAACGAATTCTAACATTCGGTCGCCGAGGTGTGTATAATAACAATAAACCCGATGTGAAAAAGTTTCTGCCGTATTATATTAAGAGTTTACATACCACCGCACGTATGGAGTGTGTTTGTGAAATACAATCGAGCGCTACACATGAATTTCGTATTTAATACGCGGCACTAAACTCGCAGCCCGAGCCTCGTTCTGTATTAAAAAAAAAATGTGTCATTTCATTGCAGAGAAGACAAATATTTCAATAGGCCTTTTTTGTGTCTCCACATTCGCTCGCGACCGATTTCAATAAAACCTGCCAAAAAACGCGCCAACATTCGGAATTGATGAGCCCGAATATTAAAATGAAAAATGGACGTCGCATTTTTCATGCCTTAGAAAAGAATTCGATCAACTTTTTTTTTTGTTCTTTTTTGATCGACCGGTGCTTCCCAGACTTTTGTAAAAATTTTTTGTTTGTTTGTTTTTTTTTTCGAAATTCGGAATTATAAGTATAGAAAGCGTGTCATAAGAAATTTAGTTTTATTGATATTGTTACTACAGAACTTTCGGAAGGAAATAACCAAAAATTGATTTAATGACGAAGCGTGTGTCGCGTTTCGAAATGACGTTTACTTCCGGAAAAAATCTCGTTTGCCAACAGATGAGACATTTCCGGAGGTCGGATGAAGTTTTAAACGGACTCTCAATAATGATCTTGTTAAATGTAAACTTGGTTTTTCAAATTATACTTTATTTGTTTGCCGAGTATTACTAGTGTAGTTCAAATAGAAAGATGAGTCTGGTTTCGTCTGAGGTGACGGGATATAGTTTTCCACCAACTTTTGTTTTTTTTTTCACTTTCAATTTTAATTTTTTTTTTTGGTACATCATAAGAATATTTTTATCAATTTTTTTTTCAATTTAAAAAATATTAAAAACATTGTCTCATTCTATGATGGTCAGATGTAACCGATAAATGTACCCGGTTAAGTGGAAAAATTATCACGAAGAATTTTTTTTATCTAAAATAAATCGATCTGTAAATATTACAAAAATATTAGAGTTATCTAACACTAAATCGCAAATAATCCGATTTTTTATTTAAATTCTATGATTCATTTGGAAATTAATTTATCAGTTGTGACAAAATTTTTTTCGTTTTTATATAATGTTTAATTTTTTTTTCTTAAATACAAATTAATTATGGTTTGAATAGTTTGAATGAAAATCGTATAATGCATGCTATAAGTGCATTATTACATGTATTATTTCAAGCTACGATTTAAATAAAAATAAAACACCCACGTGTTAGGTAAAGTTTTGAATGGAGTTTAAATTTCTATTATTATATGCAGGTACTTTATTTATATACTTTTAATATGGGTGAAATTAATATGGGTCCCATAAAAAGGTATTGTCTTACTTCTACAATTGTTATTCCAAAGTCGAAAATATAAATACGACGAAATTCTCGATAAATAAGTTATGATATATAAATAAAATTCATATAAATAAATTGCAGAATTAAAAATATACAGAAATAAAAATATACAGAACAAAATTTAAATTTAAGCATTAATTTAATTATGAAAATAAAAAAAAATTACATAAGCACGAAATCATGAAACGAGATCTTTAAAGAATCGTTAAGATCATCCTTTTCGAAGAAATGATTATTGATAATAATTTGGACTGCGATTGTTTTAGAATAAATAACGGTGCATCCCCGTCAAAGTGTTAGCAAACAGAACCTATTGATAAAGTCAAATATTTGTCTCGGTATATCTCGGTTTAGTTTATAATTTTTCTGTTACAATTTTTCGGATCTGAGTTATCTAAACTGTATTGATATACCATACCAGTTACTAAGTCACAGTTTAGCTTTTCCTAACCGATATATCAGTTTGAGAACTTCAAATAAGTTCCTTACGAGATTGAGTTATCAATATCGGAAAAAACGGAAAAAAATCTGGGCAAGGAAAAAAAGAAAAAAAAGATTACGGCCATTCTATTTGTTTTCCTATTTTTTACACGGCGATATGGGGGCCTCGTACATCCATCTTTATCGCCTATCAATTTCTCATACTCTGCGCACACACATTCCGGGTTTGATAAAATTTTCGAAATTTTCAAGATATCCCCGCGAGTTACATCTCCGTCAATCACAATATCAACAAAACCGATTCACAAAATCGAGCCTTAATTGTCAACAATTCAAAGATGGAAAATTTTCACCTCAATCAAAAGACAATTTAAACTTCGTTAACGAAAAAAACTTTTAAAAAATAAAAATAAAATAAAACGAACAAAATAGTTCAATCCTGCGTCGTTCACTTTTTTGATGCCTTAAGGGCAGCTAGTAAAAGAGTGTGAACTATCGAGTGAAGACAAACCAAAGAAAAGATAACCCTTTTGCGACAACTCGTCGATCGGCCGTCTGATTTTATACCTGCATCGTCATCCCCTCGATTCTCTAATCCTCCGAGGGTCCTATCAATATTGTGACCTTAAAGAAAATACCAAGACAAACTTACAAGATAGTTTACGTTCCTCAAACTCGAATGTTTCCAAACGAGGAGATTTTGTTTCGTGTACTCTTTTTTTTTAATCAGATCCAGACGTGATATGGTTAGATATGATAAACGTTCGACAATGGCTAGATGTTTAAAGTGGTCCTCAAGAGTTGTTTATTCAGGACTGCGGAGAGCACATAAGATAGTTCATGATAGCGACAAACCGACATCGGTTGTACTTTTGGAGGATCCATCATCTCGGCCATAATTCGACCAGGAGAGGTAGCCCTCAAACCGCACAGGAGTATCTACACACAAATGGGAAAGTCTACGCAAAAACCGCTTTTGCCTGATAAGCCCATAGACTCTCTAATTAGGTCATCAGAGGTGACCAAAAGGCATTAAGTGCTGACCCAAAAGGTAATTTGGGCAAGCTTATCACCGCGGCCAAAAAAACCATTATTCCTTCCTGGAATGACTTATCGGTAGAGACAAAAAAACACGAGCTCATTAACAAAGCCAGGATTTTCACATGCGCGCATCATCAAGACGATAGAAAAAAAAAATTAATAATAAAATTGATCAAACTGATACGTCGCGATCAGATCGCCCTCTTGGACTTGTTTTGTTTTCCCACACGCCACCGATGGACGGCGCATTTTTACGCGCGAATTCCACGGTTATCGGCGCGATCGCGATTGATAAGCCATCTGTAAGAGAGATAAGCCCCGATGAACAATTTCGCCTCATCGCTTGGGCACCTTGGACGACTTTTTTTTTTCTCTATCTTGGAATGTGGAGTTGGAGCGTGAAGCAGAGGGAAACAAAAAAAAAACCGCGTCTCTCCGATGATGTTTTATTGCACTATGTTACACGTTGAAGCACAAACAACGGCGCTCTCATTTCTCTTTCCTTCTTTATCCTTTTTTTCTTTTCTTTTTTTTTTTAGCGAACTCGCGAATTCGAAACGAGTAAGCCTAGAGTAAATATGGCCGCGCACCCAGACTGTTTACATCACTTATACGACGTTACAGATATGCCTATCCACATATTTGCGCTGTTCGAGCAGTCGCTGAATTGACTCTGGATCAAACTCTGCAACGGTTGTAATTATCACTTTCAAAACTTCGTCTCATTTCTTTTCCCTCGAATGACAAAATTTTTTTTTCATCTTGCACTCTCGCTTGACACTTTTTCTCGGATGCAACGCGACATTTGCGCACGGAACCGCCCCGACACTTCTAAAAGCGTCTCTCGTACTAGCAGCCCTACGCGTTCTTGTCGGGCCCGACGACTGAAATTATCATTTTAGCTGATACTAGCTAATGTAATGATGCAGTTTTATCTCTTATTATCATGGGAAAGAGATAAATTGCGATAGTGTCGTTTATTTTGACAACGCTCGCTTCCCTCTCTGTCGTGAACGTGGCACGGTTGTATCAGAGCGCTCGCGTATCGCCTTTTTCCGCGACTCTCCAACTTTTTTATTCGTTCCTCTCTTTAACTGACCTGACCGCGCGGTAACCATATAAGCATATAAACTTTCGGACTTGATTTTCCGGTCCCTTTTGGTTTTCCAGATGGGATATATAGACTTAAAAATGTTTTGTTGAAGGGATTTGATGTGAAGAAACATGTTTGTTTCAGTAAGCTACTTGTATTTCAAGAAGATTAGGCCAATATTATTCATCATTACGTCCTGCTTTCCTACAGCAAGAGGATTCGACAGGAAAAACGGAGCTTAGGATCTGATAGCATCTAAACATTCTTTGGCATCATCGGTTATGGTATTTTTACTGTTTCAATTATTTTTTTCTTTTTTTTTTATTTCAATATTTGTATTCAAAGTGTTTTATTCAAGTGTTTATTGAAAGTGAACTTTATTGCAGATGGGGTAATTAGTTTATGATCAACTGTCGAGTTTTATTCCGTTGAAACTGAGATTAAGAAAGATGAACGAGTTATATTGCATCCATTCTCTCAAGTTCCATGAAACCAATTGGTGATGAGCTCTTTTATTGCTCATTGGACTACAAGACCGAATGAACGGGGAAAAAACGAGTGAGACATATGTTACACAAAGGCTTGCCCAGCTCAAATTTATTGCTAAAAATCGGACCTAAATTGTTTGACTCATTTTTTTTATCACATAAAAAAATATGTCAAGCGTATTTCAATTCTTTTTTGTTACAAAACATTGGATTTGAATTGAAATTTTACAAACATTGTTTTGAACGAGCCTCAATTGCCATTCAAAAAATATTCTAATTAGGTGTGGAAATATTTACTTAACCAATTAGCAGTCATTAGGCTTTTGAAAGAAATACCACAATGGGGTTGAAAGTCTCGATGGATCTTAAACCCAAACCGCACCAAAACCCTTTCGTATTAACAAGTGCCATTCATCTACTTGAACCCCTTGTCTCCTTGTAAATTGACAACTTCTGAAATTTGTAACAAGGAGAATTGAAAACATGAAGAACTCGGATAAACATGTGAGTCATCCGAAAATGTTGTCGAGCTTCAAAAATTTCATCACGGAATTTCCGGGTTGCTCTGCGTTGGAAAAGTGAAAGGTATTTTACTGCCTAGTATTTTACTAGGCAGAGAAAAATCCGCCCATGAAAAAAAAGAGTACAAAGGAAAAAACGCTAATTCTGTTTGGATAGTGAAACACTTTTGAAGGAGATGCAACTGTCCGGAAAAGGATGAACAAAATTTATGGTAGATGCAGGGACGCGACAAGAGATACGCTGATCATTGAGGTCAGTTGGAAGTTATAAAATGAACGTTGCAAAACAACGACAATGGCACCCAAAAGTCGCGTAATGTTATCTTTGAACTGTTAGAGATGGTATAGCGTTATCGGGAAACAAACAGTGATCCCCTCGTCATGGATTGTGTCAATCACGAGCAATTTTACCTCGCGTCACACAGCCCTATGCTGGGTTTTCATCATTTCCAATGAAAAGCACACAGTTGCGATATTAGTAAAAATTGTTTATCAACGATAAACAGTCCGCTCGCTTTTATTATGAAATTGAAAAAAAAAATTGCACAGGTGAAAGATTCAATTAAACATTTCTAAATTTAATCCTTGATAAATTTTAATTAACCGTTGCCAGTTGAGCCGATCACATTTTCATAATTCTTTTTTCATAATTCGATAAAATTTTTTTGTTATTATTGTTTTATATTTTTAACGATCAAAATGAATGGCCTTTTCGAAACTTTGCTTGTACTGACTGTCACAATAATCCTTTTGGTGTTTCTAAGCCTACAAATATTTTGGGGTCTGATTTTGAACGATCGAGTATTTCCACCGAAGAAAAGGTGCAAGAAAAAGAATGAAACAAAAACAGAGTAACTGTTATTTTCACGTGCAGAAAATTAAGTATTAATCCGCGTGTAACCTAGCAGTTTCAACAAATTTCGGAAGAGACAATTTTTTAATTTGGTTTCTTTTTTTTTTAAATTGGGGGAGCCAAATTCATCATCTGTCCTCTTCAAAAGTTTGACCGTTCATAGGGCGAAGGGCGGGATAACGGTACCGACGTAAGGCCAACGCAATTATCAGGACAAGGATTAACTTGAACAAACCGAGTAATAATTTGAAAATATACCCTCGTTTACATAAATTAAAGAATAAAAAAAAATACGACGAGCAATGACGTAAGAAATTTCTGGTTTAAACATTAAAAAAAAATTGACTCATAGGAAAATATTCCGGCCATTTTTTTTTTGTGTCACGCTTGAAATATTGAACGTTTGATTAAAATTAATTTATTATCCATTAATATATTATTTTAATTAAGAAAAATGTTGATTAAAAAAATGAATCTTGAAATGAAATGATAAAAAGTTGTGTGCTCCGTAATTCGGTATGAAACTATCGAATTCTAATTTGTTGGCGTATAAGTTTTATCAACAATTTTTGTTCAATTTTCACCTCCGTTTGAAAAAAGGCATTAAAATTGTGCGATAACAAACTAACGTTCCTATCGATGCACGTCTGGTTGTGCATCTTCGACTGAAGATTTAATTTGAATATGATAATTTCAAATGATGTTTTAATTCAAAATAAACGAATGGAAGACCTTTTATCAATAATAACATACATAACATTCAAAGACACAAAAACAGATTTTTCCCATCAGTGAATCAAAGTTCATTACGAATCTTCAGTAAAATCATCCTAAAATTTGATAATGGTTACAAAAAGAATCATCATCAAATCCGAGTCAATCTCACTTATTTTATGTTTTATCAAAAAAAAAAAAGAAACTCATTTTGGGAACGGTTTTTCTATGGCTCAGCAATTTTATTACAATTCAATTAAACTTTGCTGCTGATAATGTAACTTGAAACCAATTTGGAAATGATAAAACTGTGGATTTTTTTTTCCAATTCATCTTTTTTCAATGGCTTAGACAAAATTTAATATTAAAAATTTAATTTCAGATTTTAAACATTACTCTTCTTTTCAAACTTTTTTCTCTTTTCAACTTGAAAAAAAACTATATAAACTTGAATAAAACCCCAGGAAAAGTTTATGAAAAAATTGAAAATTCCAATCTTGTTTGCGGACTTGACAATTTTTCCATTTACCAGGCACTGATGCCAACATGAAAACAAAAACGTGAAAGCAGTTCACTGTTGATTGATCGATCAAAGTGTCACGACGCCAGGTCAGCGCTCGGCCAATGAGAGAGGAGGACCGCCCATACGACGCATCACCACGTGGTGATTTTGACCACAGCGATAACGCTCTCAAATCCAGTCCCAAGCGGGGATATTCTCGCCTGCGAAGTTCCACCTCCCCAGAAAAGTAGAAGTGTTGTGTCGCATCGGCGCTAGCTCACAGTCGCAGTTCGAGTCGTGCTGCACTCGAGACGCGTACGGCGCGTTTTATCTTGACAAAAATTCTTATCGTACGTGTTCATGACAACACGATAGCCAGTTGATATCGATATCGACGGTCAAACAGTTTGAAAAAAAAAAAACGAAAAGGAACGAGAACACTTTTTTTTTGAAATATCCTCGGCATCAGTGGGTGCCAGACACTTCGCCATGCGTCACGTTTCTATCGAGGTGGGTAATACATTTGTTTTTCAATTTGTTTTCTTCCCAAAAGAGTACAAATTTGAGCAGTGAAAAAGAGTTATCTTCACATTTTTTCCTCCGAATTTGCTGCACAGACGTCGTGTTTCTTAGACGATCAACAAAAAAAGTCCAAAAAAGGTTGTATTATGATTTGTAATGGTTAAATTTTTTTTAAAATTTTTTTCCCCCAGTAGAATAAATAGAACAAAAACAGATGCTACGAGGTAAAAAAAATCTCCTTTCCAAACTCGAGACTTTGTTTTTGGTTACGTTGAAATGTCAACCAAAATAAAAACATTATAATATTCTGTGCAAAATCGGTATTCTCTTTATTATGGTTTGAGCCTCGGATGTTTACCGCAACTTATTTTCTTTCTTATTTTTTTTTTTTTTTTGTAAATTTATTTCAATTTTTTTTTCAGTAATTATACACGTTTTTGTTCAACATTCATCATCATTTCATTATTTTTTAATCGCACTTGATGTTCGCCTCTTCAAAATTTAACGAAACCAACACCTGAGAAATTTTTGTTTTATCATCCACACACATAGCGTAGTGCGTTGAATTTTAATGATGTTTGCCATCCGAGGCATTGTAAAGTTCGACGTTGCACTGACTATTAAAATTATTTATTAGTTAATAACACCACCGAGTTATTTATTCACTTTTATTGTTTCGCGGCGTAAAAACCGATCAGGAAAAGCCACTCCGCGAGCTGTCGTGCGACTAATTTTTCACGCAGGGAAACAAGCTGGTTTGGAGCTTCGTTGCAACTGGCTGATACCGTAAAAGTTTATTCTTATACCTATAATATCTCACGATATACAATCAGTTAGATTAGACCATGCATTTAATCCATGATTACACGTAATTACAAATTTTGATAACAATTTTTCCTCCCGATAAAGAAAAAAAAAAAACACAACAACTATCCAAGTTCGAAAAAAAAGTCCCTCTTATTTTCAACGCGACTTTTTTTCAACCGATATTTTTTGAGATGAATCAGAGTTGCGAGCAACGAAAAAAAAAAACCCGGCGGAAGACGAAACTTGACATTGCCTGACGGAAGTGACGCGTAGTTCAAACAGACCTAATACCTTTCTCGAGACGGATAGAGGTGTGTCATCGTCCGAGTTTTGCGCGTGAAATACAGTCGCGTGCCCGGGCAACCTTAACATCCTCTCGTTTCGTTTTCAAACAGCTTGAAAGCAAAAGTCGTCGCGCCAACACAAACAAAATTTTGTCACAAGACTCATATCGTTTTCTTTGTTCCTGTCCCGGTTGAGGGTTCCTTCTTTTTTTCTGATAGACCATCACTTTTGACAATTAATTTCCAACGAGAAACATAAAAAAAAATAAAAAAGAAATCAAGTCAAGCCCGATGTTCTGATCATTTTCAAATTAGTCCGAAGGTGTGATGTTTGTCCAACCGTTTCCTTTTCATCCGTCGGAATTTTCTCGACGCGTGCGAGCCGCTTATCTGAAAGCCCTTTCCCCAAAAAGAGAAATTTCCGATAAACGCGTCCATCCACGTGCCTTCAATATTTGTTCTAAGTTCGATTAACTTTGGGGGGAAATGAGCCACGCGCAAAAAAAAGAAAGATTACAGCTCCAACTGAAAAAATTGAAAAAGAAAGAAAGAAAAGAAAAAAAAGACTGATCATTAAAATAAATTTACTTTTGAAAGAAAAAGTGTTTGGAAAACCGTTGTAACACGTCGGGACGTTTGTTTGTTTTAGGGCACGATGAAAGACAATCTCCCAAAACAAGAGATTAAAATCGAGTGGGACTGTCAGCGGGTGGGAGCGAGTCCTCTGCAACTGCCGAGGTCCAGCGAGGACCAGGCGTCGAGCCCGCGGAGCGTCATAACGCAACGGCACGTTCGAACGATCACAACAGCTGGTCACATAACCGAGACCATTGCGGAAGCGGAGCCCGAGTCACCGACGCGGAGTCCGATCTCGGGTGGTCTGCAACAGGTGTTACAACACCGAGCCAAAGAGCCCATTCAGAACCCGCGATACCGCACTCCTGACAGCCAACATCAGTACATCGAAGTTCCACACTACGGAAGTCCCGAGAACAAGTCCAACGACCAGACTCGGGCCCACGAACACTATATCCAGGTGTCCCACAACGGGGCCACGGTTCATCATAACGTCATCTACACAGCCAGCGAGATGAAGGATACCGTTGAGAGCTCCGGCGAGCCGACCATCACCGTCGCCGTTAAAGATCCACCTAGGTAAACAACCTTGACAAAATTTAATCTTAATAAAAAACAATCCATATTAAAAAAGAAAAATCAAATCCATATTTATAATAACAGAACCGAAATGATGTAAATTTACTAAAAATTAAAATTGTGATTAACTAAAGGTTGAACAAAAAACAAAGTGGCTGATTGTGATTGTTATTTTTTGAAGGTACGAAACTCCAGTAGAGAGACAAGAAGTGTACTACACGGAGAACCACGAGGTTCGCGAGAGTCACCACGGAAGACCGCAGATGGAGCAGCGGTTCAGTCCCGAGCGACAAGCACCGGCGCGGTTTCAGCAGTCGCCATCCGGTTCGGTGGACAAGTATGAGACGTCACCGATGGTGAGCCAGAGTTCGGTCCATACCACTTCTCCCGTCACCACTTATACGAACCCCGTGTCGAATATCCGGACGACCCAGGAACAGGTGGTCGTGACGGGGTACCCCAGCACCGTAGGCACCACCTTGAAATACGAAACGGAACCGGTCGTTTCCACCGATACCATCAAACCCGTCAACACCTACACCACCCTGGAGACTGTCACACTGTCGCAGTCGCAGGTCGGGCCCTATGCCCAGTACATCGCAACGGAGAACTTCCCGGCCCCGCCGGCGAACTACAACTACACAAAACCGGGCGAGATTTTTGTCAGCTACCCGGTTGCCAGTCAGCCCGTGTCCAGGCCTTCTGAGGAGCACGCAAATCTGTACATTAAGAACGACCCGACCCTTACCTCGTCCTCCATCCTGCCTGGGAGGCAGCTGCACTACGACCAGCCTGGATCACCTGGCGCACAGATGACCCTGTATAGTGGCAATGCAGCTTACCAGTACTGGCCGGCGGGTTCCACTTCGCCGCCAGTGGAGTACGTCCAGGGGTACCCCAACATCGCCACCATTGCTAACAGTGACCCGGGTAACATGCAGCTGTACCCGTCTGGCAGCTACGGTGTTGGGCCCAACGCCAACGGGTCCCAGCCGTCCTGGACCATCTCGCCTCTGGTCAACTCGGACGACGCCATGGAGGGAGCCGTGATGACCGCTGACACGAAGGAGTGCATGGGTTGCAACGGAAACTTGAAACAACTCTGGAGAGTCGAAGGGTCAGCCCCGTACCTGTGCCAATCCTGCATCATGTACACGAAATTCAATGGAGTCAACAGGACACCACTCAGGTGCTCCAAACCAAGACAAACCGTCAGCGCGGTAAGAACTTGTAGAATCTTTGGAACAATTTTATGAAATTATGAACTTCTGAGAAAGCCTGGGATATATAAAGAATAAGAACATAGCGAAGTAAAAAAGTAACAGGTTGAAATTGCAAGATGTAATTTTGCAGTTGAGATGGGAATGGTTAGGTTTGAGGTTGACGAGATTAAAAGAATGTTACATTTTTAAACCGAGTCCAAAATAAAAAAGATATAAAAAAAACAAGAACTGTCCGAACGAGGACACTTTTGTTTGTGTTGATAACGATCGGACCAAGTGACTCGACGTAGCGACGATGTTTCGATCTTAAGTAATGTTTGTGCTCTGGGAATGAGAAGCGCAATCGTTATCTCGCGGCAAATAATAAACTCCTTCGAGACGATGTTTGCTCTAGTTTCCTCGACGCGAAGACTTTCCTAGCTCTTTCTCGAGCCAAAGCCATGCATCACCTTGTTGAATATCCGTCTTTGGAGCGAGAGTCAAACGCAAATTCGTACACATTGCGGAGAGCTTTTGTGAATTTATTTTACCGCTGCTAAAAATGTGATTCCATGAGTAATGATAAATTTGTTAGAGTCATTTTATTGGGGGATCAACGTCGGTTTCTCGACTGTTTGGTTTAAAACGTTTGATTTCTTATTTTTTTTTTCTCTTTGCAGAACAATGGACGCCGCGTTGGAGTTCAGTGCGCGAATTGTGCCACCACCAACACCACGCTCTGGCGACGCAACAACAATGGCGAGCCAGTCTGCAACGCCTGCGGACTCTACTACAAGCTCCACAGCGTAAGTTGATGTTATAACACCCTTGAAACAATTTTCGGCATTCGCGATCCACGTGCGGTGATAAGCACATGAAATAATTTTTTTTCTCTGTTTTTTTCGTTTCTTTTTATTTTCGGTTTACTTGGAAGGTTGGCACGTGAAAATTCTGATAAACCGAAATAAGTCAATCAGATTTGGATAAGATTGAAATCTTAAACAAATTTTGTGACAACAACAATTGCGACAATCATTTGATTTGATCACGAATCGTCGCACACGTGCAATTCAAGTTCGATATAAATTTCGGCAATACAATGTTGACGTTGTTTAACGTTTTTTTTTATCGCGGGAACGAACAAAAAAATCTGTCGCCAGAGGTTACAATTCAATTTCTTAATTTAGTTATCGAATCTGATAAAGCTTTGAGATAATGGCGTTTAATAGGTCTTTCGAAACCAGCGATGGTTTTTTTGAATCAAAGACTTTTAGCGTTTTTAATCGATCTTTTGTTTGCCCCCGGAAGATAAGCTGATACGCTGGTAAGGTTGAAGAACAAATAATTGACGCTTTTGATTTCGACTTACAGGTCAACAGGCCGTTGAGCATGAAGAAGGAGTGCATTCAGCAGAGGAAGCGGAAGCCCAAAAGTCACACCAGCATGAGCTCCACCCTGGGCTCCGCCAGTAACGTCCACAAGACCGAGATTAAGCCCGGCTTGCTCGGTGAGTCCGCGGTGAGCAGATCAATTGTTTTCTGTTCATTTTTCCTCACTATTCATCTTGTCAGATCCACCTGAAACCATACCATTCATAAATTTGTCATTAAAATTATTATAATTAATTAAATATTATGCAGATTCTGTTTCGTTTTTGTTAATCAGAAATTGTGTTGATTAAATTGAAATTTATGTTTTTAACTAAACTGATTTTAATGTTTTTAATAAGAAAGTTGTAGAGATGATTCAGTTGTTTGAGAGCGTAAGTGTTTAATCACGAGCTCTGTTCAAACAATCGAAGGGTATTGTGAAGTTGAAACAAAAAAAATGTACTATCGATGATCGGTCTGATCGATCGATAATGAGTAATTTTCCTAGATCAAAGTTGACGCAACAATCTTGGAATCAGAACAAAATGATGAAACCTTTTGAAATAACAATTAACGACTACATTTTTTCTAATTTTTTGTCTTTCTTTTTGATTTTGCAGTAGACTCAAAATTACATCTGAATGCTTTGACGAACGCCAGTCTGAGTGGGAGCGAGGACCAATATCTATCAGCGGCTTTAACATCTTCACAATTGGGACATGCACATTCACCTCTTACCCTTCCATCTGCCACTGTTCTGAACAGACAGACGACACTCAGGTAAATAATTTAATTTTTTTTTCAAAGCTATTTGATAATAACTTTTAATTATACATTTTAAATAACAAAAAATAAATACAAAAAATTTCAAAATTTAAACAAAAAAATGACAAGAAGATTATTGTACAGATGTAATTGAAAAAGTTGATTAATCATGTTGTTTATTTCAGTGTACCCCCATTAGAGCCAATGACACATCGACCAGCATCAGATTTGATATCTGTAATCACATCGACATCAGCTGCCAATAATGATAGATCTTAGGAGGATCTGCATTTCGCTGAAGATCTAGGTGTATCAACGGGCGCTATGTTATCGACCGGGATCTGCTATGCCTACTGAATTCTGCGCCCTCGAGTTGCGTCGCGATGCAGAAATTCGCATTATCATCAATCTGACGGCAATTAATTGACTGATACCATGATATCATTATTTGTTATTAATTTTTCAAACTGATTCCGGGAATTGGAACGCGGACAATTTTTTTTTGTTATAGTTTTATATCGCGGGTATAAAGGTACATGTGAAGTTTGTTTGTTCTTCCAAAGGGTTGATGACGATGAAAACAAATGATCTTATAGGAAGGAGTTAGTTACTGTTTGAGATTTTATTTTCGTTTTATTTCGTTTTGTTAGAGAAGTGATTGTAGAGCTCCCTTCAGGCTCGCACTTGAATGTCCTCTTTGACGCCGCAAGACACTTGTTAGCCGTTTCGCCAACCAGTCGGTACAATCGCTAAACAAAAAGATCGAACAAATAATTAGATACAATTGTGTGGTTGTATCCCACCGATGAAAAGAGAGAACAAAATCCCGCTGAACCATTAGAGATATGATGATCTTTTTTTTTTTTTTTAGATTTTTGAGAAAACTTATTTATTGCCTTCGTCAAAGCTGGAGTGGAATTTTGTCTTTTAGGAAGCTCCTTGTACATAGTGAACATATGGCGTATATTAAGCAGTTATTATTTATACTTCGCATTAATATGTGACTTAGATCAAAAACGTTTCGCTAATAAGAAACTAAATTGTTATCAAAGAAAATTTCATCGACTTTGAAATACTGTAGTTAAGTACCGGTAGTGTGCACATAAATATAGCTTAGACTTAGATTTTTATTGGAAGAGCGTCCGATGTTAAAAATGATGGAAATTGAAATCATAATATATTCCACGGTTGTTTTTAGATTTAAGACGTTTTTTCTACAAGCCGACAGGGGAATTTGTGAACATTTTGATTTTTGATTTTCAAAATCAATGAACGTTCACAGGACACCGCATCGGAAAAAATTTTGTAATGACTTTTGCTTCTTGGGTGTTGCGTTTGCATGAATTGTTGAATTTTTTATTTTTGATTGTTTTTTCCCTTGTTATCATCGATGAGATGAAATAAAATTATGTTACGAACAATTTTTTTTTTCTGGTTTTCAATCACGCAATTACTGACATGAACAGTTTTTTGTACATTTTTTCTATTATTTTTCTTTGTATCATGCATTCGCAAAGAATTGTTTTAAGTCAATTTATTTATTATAGTTTATAGAACTTGATTAAGTATTGTAAATAATTACTATTTCGGTGAAGTTAGACTTTATACAAAACTATAAAACCCACTCCAAAGAGTATGCTATATAAAAACAAATGTTCACAAGATTTTAACTTAAATTGTGAAGAATATTTCGGATATACTTTCGATACAATAAAAGATTATGCAAAATAAATTACCGTTTTTTTTATTGATTATTAAACCTAACAATCAAAATTTTTCCATCATTTTTTTTCAAGTTTCTACTTTCATCATACAAAATCATGTTTAAAATCGAACTAAGCGGCTCTTTTGATAGCATAAATTGAACATATAACAAATGCATAATTCATAACCATGTTAAACATTTAATAAAGTTCAAGATATTTTATTTCAAGTTTTCAAATCAGATGCGAAATTGATTTCAGATCAAACCATCGACTATCATAAACGTGAGTCTGTTGTTCAGTCAAACTTATTGTTTTTTTTTATCAAAATTGTAATTCATCAAAAAGCCCAACTTTGCAAAAAGTTCAGAAAAGTTTCATCACCGAATTTTTCATCGGGCGCATTATTTGGAGACACTTGGAAGACGATTCGCTACTCGGACAAGATGTTATTCGAGACAAGACAAAAAAATGTTATCTACCGAAACAGCATAATTAATGCCGATTTAATGTAATTTCCCTTTCAGATCAAACCATAAATCGGCACTGAGATGAATAAACCACTCAAAGTACATGTTTTTTTATATTTTTTTTTCACATAAAAAAAAGTTAATGTGCATTTTTGATGCAGAGATGAGATGTTAGATTTTTTTCATGAAATGCGTCAGTTTGATTAATTTTTCATATTATTACTTTCGGGTCTGAAGGAACGATATCTTCTTGAAAATTTAAAAACTTGAATTTAAAAGTTGAAAGATAATTTTAAATTAAACGTTTAAATTTTATTTAAACAAACCTTACTCGTGGCTTTGCTTGGTTTTATCGGGCTTTTCAAAGCTGAATTGAAATTACCAAATTTTATAGTCAACATTTTCTTAAATTTTAACGAGTGAAAATTGATTTGTACCTCGTGAAATCATGGAACAGGGGCAGAGGTTTTTTCACCCAAATTTTAAAAATTGGATACCAAATTTCATGAGATGGTAAGTTTTTACAAAAAAAAAAAAAGAAAGAAGAACTTGTAAATACATTTTTTCATTTTTTTTTCTGTAAAAAAAAATCTATTCAAAGTTTGGTACTTGAGTTGCTGCGCCAAATTCCTGACACTGGTCGAAGCATAGCGCGACGACAAAGAGAAACAACAAATAAGAAGAAGAACGAAGGAAAATGCATGTATTTGTGGTGTTGTGCGGAGTCACTCTTGGCCGAATGAAGAGGGGCAGCCAGAGAGGGATATCAGAGAGGGAGTCCATCAGCCTAAAGAGTGGCTATCGTGCCGGCTAAGGGCTATTCCATGTTATCCGGTTTCTCCTCGCTCCTTTTCCTCGGATTCGCGGCGTTCCTTTTTTCAGAATCTTTTTGACCTTTTTGTACTAACAGCGCAAACGTGGCGCCGCCCTCCATCCCCTCGTGTCCCCGCGCTATCTTCCTCCCTCGAGTCCCGTCCACCACCGAGACATTATCCTTCTCTCTTGGATTATTTATCGGCCGGGTCCGACACATACGCCTGATAAAAAGTCAAACAAAACGAACACAACGGTGGAGGAGGAAAGCATACAAAATACGACTCTACAAATTCACTCGCTGCATGTATATCGCACACGCGAAACATAATATTTCTGATAAAACATAGACGTCATCGGTAGCTTAGAAGAAAATCAGACCACCAACTTTTTTATCTCTTTTCTTTCAAACTTACATCTACAACATTTTTACAAAACTAATCGTATGAAAAATTAAGTTAAATTAAAAAAATTCGCTACTTTTTTATATCGTTTCTTTGTTTTGTTTTGTGACTGGTTTCTTGATCCAATTGGAAAATTTGTTCTAATTTTATGTAAATTTCTCGAGATGAGTTTGAGATGGGATCTGAAAATATAATTGGTTGCATTTTAAGGGGGGAGCACTGGCCGGTCCTGCATTCTTGGATTATCGGCTGCGCTGCAGTTGGCGAAAGATTCGTTATGGCGAGAGCAGGCAGCACTTTCGGGCCCTTTTGCACGGCTCGACTTTTTGCCTCTTTTTTGAACGCCGTGCGAATGCACTCGCGTGTCACGTTGTCCACTCGTGCACAAACGGCGCCAACATTCTGCCCCCGAATAAGCATCATGTAGCTTAGAATTCCACGACGAGATCGCAGGTTGAGGTCCCTGTACAAGACATGATGTCTTTGTACCCATATGATTATGTCAAAAAGTTTGCCGTGTTGTACCGACTTTGTTTGTTTATTTTTTGTTTAATTGCACATTTTTTTTCAACTTTATTTTGTTTCATTTTATTTGCTTTCGGTCCGAAAGTACCATTGATCTCTTTCCTTTTTCTCGATGACATCAACCCAGCTTCTGTATGGCCAATAAATAAGTTCTCTCGACTACATTAAATTTGACGACCATTTTTTTACAATAACTCATTCCCTGATGTTTTGACATTATCTGCCATCGTGTCAGCATTCCTGGATTTTTCAAAACGAAAAACTAAAATCCATAACTTTACTTGCGCGTGTCCCGTATCTTTATATCAAATAGTATTTAAACTCAAAGAGGAATAATTCAAGCATAAAACATTTTCTTTTTCGTATGCAATTAAAAATAATGTTTCATCTTGGTTGAATTATTCTGGTTGAGATGAAAAGTAGAGAAAAAACATAAAGGAAAGGGAACTGATAAATCAGTTTGCGAAAAACTGCTTAGTGTAAAGGGGGAAAAGTTGTGGAGAAATATTTCAAAAGTTTTTGTCCGAGCTCTGATATACGAATACTAAATTCAGAACTCTTAGGCAAATTAGAGATTCATTAATAAAACTCATTATACAATTTCGTGGCATTCCGAATTTTAAATTATTCTTTTTGGAGAACTCGCCCGTTTCAAAAACACAATCCGATTTCTTAATTAGCAAATAATAAAAGTGGCCTTGCTCCTGCTTTGCGAAAATCCAAAGCCAATTGCAAGTATGAAAATCTAGAAGAAAAAAAAACAAAAACAAAACTTTCACAAGTTTATCGGTAAAAAATGTTAAAAATTAATTAATAGTCAGAAACTGTAAAAAGAACGTGGACAATTTATGCGAGAGGATCAGTGCGTTAATGTCCAATTTATGTAAATGGTAATTTTTAATTTGCTACATTTTTTACTGTGCAATTTATTTTTTCGTAAATTATAAAAAATCATCTATAAAAAATCGTCTATTAAACAAAAAGTTTATTTTTCTTCCTTTTCTTTTCTGTTTCCATAATAGAGGATCATCGTTGGAAAATGGAATTTCACTTAATTGGAGGCATAATTTATGAAGTAGTAGGGAGCTTATAAAATATTTGGCGAATTGAGGATCGGACAGAGGACAGTCTGCAAATTATCACCTGTGGTCTAAATGTTTTTATTATACGCTGGATCATGATGTCGGGGGCTAATACAGAAAAGAGGATCATATGAGAGACAGAGAAGGAGAAAGAGGGAAAGACCAACAAACTCATCGGCATGGCGCCAACGTTGGTCTCTTATCAGTAAGCACCGTTACCTTTTTAGAGGAGCCACCAAGAAATTCGTATTTTTCTTTCTAGAACTCCAACGTCTCTGCTGCGTTTTAATGCACGGTTTTTGCTTTTACATTGAACATTTATTTCTGATTCAGTTTTTTGTCACCCGACAAATTATTTATTCGCTGCCCCTTTCGGCGCAAAGCCGAATTCCATCTTTGCCTTTTACTTTTTGTTTCTCCACATTTATCTATAGATATATACAGTATACTTGTGTTTTTCGTTTTTTGAATTTTACTGAAACCGAATGTAAAACGAGAAATCAGGCGCGATTATACCAGTACTGGCTGTGTCAAATAATTATCATACAACTCGCCTGATATGTGGAGTCAATGCATGCTCTGTAGCGCTTCATTAGATTGCGAATTTCCGGGATTAATATTCAAGCGAGACCTGCTATTCTTTTACGTCACATCGGGAATGTGAAATAAAATTTTCCCCTCGGTTTTGTTACTAAAAGGACATCTCACTGATGGAAAATTTTACAATTTTTCATCTCTCGCAATTCAATAGAAATTTGAAAATTAATTTTATCTAAATCAAAATTCAATATGGAAAGAAATTTGTCATTAAAAAAAAATCTGATGTAAACTTTTCAAGTAAATTGAAAAAAATAAAAAAAAAAAAAAATGAGAAAAAATTGGGTTTGTATCGTCGTTTTAAAAGTGGTTAAATTTGTTCAAACCTGCGATCAAATTCTACACCTGATTACAATTTCTAAATCGTTTCTATTGTTCTCGCAATATTGATTCAACCCTCGATATGCATATTTAACAAATGGATAGCAAATACAATGCCCCCTCCAAGGCAGATGAATAATGTTGCAAATTGTTACAAGCAAAAAGTCGCAGTCACTTAGTCGTGAACAAACGAGCCATTAACAGTGAAAATAAGTTTAAGATTAGTGGTCCGAAGTTCTTTTGTGGTTTTATTTTGGCGCGAGTTGTAAGATCTGTGACGATCATCCTTTCTCTCTCTATGAATTGATAACTAAAACTAAATTTGAAACTAAAAAGAGAAACAAATTTTTTTTCGAACTTTCACATTTCTCGAGACAGAAAAAGGAAAAAAGCTTCAAAATGTCCGAGTGGAAGTTCAGTGACGACCAAATTGTCATTTCGGGTATGGCCGGCAAATTTCCCGGCAGCCCCAATGTTCAGTTGCTGAAGGAAAACCTGATGGCAAACAAGGAGCTCTTTACTGAAAAACATAACCGATGGCAAATCGGTAAGATTAAAAAAAAAGAATTATTTGAAATTTGAAAAGTCCGGAATTCAATTTACAAATTAAATGTAACTTAAAAGTTTCATTCAATTCAAACAATTGACTGAAAATTTATAATTGTCTTTTTTTCCTCAAATAAATTTATTTTAATTGATTATAAAACTGATTAATCATTTTTAGAGTCACGTCACTTTCCTAAGAAAGTTGGTATAGTCGAAGGAGTAAACAAATTCGACAACACATTTTTCGGTGTGCATTATAAACTCGCAGAGCAGATGGACCCGATGACCAAGATGATCATCGAGGCTTGCTACGAGGCAGTTGCGGATTCCGGATACAATCCCCTGGACCTAAGAGACACGAACATCGCGGTTTTCACGGGGTCCGGATTTTCCGAATCCGAAAAAGTGATGTTTTACGAGAAAGTCGAAGTGCGTAACCAATTCGCAAATTTTGTATTCACTGTTTCACCATCAAACAAAGAAAATATCTGTCAAAAAAGAAAAAAAATCAAACTAAATTTCAAATTCTAACGCCACAAATTCGTTGGCCTATTACCACGTTGAGGTCCGGTTGAATTTTTAATTGACTTTTTTTTCCTCTGTTGTTTTGAATTAATGAATATTAAGTCGAAAAGCGACTTCCTGAAATGTGCGTTTTCAATAATACCAAAAAATTCACTCGAGATAAAAACCCCCCGATTATGAATAATCACCAGATGAATTTGAATTCACAAATACCATAATTCGCATCCCATTATTGAATCGAATACTGTTTTGTCTAGAAATGATGATAACGAACGTCTCTCCGAGATCTCAAATTATACCCGGTTCTACAAACTTTATCATTTCAGCTAAATGGTTTCGGTCTGATGGGTTGCAGTCGAGCGATGTTGGCTAACCGAATATCGTTCTCATTGGGATTGACTGGTCCTAGCATCAATATGGACGCTGCGTGTTGCGCCAGCGGTGCTGCCTTAGACGAAGCTTATCGGTACATTAAATCCGGCAGTTGTGACGGTGTCATTGTCGGTGGCGCGAATCTAGTGCTCCACCCGCACTTTTCCTACCATCTAGCCCAACTAGGTCGGTTTCTAACAACCTAAAATGACAACTGAATTCAAAAATATAAAAATGAACAAAAATATAATAAGTATTAAATTTTAAAAAGTTAAAAAACGTAAAAATGAACAAACAAATTTGCAGGAGTTTTGTCCCCGGACGGTTCAACCAGACCTTTCGACGCGAAAGCCAACGGTTACACTCGCAGCGAGACCGTAACAGCAATATTTTTACAAAGGGGCAGCGTGGCGAGACGCGTGTATGCCGAAATTTTGGCATCGACGACACTGAATGTGCCAAGCGTGATGGTCAACAACGTTATGGCCTTCCCGACCGCCGACCAACAGGTGGAGATCATGGAAGCGACTCTGAAGAAGGCCGGACTGTCCCCGACGGATGTGACCTACGTCGAGGCCGACGGAAGTGCACTCAAGTGGGCTGACAAAACTGAGGCCGAGGCTATCGACCGGGTTTACAACAAAGGTCGAAAGTCACCCCTCATGATTGGGTCGGTCAAATCCAATCTTGGCCATGCCAACGGGTCCAATACTATCAATTCAATTCTTAAGGTGAGAAATTAAAAATCAAAGAAAATGACAAAAATGATGAAAATATGAAAACCAAAGAAAATTCAAGGCGAATGAGAAAAATTATAAATGTTCGTCTCAGATATTTTATAGTTTTACAGAGTGATATTGTATATAGCAAGATATTTTTTTAAAAAAAGTTGAAACGTAGATTGTAAAGGAAGAAAAGAAACGCGTGGTAAAATTAGAAGCCATTAGGTTGAACGGCAGTCAAGGTCGACGGTATTAGTGGTCGGTTCATGATTCAATCGACTTTTGAACTGGACACCTATGATTTATGCCGCATAAATACACCCGTTTGAGACATGCTCGAAAATGTATACGCCTGGCGGAATGTATGCTAATGAAAAACTCCTTTTTTCTTTTATAATTTGAAATCTATGTATCGCGTGGGTAGTGTTTGTAGAAATACATCACATAAAAACGTCTCCTGGCTAATGCGAACGTAACATGCCATACGTTAAATCACTCTGCTGATAGAAAAAAAATTGACGATTGACTAATGACTTGACTTAACGAGTCGATGAAAAGAGCAAAATCTCCGGAGCTGGTGCTATTATTAAAAAATTTTGTTCGATTGATTTCTTTTTTATTATTTTTTTTTTCAGGTCCTATTTGCGATGGAGGCGGAAATGATCCCGGCCACTTTGAATTACGAAAAACCACCGGCGGACGTTGAACCCTTGGTCAAAGGTCGGTTGCAGGTCGTCGCAAAAAACACGCCCTGGAAAGGCGAATATGCGGCCATAAATTCGGCCTCGTTTTCGGGCAATTTTTCGCATATAATATTGAAGGCTTATAAAAAACCATTGGTCAATAATGGCGCACCAAAAGATAACTTGGACAGACTCGTAACGTTCTCGGGCAGGACTATAGAAGCCTGCACTGTGATTCTAAACGAAGTTAGTTAAAAAATGCATAAAAAAGAAAACAATTAAAAATTTATTCCTCAGAAAAATAAAATGATTAACTTTTTTTTATAGTTGCAATCGGAACCATGCAATGTTGAGTTTGTACAAATATTATACAATCTTTTCGAGAGACAAACTACGAAACACCTTTTCCGAGGTTTTACTCTGTTGCCCCCTATAGGTTTACCAATAAAATCAATAGATATAGAAGAAGTATCAAGTGTAGACAGACAGATTTGGTATGTTTTCTCTGGGATGGGTTCCCAATGGGTTCAAATGGGTAAGTGCAAAAAAATTAAATAAGCACAACAAAAACAGAAGAAATTTATAAAAAAAAATCTCACATAATTATAGGAACGTCGTTGATGAAAATTCCCGTGTTTGCTGCCGCGGTACAAAAATGCGACGCAGTTTTGCGTCCACATGGCATCGACATTGTTCGCATTATAACGGAAAAGGATCCTAAGATGTTCGACAATATTGTCAACTCGTTTGTCGGGATCGCAACAATTCAGGCGAGTTCAAATAAAAAAATAAAGAACATTTTTTTAGAAACAAGATGAGGGTGGGGAGGCAGATTTTGAGAATTTTGTAATTTGATTTCCACCCTTCAGATTGGACTCGTGGACATTTTGAAAACAGTCGGCCTGGAGCCCGACATGATAATCGGCCATTCCGTCGGGGAGCTTGGTTGTGCCTACGCCGACGGTTGCTTCACGGCCGAGGAGATGGTCTTGTCCGCGTTGTCTCGAGGTCTTGCTTCGAAGGAATCCGAATTGATCAGAGGTTCCATGGCTGCTGTGGGTCTGGGATACCACGAGATTCATCCTCTGTGTCCCCCTGACATTGATGTCGCGTGTCACAACGGACCTGACAGTTCCACTATCAGTGGTCCTGCTGAATCAATGACTAAATTCGTGGCCGAACTTCAGGTAAACCCGACTTAACTTCGCTCAACTAAAGAACGATGAAAAATTAAATGTTAAACAAGAATTTAACCTTAAAAAAAAAATTAAATTAAAAACAAAATTAAGTATTGAAAATTGAAACAAGAACAAAAACTAGACAATAAATGTTCAAATTTTGTTGCAGGCGAAAGGTATTTTTGCAAGAGAGGTGCCCTGCAGCAACATAGCTTATCACAGTCGTTACATCGCGCCGGCCGGGCCGAAGTTAATGGAATATCTTCAGAAGGTGATAACCAACCCGAAACAGCGCAGCGCCCGTTGGGTGAGCTCGTCAGTGCCTCGATCCGAGTGGCACACGCAAAAGGCTCAATTTTCCTCGCCCGAGTATCACACGAACAATCTGCTCAGCTCGGTGCTTTTCGCCGAGACGTGCAAGCTCATCCCAAAGAACGCCATTGCCATCGAGATCGCTCCGCACGGTCTCTTGCAGGCCATCGTTCGCAGGTCCCTGCATCCCGATGTTATTAACGTGCCGCTGACTTTGCGAAATCACATCAACAATTCGCACTACCTGCTCCAAGCTTTGGGCAAACTTCACAACGCCGGCCTTCAGATTTATCCGTCGAGGCTTTACGAGCCGGTGGAGTTTCCACTTAGCAGCGGCCTCATGCACCTTTCGCCCTTAATCAAGTGGAATCATCAAACGAATTGGTAAGGATGAAGCGATGTCACTTTTTGAACTTGAGAATTGTTGATTTTGGTAATTTTATAATTTGGGTGTTCATTTCATTGTTGAAAAGGTATGTCAACTTCTATGAAGAAAAAACCCTGACTATCGAGGGAGAGAAAACTTTCAAGATCAATATGAACGACAACAAGTTCGCTTGTCTCAAGAACCACAAGATCAATGGCGAGGTGGTGATTCCGTGGCCTTTTTATTTGACACTGAGCTGGGATATTTGGAACAGCATCCAACCCGAACTTGATGAAAAGAACGTTATCACGTTTGAAGATCTCAAGTTCAAATCACCGGTTACACTTTTAGAACCTGACTTAATTTCTGAACTGACTGTGATGGTTCAAAAAGGTAATATAAAAAAAATAAAAAATAAATGTTAAATGAAATATAAATATAATTACAGTGTAAATTATAATAGTGTAATACTGATAACCGTAACTTGAATGACACAATTCGTCAGGTACTGGAAGATTCGAAGTCACCTGCAACAAGGTGTTCTTAGCAGCTGGATTCATCCGAAAGAACGTCGAACAAACGTTAATAAAAGTACGAAATCTCAACGAGAACATCCAAAACCCCCTGACGGAGGACGACATCTACACGGAACTGTCAATGAGAGGTTTTGATTACGGCAAACCTTTCAGACACCTGAGCAAAGTTTCCCCCGACGGATTAGACGGCATGGTCAACTGGGCAGACGACTGGACGACGTTCCTGACCAGTCTCATGCAGTTGTACAATTTCTCAGAAGATACCAGAGACGTTTTGGTTCCTGTGACGATCAGAAAACTCGTCATCAACGTGAACCAACATAGACAGAGTGTAGGACACTCGAAAGGTACCCTTTCAAATACTCTCCAACCCCAAAACCAATCCCCTCTCTAATGCCATTTCTAATTAATTTCATTATCAATTTATTTTCTATTCAACAAAATTTATTTCTTCCAGTCTTCCCAGTTCTCGTTGACAAAGAGGTGAACGTCATCAGCACCAAAGGAGTACAACTTGAAGGCATCCAGTTATCAGCTGTTGAGGTCCCGTCATCAGAATTTTTGGTCGTTGAAACACCAGGTCCAGCTTCTACCAAGAAGTCGAACCTGTCGACCCTGGTGGCTTCTCAGGAAGTCCTTGGCGACCCGGCCAGTATCACCTGGGTGGCAGGGCCAACGATCCAGACGGACAAGAACGTTGTAAAGGTCGAGTACGCGGGCCTGAACGTGCACGATTTCCAAATGTCCCAGTCCACCACGTCCATTGCCAAGACCAAAGCTGACCGCGTCCACGAGAAGACATTCGGTCTGGAGTACGCCGGCCGTGACTCTTCCAACAAGCCAATGATGGGGATTACCAACCAGGGGGCTTTGTCCAGCCACGTGATCATGGACCCTATCTTGACCTGGCCGATGCCGCTGATCTGGACCACCGACGAAGCTGCAACCATCCCTCTCTCATATGCAGTTGCCTACTCCACCCTCGTTACCAAGGCAGAGATAGAGAAGGGCGAACGAGTGTTGATCCAAAATGGCGCGACAGATTTTGGTCAGGCCATGATCAACGTGGCCTTGGAAAAGGGTTGCCTCGTTTACACGACCTTCAACACCATCGAGGAGAAGAAATTCCTCAGGACCAGGTACTCAACGGTCCCGGAGCACCGCATCCTCGACAGCAATGAGGATTTCTGTGGCAAACTCTGGAAAGACAGCAAGTGTCACGGGATGGACGTCGCGGTGGTGCAGACGCACAGCAGCGACTTGCAGAATATCGAGGATTCAATCCAATGCGTTAGGGGGTCCGGCAGGATCCTCATCGTTGGCGACATGGAACCGGGCCTCTACACCTCGGTGGGCATGGAAATATTCCTGCGCGAGATGGCGCTGTTCTCGGTGATCCCAAGGCAGATCGCCTGCGCCGAGCCGTACATGAAACAAGTTTTGGCAGGTCAGATAAAGGGCGGCATTGAGTCCGGTGCCGTCAAACCCTTATCGCGAACTGTCTACAGCAGCAAGTCGCTCAAAGACGCCTTCCTCGACGGTATCGCTAACAAGAGCCACGGAAAGGTATCGATCATATTAATCTTGCTATCAATTATTTCGTCACTCATTTTGCTCCTGACAATCCAGCTACCAGATGGACGGTTCATTAATTTGACCCCATTTATCACAGGTTACAAGTATTGTAAGATAACAATTTTAATTTTGTCCTCTTTTGTTCCCATCAGATCCTAGTTGAAATTCCAGAAGTCAAATCGGTCCAGGCGAATGTAACGCCGCGTTTCGTAGCTGAGCCCTCAAAGAGCTACCTAGTCGTCGAAGGGTTCAGCAACTTTGGCCTCGAGGTCGCCGACTGGCTGGTCACGAGGGGAGCGACCAAAGTCGTCCTGGCGTCAGAGAACAGTCGTCGCAAAGCTTACATCGACTTCAGGACGCAGATCTGGCAGCGACACGGTGCCGCGATTGTGCTGCGTGAGAACGTGAACTTGAAGACAAAGCAGAACGTGAAAGCGCTCTTGGATGAAGCGAACAAGCTGGGTCAACTCGACGGTGTTTTCGATCTGAGCAAGAACAGCGAAATTACGAAGCTGCTGGACGAGGAGTACAAGGGCGGCAGTCTGGTGGTGTGCGTGGCGATGACGAAGTCGGACAGGAGGTGGCAGGACGTGGTCGCGAAGGAGAAGAAAGTCGAGGAGCTGCTGACGAAACGAATGAAGGATGGCTCGCCGGGACTGATGGTGGTTTGTAATGTAAAAGATGGCGAACTCGACGCCAAAAGTCTCCAAGTGTTCGACCAGGTTCTGCTCACGAGCTCGCCAGTGGCTGCGGTCGTTCGAAAGACTCTGCAGAAAGATAAAACGGTGAGGATAAATTGCGTTTCATTAAAAAAAAGAATTTTTTTTTCGTCCCATCATCGCATGGCTCGGAGTTCATGTGCGTAAATAAATTCATTACACGCGGGCAAAAGACTCGATCGATAATAGCAATAATATAATATTTTGCGAGTTGATAGTCGAGTAACTACCGTATAGATGAGTTTGTATGTCTTATCCTCTTTACAGACATTGAAGCACAAACAAGATACGGATAATCTTGACGCTGACACCGAGGACAACGAAGAGACTCGGTTCAGGAAGGGGCTCTACGAACAAGATGCCGTTGTGAACAGATTCAACACCTTGCCGGTCTAAGAGCCGGAGTGTGACCGATCGATTGTTCTTCTGGCCTGTAAATCTTGATCAATTAACTAGCACAAAAAATAGCCGAGAAAAGGTAAAGAAAAAAGAATTTAAAAAAAAATGAAAGTCTAATATTTAAGAAGTGGACCGTGTCCATTTATCATGCAACGAGTTGAACCTGAAACTGGGATTTAATGTAGTTTTTATTTGGCAATAAATCTTTCCTTTTTCCATATAAGATAATGTTTAAGTAACCGTCTGAATGTCTCTTCGCAGTTAACATTTATTATTCGACCATATCTAAGATCACACTTTTTGGATGAGGATTTTTTTTTCGTTTGTTTCCACCGTCGATATACACAATTGTACACAAATTGTGGTAACAATAAAGTGGATTCGAAAATTAAGTCCTCGTGACTGGTCTAGTCTTTGTCCCCTTTGCGCAATCATTTTGCCAGGTCCAATAAATTGCTCCAAAGCCCAGCAACAAATTAGATCCGGGGCCGATTTTACGCGAAATATCGTGGTGTTCGCGATATTTCATGGAGCAAGTTAAAGCCGTCTTGTAGCTCTTCGCTTTCGTGGAACTTTCGCTCCGAAAAATGTCGCTCTTAGTGCTTTCGTTTCTTTCCATCTTTGTCTTTTTTTCTCTTCGTTTTTTCTTCATCCACGTCAACCCTTCTCGCCCACGAGACAGTACGGATTCCAGGAAGGGAAGAAGAGAAAACGTCCGCCCAACTGATTAGATTAAGGGAATCGATTCGCATAGGCTCTCCGTACCTTGAGCCGTCTCGCTGCACTGTTATTGTATTACATCGTGTTATCTGGTTCTGTACTAGAGGAAACGCTGCAAACATAATTCTCCGGTTATTTATTGGCTGTCCGACTTTGTCATTTCGGTGTTGCGAACGCAAGAGGTTTTTCTGCTTACAAGTTACTTTCGAGTTATTGTGCAATGGTTCGTAGCTTGTAAGTAGCTTGCGAATCATGACACTCGCCTGAAAAGAGTTGTCGGATCATTTTTGTACTCAGATTAGATTGAGATTGATTGAAACATGTCGATTCTTAAAACTTGTCATTGTCTGAGAATTTTCACCTTCGTATACAGACGACAATTAAAAACTATAGAATTCAAATTAAAAATAATCAACATTATTTCATTTTTTACTACAAATTTAACATTTAAAATTCTGTAATTTTGTTTTAATTTTAAATTTTGTTTTGATTTCAGTTTTTTTTTTTTTTTTTCAATTTTCCTTATAAGAAAGGAAAGACAAAAGTCTTATCGCCAATAGAAGGTTCTTGCATTGTCTCAAAATGAAAATCAAGTATCGATTGTCTCTGTGAGACCTGCAGAGCCCTAATTGTCATGGGAAACAAGTCAAGAACACGATTGGGATAGATATTTTGTGTTTAGCATAGCAAAGTGTTGCAGCACGGTTACTAATGGAGACACAAAAGCGAGAAACGGGCCTTGTACTACTGGCTTCTAGATTTGAGCCTGGTCATAATATGTGCAGGCCGAGTTTGCACAACCGGCGCCGGAACATTGCTTTTGCGCGTGAGGACAGACTCGACATCGCCGAGCCTCTCTCGTATAAAAGACAACTTTGAGACAAGACCACCGGGATCTCGCGCGACGGCGAATAAGTGAAATCGATCGACTCGATTCCCCCCTCCCTCCCTTTGGGAGAACAAATTACAAACGCGTCGTAAATATCAGCCAGCCCTGATAACCTCTCGACGATCCGGTATCCGTCTCTAGTATATCCGAGCCGAGTCTGGCTGCAACGTCATTCCGAAAACAAAGTGCATAGTTCGCCTCTGCAAAACACTTTGCCGCATAATATGCAGAGCGGCGAGCTCTGAATTAATGCCCCGAGTCAGAAACAGATTTAGGACAGACAAATGGTTCCAAGTCTTTTAGCCGAGGTGCTTTTAGAGAATTTGTTTAACCGTATCTTTAAACATGGAGAGCGCGTTTGAATTGAAAACAAATGATAAAAGATATCTGGCTGCGAAATTGGTGGAAAAGTTTGATTGAGGGCTCCGAGGGAAGTTGAACTTTGTAATGGTGGATCCAATTTTTGTTTGTTTGTGTACTTGGATGATGGTGTGAGGTTTGTGGTGTAATTACATAAAAGAGAGAGCGTAATGAATCTTCAAATCGGATAACAGTCATCATTGCTGGATACGTCAGTTGTTAATTAATCACACGATTGTTTAATTGAATGCAAAAGCGTGATTAACTGAACGCCTCGGTTGAAAAAAAAGAACACGAGGAATGTAATGGATTTCCGAGGTATTATTTTTTCAGGTTAACAGGTCATCGTTTACAGAGTATAAACCACGATATTTGTGTAGTTTTCAAACTGAAACGGCTGAACTTTGAGAATGAGTTGGAAGTCTTCAGGTGTTAACATTTGTTGCAAATTATAGGCTCTTCTATTTTTTCATTCAATCAATTTTATCTTTAATTTTTCTCTAAGTTGCATTCAATCAATCTTTTTAAAAAGTGCAATCAAAAACCACAAAATGAAGTATATACCTCAAATGAAATATATGAAAACATTTTTATCATACTATTAATTTGATATCAAAATTTCTTCTGCAAATTTCTATCTTTGCAATTTCCTAAAATTTATATTTTGTTATAAAATATATTTTTCAACAATTCAAATTCGTTTCAAAATTGTTTTCAAAAAAATAATCATCCATTTAAAAAATTACTTCATCTAATTGTTTCTTGTGGATAGATAATAAACAATCATAATTATTTAAAAAAAAACTTTAGTTGGAAAAATTAAAAGTTAAAAAAATTTGAAAGAAAAAGTTCATAAAGAAAGAAATCTGATACATATAAACACAAACCGGCGTTTTCTCACGATAATTCAGATCAAAGAGAGGTTGACCAGTTTGTTTGTGTATTTTCGCATAGTCTTGCCGACAATTACAAGCGATTGCATTTCGGTCGTACTCTTTGGGTATACAACTAGGAGAGTAGAGAGCCATTAAGCTCTCGAGTGAATATTGCAGAGATAGCGGCGCGCGATCGCGAGGCCTTAATTGGCCGAGTTCGGTTGGAATAATAAAATTGAAGGCGTTGGATTCTATGGCGTAATTGTACAAAGCTCGGGAGGAGAAGACGCGTCGCGCCTCTGATTAATGGACTTTCGATAGCCGAACAAGAAGCGGGATTACCTATCTGAGCCGTTGAATAATAAAAGATATCCGATCCATAGCTAAGTGCCAAAACGATGGCTGATTGGCGGAGCTTCGCGAAATATCATATATTCGCGCTCTTAATTATGGTATACGCGGCGCGGCGATAAACGCGAATTTTCGTCGCCGACGACTTCATCCGCGGGACTTTTTCTGCGCTGCTAATTAAACCGCACGGCCCGAACCATTTTTCGACATAAGCGCAGCGTATCATGCACATATTTAATGATTTAATTGGATCGACTCATTAACTCCGCACAGACCCGCGAAATGCAAACGCCGGGTGAAAATCGCACTGGCACCCGTTTTACTGTTAAAGAACATTACCTGCCGCCGACCAACTTTTAATAATCGTGCCTCCGTTTAGAGGTGCACTCAATGCGAACGTAATCTCGCGCTTTGATCGTGAGCCAATTAACCGGTCCGCGATTAACGGCTACTTAACGGTCGTCATTTTAGAATTTGCACTGCGCTTAGTCTCACAGTTTTGCTACTGCATGTATCATAATTAATATTATTGATATGCAACTAGATTTCGATCATAATTTTATTACATTATCAACAAGTGTTTTCACGGTGAAATTTAGTTTCTATAATCGTTATTGGATTTGATTACATCTTGACAGGTTTATCAAATATGTTACCATTTCTTTTTACCGTTATGTTATTCTATTGTTTTGTACAGTGTTATTTTTATTTGTCTTATCTTAACTGCGAACAAGAAGAATTGTTTTACATTTGTTTGCGAAATTGAAAATTATGACGCACTTTGACAATTTTTATATTTGATATTTTATTTAATGTTTGAATATATTTAATATATATTTTTTGTTATTTCTTCACATTATTTATGTTTTAATAAAAGTATGTACTTATCTATCTAGTTTTTCTTATTTGACCATATCTAAATTTGCAATCTGCTCTGATAAATTAAATGCTTATGATTGTTTATCATCTTTTTTTGAACAACTATTTAAAATTAACTTTATTACAATTTTCAAAACTTGCGCGACGTGATGATTTACTCAAGTGTGTTTATTACCGCTTTTGAAGTGAAAGAAATCGTGACTGCCGAGAGTTAACGCTTTATCAATAATAAATTTCACGGGAAACTGGAAATATCGCGGATTGAGATGACGATTATCTGTGATCTCGTGACGTTAATGGTCGGGAAATTGCAGATTGAATTATGATTAGTGTGCGTTTTGCAGATTGGATGGCTATTTATCAGATTTTTTCCTCCAACTTATAGCTCAGCCGATAAGAAACATCTTAATCGATTATATAAATTTTCGTTCAACTTTTTTCCTCACTTGTCTCGCAAAAACAAATAAATTTATATGAAATGTCATTGTTTGTTGCAACTTAAAAATCGTTACAAAAAATCTTGTCACTTTTTTTCTCTCAATGAAACCAAAGTTCTTTTATATATACGCAAATCAAATTGAAAAAATTTGGAACAATACATCTTGTTTGAAAACCATCGCGAAAAAGAGCCAAGCTAGAAACACACATCCAAGTTTGGAATGTCGGCTGGCAAATTATGCGTTCGAGATAATTTTTTTCGTGAACGAATTGCCAACCGGGGTAGGCATTCATCATGGTTATCTAAATACCTAAAAAAATAAACGACTAAAAATCGACAAAAAATTATTTATCGTTATAATTAAATTAACAATCCTAAAATCATACATTATCCCGTACATATTAACAGTAACTTTTAAACTAAAAAAATAGTTTATAAATTTTGAAAAAAGAAAGTTTTCAAGTTTTTCAATTACATTTTAAAGTATATATAATAAAATACAAATTAATGCAATTCAGCATAGCAAAAAAAAAAATTTGTTCAGTCAATGAAAACAATTGGAAGACGAAAATCTAAAACCCTCATTCTGAGGTATTTTGCGACCCAAAGAAAGGAATTTGATGCAAAAGAATGTTTACAATACTCAGAGAGAAATATCAAGTCGAAGACAAATCAAAGCAATCTAATCGCGAACACAATCGACTAATTCATCACGTGTCAGGATCGCATCAAACTCTCGGTCGTGTATCACGCTGTCCCATACAAAGGAGAGCCCCGGCATGAATCTGAAAAGTGCACAAAGCACGAACGAGCGAGCCAATAATTCAATTCAATCTCGAGTGGCAGAGCGCGGGCTGATATCCAATGAGAAACGGACCGTGCTCTTATCCCTGGCGAAATCTCCGTGGCGGCACCGTAATATGGTTGTCAGGAATTTTATGAAAATTTCAGGGGGCGGCGCCAAGCCAAGCCGGGGGGCGTGAGCGACGCCCATCGCTCGGCCACTCCTACCGGGAGACCCGGCTCCATCGGCTCCCTTCTCTGAGTCACCATCCTCCAGACTCGTCCTCTTCCTCCTCCTCCGCCTTGAGAGGTGATTGTCCAGGACAGTTCCCAAGCCGCAGTCGACCACTACACTACGTCCTGCCGGTCCCACTAACGTGCCCTCCGATTAACCGCAAGTGATTCGCCAGGATTTATGGACAGACAGCCAAAAGTGAGATCCATCTTGGTCCTCTCGACTCCGGGCCTCCAACCAGAAAAATAGAGAGAGGAAGTTCTTTGCCCAAGTGTTGTCCGAAGTGTGAACCGGTGTTTTGCAAAGTGAACAATAATTTTGTCTGAAAACTGAAATGAGGATGAATCTTTGGCCCTGAAGATTTGTTCGAGTGGTCTTGTTTTGACTCGGCGCGAGATCTGGGGTGTTCCATAGTGGTTGGCCTTGAACTTAATTCGCGAGGCGGATTTGTTTGTTCCGTCGCGTTATCAGGACTAGTTTGATTGCGAACAATCAGTTATTCAAATCCAGAACCCGACAAAGGGATTTTTGTTGGACAAGTGGGAAGGCTCATCGATTCGCACAAAGGGATGTGTCCGGATTAATTAGCGACTTGTCTTCTGACATGCCGGGAAGTTTACACGACGACTTATCATACGTACGTAAATTTCGCGATAAGCGACACACATCTTCTCCGCTCTGGATGCTATACATTTTTCCCTTTCATTTCTGTTTTCCAATGTAAACAATCGACTGTGAACAATATCTCTTTTCCAATTGATCTCTGAAACTTAAATCCCAATCCACTTAATCATGCTTAATGGAACGAGTCGACATGAGGAAAAAAAATGATACTTAAAAAAAATAATCAATTAATTCAATAACAATACCAGGCGTTATTCTTGGTACATTAAAACAGGCAATAAATTTGCAAAACGACTATAAAAAGAACAAAAGTATGCATCGCATTGTGATGTAAATAATTTTGCTCTCCCATTATTCCATTATTCATTGTCGCAACATGTGCAACGAGTTATA
Source organism: Trissolcus japonicus (assembly GCA_030522925.1). Taxonomy (NCBI): domain Eukaryota; kingdom Metazoa; phylum Arthropoda; class Insecta; order Hymenoptera; family Scelionidae; genus Trissolcus; species Trissolcus japonicus. Next base: position 206,510 of record JAPYZS010000072.1, on the reverse strand, counting down.
ACTGTTGCAATTAGTACAATAACCATAACTAAAAAATGAAAAAAAAATTAGTTACAAATGATGAAAAAAAGGGAGGCACTTTTTTCCCCTCCTCTTTTTCTCAAGTGCGATTAGTTTGCGTTACGAAATTAATATTTATTAGCTTCGCCTTTTTTTGTTATCTATGCTTTATACCTAAAGCTAAAATTTTTCATCACTCTAATAACTTTCGTGCGTAATTAAGTTATAAGTCAGCGAGAACACGAAATATATGGTATAATGTGCGCGAGTGATAGATGTGTGTGTATCGCATATCGCAGGCACAGGGGGAACTAAATGACTAATATATATGACCACCTGGACTGCCATTGGCGACCAATTATTTTTCCACTTTGCACTTCTTGTCTTGAACAAATCATAGCCTATGCATTTGCCAAAGCGTCAGTGAGGCGTGTGGGTTTCCGGACGAGTGATAAATCAATTTATAAAAGTCATGTGATTTATTTGCGCTTGCAGCTTTTGAGAAAAAAATTATATTTTTCCATAACTGCACTTTCGCGAAGTGCAGTTGGTTTTTTTAATCATTCATTTTTGTTTATTTTGGAAGAAGTAAAAACTTTTTGAAGTCAACTTGGAACCGTTGGAACAATAAATTTATCTCTAGCGATACGTTGAAATTTATTCGTGGTTCCTTTTTTCTTTCTTCGACCGGTGTGCATCAGAATGCATTTTCGTTGCCGTCGTAAACCACTTTTGGCTGCTACGCATTAACATCTCCTTAATGGACTCACGCGATATATTTCTTCTCGCAACAAAAATTGTCAGTTTTGTATATATACTTCGTTGCAAAAAATAATTTTTTAGAAAAAAAAACAAGTTTTTGTAGTCTCATTTGGAACATTTTAAAATGTTTGCCTATCTCATTAGTATGGAAAACACTTTGAAACGTTTAAAAAGTGACTACAAAAACGCTTTTTCTAAAACATTATTTTTTGCTGCGTTCAAGATTGTATCAGGGACAGTTGGGGTGATTATGACAGGTAAGGTAAATGTGACAGTATCAAAATTAAGAAATTGATTAATTAGATTTATACAAACATAATAATAATTTGCAATAATTTTGATATTATTTTTTAAATGCTTTTATTTTAAAAATAAAATTATTTGAGTGCCACATTTGCCCCAAGGTGTCACAATTATCCTGTCCTCATGTCATTATTTTTTGTTTTGATTTTCGCACTTTTTTTAATGATTTAAGTAAGATATTCCGTTCGTTTCACTTTAATGAAGTAATTTTCATAATTAGTGTTAAATTGATTACATTTTTTCCCGATGAAAAAGAACACTTTTTTTTCTGTGAAATAATCAAGTCTTGTGGGTGCTAAATGACGTCATTACTCTTATCAGAATCAATTAAAGTAAATAAAAACAGTTGGTATATTTTTTTTATTCGGTACGCGAACTCGTCTAGCCGTGAAGACGCTCGCCACTAGACGTAAATAATTAGAGGAGCATTGTAATTCGATAACCCGATGCCGTATCTTAATTCTCACGGAAAGAAGAAGTTAACGAAAGAATAACTTACTAATATGAAAATTAATTTTTTCCCCCCTTGTTGAAATATATAATTGAAATGGAAAAATTTCTGCCTCAAAATTGTTTACGTTTTAAAATAGGCAATTTTTATTTAAATTTTTATTCAATTTCGAAAATTGCAATATTGCATTGTGTCTGATCTGAATTGCGGTTCGGAACAAAGTTATAAGACAATTTGAATGAAATGCTTAACCCATTACATGAGACGTAATAATTCTCACGAAACAAGACGTAATGAAATACAACATATGATCTGATATATGTTTATCGTTGAGAACGAAAATCGTCGGAATATATAGCGGCACCGTCATCGTCCTCGGCCTCTCGCACAGTTTTATCTAAACAGCCGTTTCCCGCAGAAAGCCGTACAGATAGTACCGTTTTCATAGTCTCTCTAATGTTTTTGTCGCAACGATGTTTGTGTGCTAACGACGAAAATACGCCCGTATTGCAATGAAAAACGATTCAGTCAACTCTCTGCGAGCTCTGGAACAGATAACTTATCATTTTTATATTTTTGAATTCAAAAAATCTTATCAACCTTTATGAAATTTGACGTCAAACAACTATAGAACAAGCTTATTAACACTCATTGTTTCATTCAAATTTTCAAATTTTAAATAAAAAAAATATTCGTTTATAAAAATTTTGGATTAAAATTAATTTTTATTATTTAAAAAATTGTTTTTTTTTAATGTTTTCTAACTTTGATGTTATTTTGTTTTACCAACAACCGGACAGGAAAAAGAGTGAAGGAGCGATTACGGTGATTGTCCCAGGCGGAAGTAACCTAATCGCAACAGTGCTCTGAGAATTGATATCATATCACGACGAATTGCCGATAGAAGTACGTTGTGCTTACCTATACCGGTGTTTTAAACCACATTTGCAACCATTATATTTTCACTTGAAAATTTTTTGAAACACTTCATTTGTTCAATTCAACTGAAGATTGTAAAATTTAGATCCACCTGCACGTCAAAATACTCTGCCTCATCTTCCAGGACTTACCTGAAAAAAGAAAAAAAGAAAATTATAAATATAAAATCCTTGCAAAAAGACCTTAGCAAGATATAACTTTATTGAAAACAGCATTCCAATAATTTTTTTTTTCTCATTTTTCATTTATTCTTATATACATTCTTATAATTATTGGATTGATAACATATTGTTTTAAAACGTAACTGATTATAAATAAGAAACAATAATTTTCGTCGTTCTAGTAATCTTTACAACTTCATTATACACTTTATCCTCTAATTAGAAAAATTATAATCTTGTGAATCTAAGAAAAAGAAGTCTCGCCGAAAAAAAGAGGGGGGCGATACAAAAAAAAGCATCAAAGTTGAGTACTGAGTGGCAGCGGACTCTCAAAAAGTATATAATGTAGTTCTGGTCTCGTATGGCGGCTGACTATGAAGCTCCTCGACGGGTTTTTAGGCCTAATTAGTTGTCGCCTGGCGTCTCATGAGTCGATCCTGAAGAGGCCCTCTTGATTTCGCTGTCGTCTCATGGTCGGAGCGCCCTTTCTCTCTCTCTCTCTCGCCTCTGTTATCAAGCCTGGCGTTCCTCACCTTGCGCCTTCAAAAGGAAGCGACAGCGCGATCCTTCCTCATGTTCCTGCGGCCGCCAAGCCGGCGTCATTACAATTTTAATCGAACAAGCCGGCGAATTTACGAATTTGGACGCCCGCCGGATGTCGATGAACCGGAGAGAGCCTCTCGACAAAAGTTTGTCACCGAGAGGAGGTGAGGTCGATCTTTATGACAAAGCATAAATATCAAAACACACACTTAACTGCGCGAAAAATGTGCCTTCCATTGTTTATGATGTTGCGTTTTATGTCGACTTAAATCAAAGAGCCTCCCGATCGACGTTGGGAAACCACAATTTTATGGCCCTGAGAGAGAAATTTAACAAAATCAATTTCTGGAGATTATATTTTTTTGTAATTTTCATTGAAAAATTGTTTATGAAGTCTGTAAATTAGAAAAACAATTTGTATATTCGCAGCATCTTGGCATTAAAAAAATAATAAAAAACAACTACCAGTACAAATCATTCATTTCTTTACTTCAACAAGTATGTTAATTATTTGTTGGTGTTCTACGCCCACGTCCCATTAATTATGTATTAATAACGTGTTCTAGTTATTAGTTATCGCAAAACAAATAGATAGTACTCATTTCACCGATAAGCCATCTGGTAGTCTTTTTTTGTTCGTTGCACTTTTGCCAAATTCAACATATGGTCAACACAAAATGCATTCGGTTCAATTTTTTAGTTTTTCAGTTCATGATACAAAAAGTTCTTTCAACTTTGCAACATTGAAAAAAATTGTGTTCTCAGACAGGTTAGAAAAATTGTAAATCGACCGGGCAATAAATCGAGCACTTTTATAAACGACTATCATAAACATGAATCTGGCGCCCTGAACAATAAATCCGATTCGTTCTACATCCACTCAATAATGAACCGGCGTGAAAAGTGCGAAAAATCGGACAAGAACAGGTCAATAAAGTTGCAACTGAAATTTCGCGCCGGGTTTCGTGTGCATAATTTTTCGTCCGGTATACACGAATAGAACGTGTATACAAAATAACTAGACCACTTTCTTGGTGTATGACAGTGAAAATCATCCGCGCATTAGCATCTCGCACGCGTGCATAAATCCAAGCGGACTCTCGTGGAAAAAGTATAATTCAACCGGGTACGTCACGGTAGCTCGCGGAATACACCGAAGCAATATTAATAAATTATGAAATTAATCGCAATTGATCGTTTTGGTTTCTTCCATTTGAGAGCCGCTCTTGCGCGCAGATCATAAACCAAACTGGATACCGGTCCCCGTCGTGCATCGACGCGTTTCCGCTACCGTATTATCACTTGTGCTTGGTCGTAGAGATCGGTGTCAGTCCTGAGACTAAAAAGACCAGACCGAGCCGAGGATCTCCCTTCTTTGCTCGCAAAAACCGGATGATAATCTAGATTATATTCAAACCTCCTGACTATATGTATAGTCACTATAAATATCTCTTATGTACGTCTCTATTTACATTCAAATCGTCATAATAATCATGTGAGTATTTTTCCTATCGTCCAAAAAATATTCATCGCTGCCCAAAATAGTCGTCAGGTGGCGTTTTTAAGAACTTTGTTTTTCTATCTCACAAGTGTTGGAAATGAATTGTAAAAATGTTTAAAATTTTGTTATCTTTTCTTTTATCAAATAATATCTAATTTTCAAAACAACCGACAGGTGGCGCTTTAATAACTTTGTCTTTTTTTCTCACAAAATTTAATTTTTAGAAAATTGAAAAACATAAATAAAATAAAATTATTCAAATTCATCTAATCCCACTGCTTCTTTCATCTTTTTTTGAATTGTACAAAATCACCACCAGGTGGCGCTTGAAGAAATTTGTGTTTCCTTCTCGCAAGTGTCAACTAAAACAACTTCTGAACAAATGAAATGTGTAACTCGTTTAATTACCTTCGTTAATTTCGTTTGTTTTTTTTGTCATTGTTCTTTTTCTGCAATTTCAGACGCATAAAATTGGTACAACTCAATCGCTAACGATACGAAACGGCGCCGAAACTTGTTGAATCGGATTTATCGGTACAATTTGACGGTCGTGTATTAATTGTGCGCGTCGAATTTGAATTGCAAAGCGCGAACCGATTATCTAGCAATAATGAAATTTAGTTTACGAGATAAGCGACGGCGATAAAGTATTTATTACAAACTCTCGGACGGTAGCCCGAGCGCTTTTTGCGCTCACGAATAATATAATTGACGTGTATCATAGGAAAACAACAGTATCGCTGTTCAGACCAATTATCGTCAAACACGAGGCTTACGTTGGCCGAGTCGTTAATGATCCGCATTCGTGTAAGTGCGCACGATCACGCATATAATTATTATAATACAGAAAACTATACGCGCACGCCGAGAGGTTAATACACGCGCATCTCCACATAAACATAAATTTAATGTTTGTTTAATATATTTAAATACGTGTTTTTATAGGGGGGTTATAAAAATCAGCGATATCGTTCCTACGGATTTATCAGATCGATTTAGAAGTATAACAATTTGTATGGCTCTGGAGCTAGTCGAGAAACTCGAGATGCGCTTGTGGATTGAAACTCAAATATAATTTTCTCCCTTAATTGATTGAAATCAACAAACATAATTAATTGAAACAATTAATTGAAATTCGAGGATAAATTAATTCGAGAGAAACCGCGTCGGGTCCTTTTTTTTTTCTTAAGCGCATAATTCGGTGCCTCGTTTAATTGAGGCATGAATGAATAACAAAGTTGAACGTTTTTGCGTTTTATCTAGGATCTGAGGGGTATCTGAGAGGATCTATCCGAGAAGGCAATTCTGAATGGAGGAGAGCGACGGAGGATTTTTAGCTGGCAGGCAAACAGGTTTTCTCCGAAATCTCGTAAAATTTCAGGCGAATTCGGAATCCACTGAACGGTGAATGGACTTACAAGGGGACACACGGAGAGAAAGAAAAATATAATCGAGAGATGACATTAAACGGGAAGATTAGGTGTCGTGGTAATAAGCGATACATTTCCGTTCCTATTTTATGGGTTTCGTTAATATGCGTTCATTAACATAATTAATTATTGAACGATTCGACCGATTTATAAGATAGCGAATTCTAATTTATCAACGATGGTCCGAAACGATAACAAATGTGACCACAGAAAAGTTTCTTCCATTTCGTTTCAATAAACACGCATCTCAACTGAAAAACTTTCTAACCAACCTCTACATACTTGGTAAAAGTTTTTTGTTGCATCGCCGTTTTGAAACAAATTTTACAATCCACCAATTTTTCCTGATCTTGTTATCACCACGGATTAAATTTCAACTCCACCAGTTGTAGAATGCAAATACTGAAATATGACAAAAAATAATAATAAAAAGAAATAGAAAAAAATGTGCAGTTCATTTTGCATTCAAAATTAACATCTTCATTGAAAAAAATATGTACGGTATAAAATTTTCATTCATAGGTGGAGAGGTATCATCGATCAAGTGGCAAACATTCAAGCCGGACAAATCAAATTCATCGGCTAATCCTATCATTAATCAAATCACTCATCGGGTCTGGAAACCACTGGAGTAGATAAAAAATTGGACACCCTCGGGATGGCGAAGCCGGCGCCGCAGAGCAAAAGCCCGGCGACGCCTACGCGATCAATGTTCGACGGGCATCGATTGAGTTGCCACAGAGTTTGCAGATAAAGATCTTCGCAGATCCTCCGTCAGAAAATCTAAACACACCAAATTCGAGACTGGTCGCGCCTCTTCTTCTTTTTTTGGTAGATTCCCCTTTCAAGGAACGGGTTTCGGGGTCTTTGTTGTCACCGCGGGCACTCAAAAGTGGTAGCGATTTCGTCACCTCCGTCCATGAATGACGATATATTTTCCCCACAAGTGAGCCGAGTAAAAACACGAGGAGAAGAGAGAAAAAGTTGAATCATCGCCTCGGTGGACGTGAATGGCTCTTTGATGGGCCATTTTGAATATTTTTAAGCCGGCGGATCATAAATTGTTGGGCGATAAAAAATCGAACAACTTTCAATACCGACTCTCCAGCGCGTGTGTATAGTTATAACGTATATAATCACTATCGAAAATTTTGTACGAAAAAATCGGTTTCGAACTTGGAAACGAAGGTGACGCGGTCGGTATAGGTCGAACAAAAAAAAAGTCGTGGTATCGATAGCAAAGCCACACAGCGCAACTAGACCGTGTCGCCTCTTGTTTCAAGTCGCTGATAAAGTCAAGATAAACGGTGTAAGCTCAAACCCACCGCGGCGATCGCGAATTAAAATCAGTTACCTTTTTTATATTTACTCCAGGGTGTCAGAAATTAAAAAGAAAAAAGGTTAGACAAAAAAAAAGATTGAAATTCACCTCTGATATGATGATAGTAGTCCTTCGGAAAGTTCTCAGCTACTGTCACTAACTGGCACAAATTTTTAGAAAATAAGTATATGACAACTTTTTTACAATTGCGACCGCGACCCGGTTAAAAAATTAACTCGATTGCGTGGGCCCCGCGACGACCGATGGGCGGCCAGGCAAAATCCCTCTCGAAACTTGGTCCTTTCGACACTCACCAAGGAGGGAACCGCGAAAAATCTTGGGCCCCGCGAAACCCGATGGGCGACCAACTACACTGTAACGGTAATCCCATGGTAATCCAAAATGGTAATTCTTGGTAATCCTAAAAAATGTTCTGTAATGTTGTCAAATACACACGCGTTAATTTTTTCGATTAAAGATGTTGTATAAAAATAATATAAAGTACTTTACGACGCGGCCCGATTAAAAAAAGATTCGATTGCGTGGGCCCCGCGACAACCGATGGGCGGCCAGGCAAAGGCCCTCTCGAAACTTGGTTCTTTCGGCAGTAACCAAGGAGGGAATCGCGAAAATTCGCCCCGCGAAACTCGATGGGCGACCAAGTACACTATAACGGTAATCCAAATGGTAATCCTATGGCAATCCAATGGTAATCCAAAATGGTAATCCAAAATAATAATCCAAAATTGAAATCCAAAATAGTAATCCTTTTGGTAATCCTATCTAGAAATATTTAGCAATGTTGTCAATTATACTCATACGCGTTACTTTTTTCGGTTAAAGACTCGGTTTAAGATGATGTATAAAAATAACCATACTGTACTTTTCGGCGCGGCGCGAATAAAAAAGTTAATCGATTGCGTGGGCCCCGCGAAAACCGATGGGCGGCCAGGCAAAAGCCCTCTCGAAACTTGGTTCTTTCGGTAGGAACCAAGGAGGGAACCGCGTAAATTCTTGGGCCCCGCGAAATCCGTTGGGCGACCAAGTACACTATAACGGTAATCCAAATAGTAATCCTATGGCAATTCAATGGTAATCCTATGGCAATCCAATGGTAATCCAAAATGATAATCCAAAATGGTACTCCAAAATAGTAATCCTTTCGGTAATCCTATGGTAATCCTAGAAAATATTCTGCAATGTTGTCAATTACACACGCGTTACTATTTTCGGTTAAAGATGTTGTATAAAAATAATATACAGTACTTTACGACACGGCCCGATTAAAAAATGAATCGATTGCGTGGGCCCCGCGAAAACCGATGGGCGGCCAGGCAAAAGCCCTCTCGAAACTGCCCCGCGAAACTCGATGGGCGACCAAGTACACTATAACGGTAATCCAAATGGTAATCCTATGGCAATCCAATGGTAATCCAAAATGGTAATCCAAAATGGTAATCCAAAATAGTAATCTTTTTGGTAATCGATGGGCGGCCAAGTACAATATAACGGTAATCCAAATGGTAATCCCATGGTTATCCAATGGTTTTTTTAATTTCTTCTGACTGTAGGGCTGTATCCAAAGAGGAAGAATATTTCTAACCTCGAAAATCTCCGTGGACATCCTTCTCCACTGCTGCTAACTTTTTCTGCAAAAAATGTTTGAAACATGTTGTTACTAATTTGTGATATGAAATTACTATCTCATTATCTTATTACTTTCAAATCGAATTCTTTACTTTAAATATTCACTTTATGATATATTTATTATTCAAAAATGTTGCTTTAGTATTTGCAAAACTGCGGGAAAAAAAAGTACTATATCTTGATGGCCCATCTTCTTTATTTCTCAGTTTTTTATACGCATCTTTTAGCACCTGCTTCAACATGAATGACAATTTTTGTCAATTAAAAATGAATCGTGCAAAATGAAATGAAATTGAAAGTCGCTTTTCCCATGTTATTTTGATGCGGTGGAATAGGATCGTGCAAACTCGCAATCGCGCCAGTTGGCGCGGTATTAGCGCATATAAATATAATAATATATTAAATAGCAATATGACTGCGCTCTCATATGCGTAATGCAAAGTTCGCTGCATCCTGTTTCGAGTTAACGGCGCGTATCTGAAAAGTGCAATTGCGAGAGAGAGAGAAAAAGAGAGAGACTTCGGCTGGCGCGGAGCAACGTATGCCGACAGTTATAACGCGTCGAGCCATTTGCAGGATCGTTTAGACGAGCCACCTTAAATAACAGCTGGCCGTCGCTAAAGAATAAAGCGCTAACGCATAATCGTGGCAATCCATTGCCGCCGAGAGTGGATTCCAGCAACACGCCGGACGCCAGATTAATACGAGCATGCAAACACGTCGCTTTCGAGGCTGCTCCTCTCTGTCTCCCGCCGCGAAACCGAGCCGCGCTCTTGAACCTATAAATTGTTTCTCAAATAGAGGAAACGCTAAGCGATATCGCGCTTTATGTCGTCGATTACTGCAATTTCAATTAAGCTTTATTTCCCAACCATCAGACCAGAGGCAGAGCCATGGGTTGACTTTTATTATCGCAAAAAGTTGGTCATAAACGTGATTTCTTAATTTCTTTTTTTTTTTTTTCATCCATAATAATAGTTTTATATCATTTATCATTTTTATCTAGATGTTAGATTTGAAATTATAACAAAAATATGATGCAGAAATGTTTTTCAAGACAATAAAATTTATTGATCAAATTTGAAGAAAAAGTTGTAATATATGATTTTGTATGATTTTGTGCGCGGGCATTTTCGAATTGAAATGTAGGGGCAGATTTTTCTCCGTTGATAGAATCTCTACGGCCTTAACGAGCCGCATACGGTAACGATAATTTACAATTAGATTCAGCTCGGAAGCGTCGCCGAGGGCCGGCTAATGAATTTTATGCGCGAATCACGGGGAATATTCTCGTCGCAGTAACACACTTTTGCGCTTAATGAATGTGTCATAAAGTTAAGTGCGCGATAGCCGCCGCGCCGAGGAACTCTCGCTTTCAACCTTTTTCGCTCATCGATTCATAAATCCGCGCCTCGGATTTTGTGCGCGCGAAAAATAATATGGAAAACCAGTTCTTTTTTATCGCCGCTCTTAAATTACGAGACCGCGCGTCATATACAAATAAACTTCTTTTTTTAAATTGTACAGATTTACAGAAAAGTTTGATGAATTGCAATATAAAAATCAAAGAAAATGAAAAAAAAAAATACAGAACGATAAAATGAATAAATTTGTTTGAGATGTTTCGAAATTGATGAACGACGACTGTTCAGGTGATCGATTTATTATTAAGATCGTGTAAGGCGATTATTTCAGCGCTGTTAAATTGTCAAAACTTAATTGCAGCGTTGTCGCGAGCGGACATAAAATTTCCTAGCTTATACAAAGTGGACTAAGAGAAACAGTCGGGCAACAAGGACGTGCTCATTTTTTTTAAGACCAGGCTTGCTGTAAGTGCCTCGTCGAACAGCACTTCTTATGCAAGTACTTGTGATCGTAAATTATATCAACACCTTCGAGTCACGACGTATCGTTGAATCCGAGGAAACCGACGATGCACCTACGTGGATACAAACGCGTCCGTGTAACTTATATTTTTAAAACGGCTTTTTACTCTTTTTTTTTGTTCTCTCTTCTCTTCATCCGCGCGTTTTATTTTCCCTCTCAATTTTGCTCTCTCGCATTTTTGTCGCCAGAGGTGTAGAAGGCAGTGGGGGCGGCAGTTTTAGAAGACGGCTCGAGACGGACAGACGAAGAGTTGAAATGATATGAAATCGATGCCGATAAGAATCGCTGTGTGCGAGTTTTGCACGAGTGCTCGCGGCGAAAGACCCGTTACATCGGTGGACGAGGTAATTAATTTAACCAGCGAATGCCTAGACACTAGGCCAATGCAAACACCTTCGTCACGCGCCAGCATCTTGGGCCACACGTTTCATCCTTTTCCATCGTCTGCCACCGGTGACGATATTTCTCTTCCCACTCGGACAAACCAAATTATAACACCTATAATTTATCTTGTCTCATAATAAACTGACAAAAAAAAACAAACAAATTAAAATGTCAAAACCTTTTACTTGAGTACTAAAAATTAGAATAATATTACAAAAATATCTTCTGCTCTGGTTTATCTTTTTAAAGTTGTATTCATCACACCTCAGCTTGAAATCATAACAAAAACTACTCAAAACGCAAATATTAATTTCACTTGCGAGAAATGTGTTCACGGCGCCATCTATCGATGGAAAAATCGTCACTTTCGTGAAACCTCATAAAACATAAAGAAAATCTAAAAAAAAAAGATATTAGAAAAACAAATATACGTTTGTACATTTGTTGTTGTTATTTTTTGATCTGATGGTATTTTGTTCAGAAAATATAATCATTGCGAGCAGCCTTGATCGGGCATGAAATGAATCATCGGATGGAAAAATGCCGAGTGCCTTGCGCTTTCTTAATTAATTAAGCAGTTTTAAATCAAGGGATGACGTGCCGCGTGATTCTCGTGCGCGTGAGAGAATAAATGAAAACGCGCGCGGCTTTGCCCTATGCAGAAACGTCGATTAATGGCGCATTAAAGTTTGTGATTTGTTTGCAATTATTGTCGCGAGCTACACATTTCGACAAGCCAAGACCCGATCATCCGACTCGTTTCTTACATTACCGCGCCAAGTATTTACCATAATTAGTCGAATTAACGATGGCTATTTTTCTCAAACGGCTATTATGCAAGAGCGGTAATTTTTTTACTTTATTATAATTCCATTCAATTTATTTGGTAACCGGGATGAAATATGCATGTCTGACGGCTTAACAAATAATAATTATACGAGAGGTATTTTCGTACGATTTTATATAAAAATTTGTCGCGAGTTGGAAAAATAAAAGATGAAGATGATTCTGGGATTTAATGAAGATAGATTTCACGGGGACACGTTTCCATGCCATAAATATAGTCTTGATGATTGAGCAACATTATGATGAGCCGTAACGTAATTTATCACGATGGACGTAGGATCAATTTGATCTACATATATTTGCTTATCATTTGGTTCTGTTAATAAATCTAATCAAGACGACAAGATTTTTTTATTTTCAAAACTTGATACCGTGATAAAATTCAATTACAAAACTTTTCTACAACCATAGATCTATGTCGTGACACTAAACTCAATTTTTCTATCAACAATTAAATAAAAATTTAATCGCAACATTTGTACGAAACATTTTTGAAAAATGATTTGAAAGTCGAATAATTTAATTTTTAATCTTGGTTTCATCCATTTTATTATTTAAAATTGAGTAGAGTATAAATGAGAAGGTTATAATTGAAGCCACTTTTGTTTATAATCTTCAATTAAAAAATAATAAAAAAGTAATGATAAAAAACATAACGCCACTTTTAAATTTAAAAAGGCAAGTTGTATTTGTATGACTGCAGATCCAAGCGCTTGTAACTTACACAGACGCGCGGTGAATGTGAGTGAGTTAATTACGACAGGACTTGGTAGCGCCGATCGCGAGCTTTTAATACGCGCTTACGCACTCGGCGTGGCCGGTGATGTACACGCACGGGCGCTTTACACAACGTAGATGCATTAATTGAGCTCGGCTAAATTATTGCACGCCGCTAATTGCGCTCGAAACCGATAGGCGTCATTGCGAGGGTCGCGACAGAAAGGGACCGGATCGCCTCACTTATTCATATTTAATTCCTTCCAGCACACCCTTTTCTACGATGTCATTTCGTTGCCAAGCTGTGTTCCCATCTCATTCAACATTTAATGTCCACGTTCAATTAACGTCGGTTGTTTTAATCAATGAAATTTCAATCTACCACTGAATAAAAAATCTTCCCGATTTATTTTCTCATGCTCACTCCTGATAGATATTTCAGTTATGATTTTCCCACCAGTAGGTGGCGCTACGATCAACTTTCTCGCAAGTGGTATTGTTTTTTGGACCTGACAAGGTTTTTTTCTATCATTTTACTTATGGTTATTTTCAAAGTTACGATTTTCCGACCGGTAGATGGCGCTGCGATGAGTTCTCGCAAGTGGTATTGATTTTTATATTTTGCAAAGTTTTTGTGGTGTCATTTTATTTTGGAATTTGATATGTAGAATTGGGAGTAGTCGAATGGGACATATTGTCGTTTGAAAATTGAAAAATCAATTAAAGTAATCTTGCAAATATCAAAAAAGGATACTCGCAGCACAGCTCAGTCTCATAAACTACGAGCTCCCGCGAAATGAGTATACCAATAGAAATATAAATGAAACGATAAAGTTCGATCGCAAACTGCATTCCGACGCTATCGCATGTTCCTTGGATGATCTCAAAGTGTATTCGTGGCTTAGAAAATACCAATTTAATAAACCTCGCGTTGTTTCGTTGTTTGTTTGTTTCTTTTTTTTGTTTAACTATTTTTCACTCGCGCAAAATTATTCATTTCTCAACTCCCAATAACCACACCTGGCTCTTTTTTTTTTACTCTTTTCATTCCTCACAACTCAAACGTTTTTATATATAAAAAATATTTTTCACGACATTCTCGGCGATAAATTAAATAATTATAGCTAATTAAATATGACACTTGTTTCATAATGTGAAAATACTTTTCGCAAAGGTTCCCCGAGCAACAAACGCGGGGTCAGTAACAGTAATAACGGAGATCTTGTGCGTATAACCGGATTCTGATCGGGCATCGAAATCCGATGAAAAATATGACAAATCGGATCCGGTGAAGCCAGAGCAACAAACGTTCCCAAGCAATAAACGATATTATCCAAGTGCGGGAAAAAAAATTGTGCGTCGGGACTCGATGAGATACAAAACCAAATAGACAACCGGAGCGGACTATTATCGAAAACACTTCATCATATTGATACATTACGAGTTGGCGCGGTTTTATAATTTTATATGTAAAGATTATTAAATATTATAACGGTGCATCCGGGTGCATAATCCGACGATCGAAAAATGTTTGATACATTTTATTACAAGTTATGAGAAAATTGTTCCCACCGGAGCTATTTCTTTTTTCCCTATTTATGCAAACTGTTGGAAACGATCGCGAGTGTTGGGATATACGCAAACATAAAAGAATACTCAGTGGTCTATTGCAAAACGAGTGCAATAACTTTACAACAACTTCACACCTAAAGAGGGTTAAGATTATTACCTAGCATCGGTAACCATTTATCAGAGGATTATCGCCAGTTGATGAGTCGCGGAGCATGAAAAATGTCAATTTATCAAATAGTTGGCAATCATTTACAAGCTGTAAGTTTGTCATGACATTGCAAAAAACCCAATCCCAATTCATTGAAATAATGAAAAAAAATATATATAACTTGTTTTTTTTTTTAACTTGCGAATAATAATTTTGCAAAAAGATTATTTCGGAACAATGAATTGAATTTCAAAATTTAAATTTGAATTCAAGTCGAAGAAATTGAAATTTATTCATGTTCAAACGTATCCCACAGGGACATAAATATGTGTGAAAATGTAAGTGTGTTTGGTATTTTTCAATATACTCAATATGTACTATTCATACATAATTTATAATAAAACATTTATATAAGTTATTGACGCTATATAAATCAATTATAAATGAAGTATACATAAAATGTATATAATTATGAAACTGAAATCTATAAAATGTATTTCAAATAAATTTACAGATATATTCTTGTCCATGTGGGATATAAAAGTGCAACGAAAATCGTAATGACTTTTAATTCAATTGCATTCTAATTTGAAATGCGTCATAAGTGCGAGGTTATTTCCCAACGACGAATTTCAATGCAGGAAGCGTCAATGACTTAACAAACCGTCAAATCGCTTGTGTGCGATTATGTCAGAAGGGAAGTGTACGATTAGAAATGAGATCGCGACAGAATAGTTGTGCGCGTCGACACGCTCGGATCTTAGCCACCACGGCCTCGAAGTTAATTAGAAAACAAACATAAAGTTAATGCGAACCCGGCAGCAAATCTTCCTGCCCGTTATTTAAGATTTATCGTAACGCCGCGATCTGGTTCGGCGACCGGTTGCGAAGAAACGGGCCCCGGTCTCGCCGATTCAAAAATCACTTGACCGCGCGCTCGAGTCTTGTACGCGCGCACGCACACGATATTACACGCGGCGCTTATTCTCATCTGCATATTTACTAGAATCATAACGCATTCGCTATAAATATCCAACTTAAAATTTTGTCATACCGATTTCTGCCGATTTTTCAACAAAAGATCGGCAAAAGATCGGTATCAAATACAAGGGGGAGATGTGCTTCTGTCGGCCCGATATTTAAGTCGAAAAATTTGCAAAGATCGGTAAGCCGATTTTCGGCGGTGATTGTCGGTTCTTCTCACATAAGTCAGAATCAAAGGTGAGAGTTCAAATGGCGGGATGTTCGCAGCAATCTGAAATCGCGATAGCAAAAAAAAAAAAAAGATCGGCATCTACAACATCATCCGCGAGGCGAATAAATTTACGCGTTTTCGCGATGCCTAATTCCGTGACGCTGCAACGGCTTTTCTAATCCGCGTGTTTCTGCCCGGCCAATTACAGTTACACGCGCGCCGTAGGACACTCGATTAAATTTATTAATCCACGCTGACTGAAGGTCCGGGAAGCGGTCGCCCTAAACCGGTTCTACTGCTCGTTATGATCTCCTTCCTTTTTGCCTCATTTTTCTAATATTCCGCGGGAGAATTTCGACCCGAGCGAGAGACAGATACTGATTTTTGCAACGCCGATAACTAACGGATTCGCTCGCACGCTGCCTGCATTATCTTCGGGCGCGCAGATATTATTTATCGCCGATTTTCTTATCGGGCTGGTTTGCCAGCGACAATTTTATCGTCGCACCAATGTTGTTACGAAAGACGACTGTCCGGCCGTTTATGATTTGTCGCGTCGATCTAATCGATTGATAAATACAAATCTGACGATTTCAAACGATCGCGGCTGCGTTTTGTGGCAAACTGCCTAACTATCTTACACGTAATTTATTCCAAAATTATGATAACCCCATGTGGTTTTCACTCTTTTACTGATAAAAAAGGGGAAATCCCTTTAAAAAAAATTCCGCTAGATGGCGTTCTGATGCAACTTTTCTCGCAAGTGGACTCCTACTGCCTTCTGGAACAAAATGTTTGTATTTTTATTAAAAAAAAGTGAAAAAAAAAAGAGATAAAAAAAATGTTTAAAAAGGTAGATTTTTTAGGCATCGATGGTTGGTATCAAGTACAAGTGATGCTTGGCAGGTGCTTCGCGACGGCCGCCAGAAAGAACGGATTATCTTAATCCCGTATTCGCACGACAAAAAAGAGAAAGAACAAAAAAAGAATGAAAGAATCATCCTCTCGTCGGCTGAAAAATAAACTTGACAATTTAAGTCCTTATTTCCGAAAGTACAATTCCGTGTCGACCCAGCCCGTTATTGCGAGCAATAACGCAAAAGCCTCGAGGACACTCCGTTTTCATGAAATAATAAAACAGCTGTCAGACAAAAACAACGACGAAAGTGAAAAGCACCACAGATGAGAGAGAGGAGAAGGGAGCGGATAAAAATGACACGGAACAACAACAACAAAAAGGAAGGATTTTTGTGGCGCGTCAACATTGATTTCAAACAACGCACACCTACGGAGACAAAAGTGGAGATGTTCTGTGCGACGGGATACAAGACGACCGAGAAGCGCCGATTCGTCGCGGGCTTTGGCAAACATTAATGCGATATTCGCGTCGTACGAAAACTTGTCACACGCACGGCCGGGGCCTCTCTCTGATCCGAAGGCATCGCTGTGTGCATCATAAGAAGATGAGTCGCCCTTCAGTGTCTCTCATCCGCGCTTTTTCCACCTCGATTTTATTCCCCCATAACGATTACCTCTTTTTTTCGTTTTGTTTTAACCGGTAATATACGAGCGAATATATAGAATCCGCGTTGGACTTTTAACATGACAATTTACTCAGGATACTGTTTTTTCACAGTTCCATAAAATTTATAATTGTAAAGTTTTCCTTTTTGTATCTTTATTTTTCATCTTTATTTATTTTTGCACCTCTTCATTTAATTTTAGTTGATTTTTTTAGATAAGTTGGACTATCGGAGTAATTGCCATTTGCGCCATGATGAAAGGCATCGCACCACGTATAGGGTCTTGGGGGAACTTTAATAGCAGCCAGTTCAAAGGGGGAGAATAATAGCAGACCGCGGTCGCGCAATACAATAGAGGGGAATGACGAAAATGGTGGGTGAAAAATGGCTGCGAAGTAGATTAACTTGAATTAGTTAATTGATTAGGTAACTTCCATCAATTAATTTTAAATTTTCCAAAATCGTTAAAAAAAATAAAATTGTTTAAAAAAATTCGATTCACGATATTAATCTTTTCTGCTATGAAAAATGCAACCTTTTTTTAGTCCTGTTTTTAGCTTAGAGAATCGAACTTGAATTCCTTGATGTAGAATCTGCATTTAGCCATCCGAGTTGAAAATTTTGCAAAAACCTGTAAAACAAAAAAAAACAATCAATCTTAGTCTGAGTTGAAATAAATCTCATTTTATTCAACTAATTATATACTGAATAAAAAAAACAAACAAACAAATAAATCTTGAAGATCAAAGATTCAAGAGATTTAATATAAATTCAATCGAACATCATTTCAAAACGATTTCACAGCGGATTGATAACTCGGTATTAATTTCGAATTGAAACGCGACTTCAAAAGTTGTCGAGTTGGCTTTCGTAAACGGCTGACGACGATCATTAATGAGGGGCATCTAATTAGAGGAGTTTTGAGCTCAGTTGCCATAGGGGAAAGTGGGTTACTTCGGACATTTTATCATTTGTTTATAAAAGTTACGTTCAATTTTTGTCAAGCCGCGACTGAAGGAGAGCCGCTTTGCAATTTGTACAGCACCGTGTACAGCACCGCAGAGGTGGAATTATCATCCCGATATTAATTCGCCGTTACTACCCGGTGGGCCAATTGGATCTTACAATGTTGGGGGGTCCCAATTTAACCAGAACAAGTATAACGATCAATTAAAACCAATTCACAACTTCGGCGTACAATTTTTTAATTAACAAACAAACAAAAAAAGGAAGTATAACTAAAAAGACAAAATACATTTACTGTTTTTAGGTTTTGTTAACCGATGAATCAGCGATGGTTGGAGACAAAGAAGTGACGCAATTCATTTGGCACGAAAATTTCGTTTAACAGAAAATCGATGTCCGTCCATTGTCGTTTGTCCCTCACATCGGTCATGATGGAGAGAGAGACAGCGCTGACATTATTAACAGCCGGCACGGTCGGAGATAGATATTTAGATATCGCGTACAGATAAGAAACAAACAAGAGAAGCAGACGACGTTGGTACCTGGACGAGGTGTGCTGCAGACCCGCCAGTAGGCAGATGCCGGCGTTATTGGAAAGTCGTGTTCCCGGCTAAAACCGGAAGTCGAGGGCGTTCGCTCCTAGTCCATGATATCGAGCAAACTTCACTGGCCCGCGCACTCGATCTGATTTATCGAGCCTACCTGGGTGGACATCTATTTCTGGTTCCTAGTTGTTTCTTTTTTGTTCCCTCTGGAATTTGAATCTAATTTGACAATCTTCTGACGGGAAGTGATCCTTTACAGAGATGCTCAGATAAGAGAAAAAAAAGGTAGACGTAGGTGTTCCAAAGTTTTAATGTCGGGTCATGATATTCTGGAAACAAAGAAGCCAAATTTTAGTCCAGGAATAAATATCTCGAGCCAGACCTCGAAACGATCTTGGACTCTAATTATACACTTAAGTGTACTTGAGATGATCTGTTCTGGCAAAGCTAAACAGACCATGGTTAAGTGGTCCAACCACATGACTACCAGTGTTTCTAAAAGCAACTTCCTCCAGTCATAGCAAATGTTACTGACCTACCCTCCGGCTCTGGTCTAACTACAGTCTACTTTTCTATGCAGAAAGGGAACTTCCTTCAATTCTCCTTGGCAGAAAATAGTCATCGCCAACCAGATCTGAAAAGAAAAAATAGTTTTGAGATGAAACAGAAAATAATATTGAACTGAAGAGGTGGTCGAATCCCAGATGGGCATTTGTTTGGATCAGAACTCAAAGCTAAAAGTAAAAGGTCGATCCTAAGAGTCGAATAATATGACGATCATGAACCCAATGGTCTTCTTATAAGCAAGCACCGGGATCCGCGCGACACCCGGTTTGCCTACTTACGCCTACTTTACATGAAACGAACGGTCGACCGAGCTCGTGAACATTCTCATGCACTTGGGGCCTGAGAGCCGAGAGAGAACGAAGATCCGAAGGAGAGACGAACACAGATGTGTCGGAGGAGGATAGTTGGAGGGTCTCCCTGGAACAGAGAAGGACGAAGGGACTCGAGATTGGCGGCAGGAGAAAGGTGGGGGAGGGGGAGGCAAGACGGCGAATTAAAAAAAAAGCCGCTCGCTCATCGAATGCAGGAATGCGCCTCGTGCACATTACACGCATGCGTTTCCATCCTGATCCTTGCGCGCGAATCCTAGACCAATTCGACGTCTATTTTATCCTCCCAAGGGGACAGTTCTCTTTTCAATAAACGCCGCCTCTAGGGGTTACGTCAGCTTGATAAATATCAACTTCGCCGACCGCCTAATTATCTGCTACGTAAAACTGACAAGCACGTCTTATTTAGGACAGGCGAGTCAATTTATCGCTAGTCTGTTAACGCACAGCCACGCTTGTAATTGTTGCAATTGATCGGGGACCAATCATTTATCAACGCCTTAACTGTCAAATATATTAAGATAGACACCTCGGCTACTTTTATTATAGAAAATGAAATCAACTTGAGACTCGGCGATAAGTGAGTTTATGGTATATCCCCCTCCCCTTTCCCTTGTGGGATAGGAGTCTGAAAAAAAGGAGGGAACATTTGAGGATAACTCGAGGAGCGAGACCATAGCCAATAATCGGAATTTTCGATCCTCGCGAGCCGTCAAATCCCATTACGAGTGGATGCATAATCTTTCGGATTATGCACCGGATTGGATTTGCATAATATTTTGTTCTCAATGTTTCACTACGCGGATTAACCTTGGAGGATATCCAGATATACACACACAATATGTAATGAGCAAAAACGTGAAACGAGCACGGCCAGGCCACGGCGTGTTAACTGTCGCATTCGTATCACACGCCTTGTTTCAGCTCTTCCCGATCTCGATTCCCATGAAAATGAATTTGAAACCGAACACTCCGAGATGCGACTCCGTGGCACTTCCTGCTTGTCAGTCTAGGATGCTTTTTTTTGTACAGCCGAATCTGTCACTGGGTCTGGAAGGAAAAAAATGAAAAAGACAATTATGGAATTCGCTGAGATGTTACAAGTTGGTTGGTAAAAATTTAACATTGAAAAATCGACATGACGATTGCGTGACGATTCAATTTGTATGAGGATGATGAGAGAGAGCGATAAACAAATACGCAAGTTTGCACACAAGTGCAGGTGCAGCGAATATATCATCGTAGAAAGTGGCACGTGCCGAAACTGAGAGCGTTGGCTTATCAGGACTCGGAGATCTGAGCGGGATATCGTGTGCGATCGCGCGTCCTGTCAAAACGAGGCCCGAAAGGCTGTCTCAACCGCGGCGGGAAAATGACAAAACCTGAACGAAAGTTAGAGACACGATCGCCTTGACTGCGATTGTAAACTGCGCGAAGAGAAATCAAAAAAAAAGTGATGATAATCCTTGTTTACGCTTTGAAGAATCGTATTAACCTCTTTTTTTTGTTGGTTTCCTTATTATATACAATCTGAGATTAAACGCAAAATCGTAATAAACATTTGGATTTACATGCATAATTTTCAGTACGCGAACGATATTCTTCAATTATGATGTAAAATTTTGCAAACGCGCTTCGAGAAGCACAGTGCACTCTCGCTCGTGGATATTATTATTTCAAAATAAAATAGAGGAAAAACCGAATGAAACTTGCTGCGCGCCATTGAGGTGAATTATAATCATAATTTACCGTAATTGTTGGTAACTTGCAGTCAGACATAAGTAAACGGCCTGACCGAAAACATTATCGTAACTCGGTTTTATGGCGCAGTAACATTAAAACTTGCATTATAACTTTCGCGGGACTTAACGCTACGCACAAATGCTTTTTATAATTAAATCTTAATGCTAAACTAACAAATTTTCATGCAAATAAACTTCACTGCGGGACTACATTTTCGCACGATTAGAACTTCTTTCGTTTTTTATTCTCCTCCTATCGCACGCGGACAAAAAAATTACTTTTTTTTATTTCTTTCGCTCGCTCTTTTTCCAATCCAGTAGTGGGAATGGAATTTGAGTGTCAAAAGTGGAGGCAATTCGCCGGTCACTGTGTCACCGAGAAATAAAGACGATCGTCGCTCGTTTTAATATACATTTATTGTCGCGCTTGTGTTGGTATTCGGGATCGTAAATGTGTGAGGATCCTACAAGAAAACCCTTCTACGCACGCGGCGCCACGGCGCCTCTTCGGCCGTCTCTTCTCTCTTGATTCTAAACGCGAGACACTGTCGATGTGGAAATACAGCGTACATCTGTATTACAGAGATCCGCCGACCATTATATGAATATTCTAACAGAAAAAAAACTTAAAATTATTTCGATTTGCTAAAAAAATTATAAAATAAATATTTAATTAACATTTTTAACATTTTTGTCACGCCGAAACTAAACGTACACTTAAAACGAGACTTAAAATATATTAACTAAATAACATTCAACCCATTGCTAAAAATATAATTTTTTAACTTGAGTAAAAAAATTTTAAATTGGGGAAAAAAAGAATTAAATTCCGATTTTAAATTTGTCTCCAATCGTGTTTGGAATGATGATATCTTGGTTCCGGCCGATGAATCTTCTTTTAATGCTCTCCATTTCGATCGCGATGTCACCAGAGGTCCAAGCGATGTTTCATCCGAGTGATTAGTCCGAGTCGATAGAAAAAAAAACGTTTGAGCAGCCACTTCCATTAGTGATGCTCACTTCGGCGTCTTCTGTCGCGACGTATCAATAAAACTACCTTCCCTCCGTAACAATTTTCGGGTGCCAGAAAGGTGAGCCACACGCGCTTTCAAATTAATAACATTTTTGTACTAATGCGGCTGCCAAACATTTTTATAATCCATGGCTTTTAACGCTCCGCGTTTCGTACGTTGAATCCTTTCTTTTCTTCCTTATGTCAATAATGTCTAACATTTCGTTATTATTTACTGACAATTTTGTTTCAACTTTTTTTTATTTCAACCAGACATTGTTTTATATTTTACTTCTATATAATAAAATTATTTTAATTACTTTTTGTTGAAAACTTTCGGTTTTGTATTTTAAAATTTCTTTTAAGTAAATAAATGAATTTCGTTATTATTAATTTTATGTTAATAAAAAAATGATTTCTGGTTTGGATAATGTATGTGTAAAATGTTTCGTCACAATTTACGGCCCGCAGAGGTGCTTAATTCATTGAACACAAGAAGCCAAGAGGTTGATGACAAGAGTCGTCAACGTACACCTTTCCTGGCGCCAGAAATGTATATATAATGGCGCCATTTACACATCCTTCGGGACGTTTATGTCCGTCCAAGCATGAATCCCCCGTGCCCGTACCAAAGTTGAATTACCGGTGAATGAAACGCGCTATTAAAAATCAATCTACTAAGAACAAAGATCTCTCGGAATTCGGAGAAAAGTGGCCATTTGATACGGAAATCGATGGAATGATTTATTCATCCTCTCTAATATGATTCGGTAAAAGGTTATCATTATTCAATTATGATAATCCAATCTCAAGTATTTTGTTTGTTTCATCAATTAAAAAAATTTTCATAAAAAAAAAAAGTTGGCAATCTTTGTCTTAGACATGCTTCATTTTTTTAACTTTGTAATTTTCGAAAAATGTAATATTTTTTACCCTTGGTTTCTTTTAGTGTTGAGGTATTTGTCTCCTTGAACATAACTTGACTCGAGGCTCGAACCAGCTTTGTCTTAGAACAGTAGTTAAGATATTTATCTTCCAGCCCAGCCTCTATATCTATCTGCATTTTGACGTTATCGACTCTGCAATAATAATAAAACGCATTAGTCCATTATGTCGATGAGAGTTTTCATAATTATAGGTCAATAATTATCGCCTGATAAGTACAACGCTGGTGTCAAAGAACATTTTAAAATAGTTCGCAATCGTATAATCGAACCCGGCGACCTGTTTCAATTCAATTTTTTTTCATCTTTCATTTTTCAAAACCAAAGTTATGTCTTAATGAGATCGAGCTTAATTTTGCAAAGTCAGACGCTACAAAGGCATTGTATTACTTGTGGCTTGGTTTTGTTTACAATTTAAATTCAAGTTTCACGCCAATCAATTAGTTGCGAAAAATAAATTGCGCGACAGTGCGACACTTCATAAATTAAAATAACCGCGGAGTTTATTAAGGTATGGGGATTATAAAAATATTGAATAATGATCTTGGGTGAAGTTGCCATTGACAAGTGAGGTTCAATTTGTCACTTCGTATCAGTTGGTAGCCCCCGAGGTAGGCGACGGCATCACCTCCGCAAAATCGCACTTTCTCGTCAGCCATTAATCATTATCTAGTTAGTTGCAATACGTTATACAAAATGATATACAGTTCGGAGTTTTCAAAATTAAAAAAAATATACCATTCAGACGAATTGAAATTTCAAAATTGTTGGCTGCGATTTCTTGTACATGTAAAATGAATGTATCAAGCTACTTAACAAATTACACAAAATGTTTAAGCTAAAAGAACAACGCTGATAACGACGGTTTGTTAATTTAAACAAAGCTTACAAATTGTTTGACGTTGTCTTATCGCAAAATGGTTTTATATTTGAAAAATCCATCATTTCATATAACAAATGTTAAACTCAAAGAATTGTTGTACAATTGAAAAGGAAGATACAATCGTAACAGAGCAGACGTGATTAAATTGTCTGTGAAATGTGTATAGCGCAACGTGAGCGATTAGATTAATTGCAGTAATTAGTGCAATTTTTATCAATTATCATTAGGAAAATTAATATTTAACGGTTCTAATTATGTTTTCGTACCACGCAACGTGTGAAACATTTTATTTTTTTCTTCATTTGGATTTCGCCAGACACCCAGTGATATCATTTATTTATACTAATATAAATAGAATGTTACATATAAATAGACATTGAATTTCACGCGACTGAGATTGAATTAATGAGCTCAAAAAAAAAGGAATTAAGCAAAACACGCATTAAATGTTATCATTTGAAGAAAAGTTCTTCCATTTCCATTCGGAAGCATATAATTCTTGCATTGACGTCATACTAATATCAGAGTTACAATCCACGGAATCTCGGAATTTTAATTATTTCATTTCGTGGAATATCTCTGATGAAACCGCAATTCCAGTTTCAAGCGCTAAAATAGACAATACTAAACATAATTTATTCCATTCATCAAAAAATTGATATTCTACAAAACCATTTGCAATTTTGGTTACCTTGAAAATTTTTTAAATTTGAAAAAACGTTCAAACAAATATTTTCATTCGCATAAGATTCAGACCAGCAATAATTCATCGCGACATTTTTATGCATCCACATAAAACCTAAGCGACTTTAATCTCGCGACAATATGCATTAACTTTTGAAACTGGGTTAACAACGTGAACTGCTAAAGCAAACGGATAACCAGCCACCCAATCATCCGCATAAATCACAAACCAGCCGGTGCACTTAGGAGACACTGAGTTAGATATTTAACGAAATAAGTAGGCAGCGAAGTCATCGATAACCCGAATCGATGTCTCCACGCTTTCGTTTTAATTAGAAAAAAAGATGTTTTTTTCCTTTAAGAAAAAATATTGTTTCTTATTATAATAATCCGCAGCCTAATTATCATGATTAATGGACAGCTCGCTCGCGGGACATATTAAAATGAAATCTAAATACAACCCGATAAGTCCGCACAAAATAGATACATAAAATAGGTAATTGGTCGTCCGAGTTCATGGGGGTACGTGCGAACTGGTTTGACGCGAGGGTATAAATACGTAGGACCGCCTGCGTGCGTGTGTGCCCACTATACACGCGAAAAGCGCAGGTCCCGCCTACACATCGTGGTGTTCGTGACCGCGATGGCCGCTATCGGTGTCTCCGGATCCAAGAGGAGGAGACGCGTCTGCGCTCTCTTAGCCGAACCCTAGCTCTTTGTCAGCCTTTTTTTTTAATCCCTCTCTCCCCCTTGGAACCTTTCTACCTCCGCCGTCTTCTTTGTTTTTCGTTCCCCACTTTGTCATTCGCTCGCTCATAGACCCTGACTTCGATTTCCTACACGTGTATTAATGTGTAATTATATACCATGGGATTGGAAGCCGCGTTCTCGCCGGATCCGAAGTATGCTTTTAAAATAGTCGCCTCGGTCCGGCCAAACAACAGATCCAACACTGACGAGTTTTTATGCTCCCGGGAATCCACTTCGTTGAATTTTAATTTGCCTTCGCGGTATTCTGAGGCGATTTCTAGGAACTCTCGGACGGGCCTGCAAAAGATTTAGAGAGTTTTAACCGAGACAGACGAGAGATAAGAGATGAATTATAACAGGAAACCAGAGACAGGAATAGAAATCGAATCAGAAACTTTGTGCCTCTTAAAACTCACTCGATAGTTTTTCGCTGTCAAGTGGAGAGGGAACACTGGGGGGAATATCCAAGTTATATTGTTACGAGCGATTTTAATATCAAGTTCTGTTTGTCCTTTCTTCTCTAACAGCAGATGTCGCGGTAAGTCTGCGACAGGATGTTCCACGGAAGCGGAGGCGGTGGGTACGGCGCAGGTTCCGACTACCAGCAACAATCGCAGCAGCAGCAACAGCAACAGCAACATAGCCAGCAGTTGCAGGCGCCTGTTTACGTTCCGTCGTCTAGGCCAACTATTCCATCGGCAGCCACGGCGGCGCAATACCATTCGTTTCCCGGTTCTGCCTCGCCGGCTTGGTAATCACAATTTTTTTTATTTCACCCTGCAAAATTATATACCAATCTTATATAATTAAATCTAATCTAATAAACGTTAACCTACTACAAATTAATATTACATGTGGTTTTCTTTTTTCCAATAATTTTGTACTAAGATGTATGAAGTATATACAATATAGATGAAATCTTATTTGATAATTTCATACAATTAATTTTATAATTCATTTTTCTTACAGAGTCGATAAGTTGAGAGTGAGATGAAAATGTTTAATTTATTTTTTTAAGGGAAAAAACGGCGTCGTGGCAACACGGGGTGGACACGTACACGCACCATGCACTTACGGGGCACACGGGCGCGTCGGCAGGTGGCATGGGACCCCACACTGGACACGCGCATCCGCATGCGGGACATCCGCATACCGCGCACCCACACTCGTCGTCGCTCGCGGCTGCATCGCCCTTTTACGCGCCCAACGTTGCTATGATGTCTTCCTGGAGGGCCTACGATGGAGCTGGATTTCAAAGAGCTTCGCCATACGGTAACGTTCGATTTTGTACACCCTCTACAACACAGTCAAAACAAAACTTAAAAAAATTAGTATTATTTATTTCTATTTTTTGTTATAATTTTGAGAATGTTATTTTAAAGAATTTATAAATAAAACTGTAGATTATGTTATGGAAATAACAAATAAAGGTAAAACAAGTGCATGCAATTATCTGTGAATTCGATAAAATAATCAGAGTTGCAAATTGCATGCAGAAGTATCTTATCAATGATTCACGTAGAACTTTTGTCAATAGTCGAATTAGAATCTACATATTAGATTTGAAACATTTTTTTCATACGCAATATACGTGTACAAAACGCACTTTAATTATAGCTTGACAATGACATTTGGTTTTTGCTGAAATGTTTTTTGCACAATTTTGAGGCCGGGTTATCGAACCGATAAGATACTGAACAAGAGTTCATAAATTTGAATATACACAATCTTTTGACGTGAAAATATTTATACAATTTCAAGAACGTCGCAGTGTGCTCGAGAATGCACACTTTTTCTGGCTACTACATTTTCAGGCCGAAGTTCAATTTTTCTCAATTCCTTGGGTGCGCGCCTTGCAATTATCGTAATCTATCCTTGGAGTGAAAAAGGGTCCGGGGATATGGTGAATTTAAAAGGCAGACGCGAACAACGCGCTGCCGATAGGTCGTCCTAGTCAAGACAGATGAGCTCGCAGCACTTGACCGTAAATTCGAGCTGACTGCACCTTCAAAGAGCGCCGCTATCGCGCACATGGCCCGACGGACGAGGCTTTGCTACTGCAACTCATCGCGCTGCAGAAACCGCTGCTGTTCTTGGATTTTTGATTGCTTGTTATAATTAATCCACCCCTGAACTCATATCGGTCGTTACACTCTGAAAAAAATTGAAGTTTGAAAAAAAGGAAAAATGAACCTGAACTAAAACCAAGACTAAAACTAAAATATAAAGTTGCTTCAAAGATACAAGTCGGTAATGAATATATTCTTTAAAAAATATCTCTTTGAAAAATAACTTGTTCGACAAAAAAAATTACATTCGAGTGTACATAGATGATCATATGTGTATATACAAAACCGCGCCGAGTATGCGTGCACAAGCAGCCTACATATTTCTGCTAGTATGTAAATACGCTTAGAAAGGCAAGACTCGCGATTAAATTATTGTCCCGCGACCTTTTCCTCGGCGCCCCTTACCTCTCGAATCGTCGACAATGCGAAATTTATGCGTCAGCCGCGCGGAGGTAATGGACCGCTTTATGACTAAAATCGAACAAAACGATACACAAAATAGTTTCCCAACTTATCTCTCCTCAGCTTCTGAAGAATCAGCAGAAAAAAAAAGTTTGTCATTCCATCGACTTGTAAATTGAAACATTTGGAATAATATTTGAATATCAAAAAAAAAAAATACAAACATTTACATTTAAATGATGAACAATTTTTGCTTCTCTCTGTACAGATACGGCGATGGAGTTTCAATTTGGCGAGGGTCGGGAATGTGTCAATTGCGGGGCAATTTCCACGCCACTCTGGCGAAGAGACGGCACAGGGCACTACTTGTGCAACGCTTGCGGTCTCTATCATAAGATGAACGGAATGAATCGGCCCCTGATCAAGCCATCCAAACGACTGGTAAGATTATTTATAAATGATACCTACAACAAATTATATACAATCATAATTTGAACATTGATAAAACTTTACAATTTTACGATTTAACGATAATTTAGTTTCTGAATTTACATAAAAGTTTACAGAATACAAAAATACAGAAGAAGAAAAGTTACAGTAAAAAATTACAACATTGAAATGACTTTAGATTATTGTATAATCAATAGACTTTAGGAAGGTACGAATTTTGGGTCGAATAATCTGGTTGGCACAAAATGTACCTTCGCCGCAATTGTCACAAACATTCGGTATACGTTAGCAATGGGACAGATCTCCGAATTCCAGACTGCAACGAGACGACTGGGACTCTGCTGCACGAACTGCGGTACCAGAACGACGACCCTGTGGAGGCGCAACAACGAGGGTGAGCCGGTGTGCAACGCCTGCGGGTTGTACTTCAAGTTGCACGGGGTGAACAGGCCTCAGGCGATGCGCAAGGACGGCATCCAGACTCGAAAGAGGAAACCCAAGAAGACGCCGGAACCCAACGCCAGGCCCTCCACAATCGGTGAACATGAAACCACTCCATCAACCACGTCTTCGCCATCTAGCGGTGAGATGAAATACCATTTAGTTAATTTGCAATTTAAATTTTTGTTTGCATTAAATTAAGATTGCAATTATCAACAGATACAAAATTGTAATCAATATTTCAAATACAGAAAGATAATAACGTTTTTTTTTGGTTCTTCTGTTTAGAGATTAAAAGTAATCAGCAGCATCAAATAGAAGTCTCCAAGTCGAACACATCGACCTCGACGTCGTCGGAGAGACCGATTTACCTTGGGCACACATCGCTGTTGACGACCGGAAGTGTGCCGACTGTTAAAACCGAGCCGCGCAGTTGCGACGGCGTCGTTGGACAGTCTTACACGTCCTATTACCAGCACCCCCATCAACTCGGCACCCCGACGAGCGAACACCAACCACCGACATACTACGCTGCCCAAGAAGCTCCTTATCATCACCAGCATCACGTAACCGCGGCGGCCAAGCTGCTCGCTTCTTCCTAAAACTTATTCAAAGACAAGAGCAAACCATTAACTATATCCTTCCTTTCGCCATTCTGAAAAACGTGATTCCACAAATCGTTTGTGATACAAATTCAAATCGGTCACAGGGAAACAAAAATTGTCATGGAAATTGAAAATAGTATTAAAACTTTAATATAAATATAATTTTGCAATATGTACCGTTTAAAGTTCCATGTTATCTCTTTTGTGTAAGCAAATTTTTTTTGACCGTTTTTTTTCCTTTATGTTTCAAACTTTCTTAATGATTTTATTATTTTAAATTTTATTTTCTTGTTCAATTTATATTTTAAACTTTTTTTTGTTAATTTAATGTGGTATTTTATGCTAATGAAACAAATTGACAAGCAAGCGATACTTTGAGAAGGTTTGAAAATTCTAGTTGATAAAATTTTTTTTATGATAATGCTGAGTGATCGAACATAGTCTGCACCCAATTGCACAGTCGAGACAAGACTTTATTGATTACATTATGTTCTCGTAAGACTGGGCTAGTCAGAATCAATTTGTCGAAATAAAACGAGTACGCAGGCACACGATTTATTGTAATTTGTCGTACGATTAGCTAATTAGATGATAATTTAGTTCGTAAGGTACTGTGTAAATATTATGTTCTCATTAAAACTATTAAAAATAAAAAACTTGTAAATGATTTGTTAGATCGGACGGATTTGAATTTGAAATGAAAATTGGCGTCATCAAGTATATATAACATAAGTAAAAGTATTATACGATTATAAAAGTTACGTGTAAGTTTTTCTTTTTTTTTTTTTGGTCTCAAGCTGTACGTACTTTCTTATAACTTTTAGACAGACAAAAAAATCTTAATATTTGTTCTTACTTACTCGTAATGTGATATAATAAATTATTCATAATGTAATGTGCACCAGCGAACGAGAACACAAGTGAAATACAAAAAGCGAGCGACAGTTTTTCAGACACTCAAATTTTCCTCTCGCAAATTTTTGAAACTTTCATTTTTTTTACAAAATCTTTAACTATTGTATTTTGTTCGTGTTCTTCCTACTACGCATAACGTCTTTTATAAGGTTACAATTTTTTATCAAATCAGATGAATTGTGTAAATAGTGTTTGTAATAATTATAAACAAAACGTAAGTATAATTATATGAGCAAAAATTAACGAATTACGAATAAAGAAGTGTGACAAAAATGGGTCTTCGCAATTCACCGATGAGATTATTTAATTCATCTTTAGCTCAAAACTGAAATTTTTTTTTCAATAAAAAGAATAAAAAAAGTAACAAATTTTGTCCTGCAAACAAGTTTCTAACTCTTCGTTTGTTATCAGTGAATTTTCATTAGACCTGTAAAACTGTCATCGAAGAAACTGATTTGGGTGTTGAGTGTCCCTGATTCAAAACTCGTTTTGATCATAATTTTCTTTTCATTACCAAGTTATCGAAGCATTCCATTCAAAATCGGTTGCCTTGTTCTTGGCCAACTTTATTGTCCCTTCCGTATAAGTAGTTTAAGCAAGACAATCATTTCACGACCACTTCCAAAATGTTGACTTCATCATCCAATAAAATCTGGTCAGAAAAGTTGTCGTGGAGCTGAAAGACATAAAATTACAGATTAATCCGAATGTTCCAACCTGGATCGATAACAATTATAATTATTTTGATTTTGCTTTACGTTGTTGGTGTATAATGATGACTGGAAATCAATAAGCGGCGCAAACTTTAGCTCAACGAGGGTTGTTTTCTCAGCACAATTGCACTTGATGTAATAACAAATCGTTTCCCTCGTCATGTCAACGTCTGCCACTTTGGTCGGTCTGCAAATATGATTAACCTGCGCCGTTGTCACTCGGGGTCAGCTCAACATCATTCGGTAGACTGAAATCAGAGAGGATAGTTGGGTTTGACGAACAAAAAATTCATTAATCAAATGAGTGAGTTTGTGAATCATCTTTTTTTATCAAAAGTTTTTAAATTTTTTTATTGAACGCATTTTATTCATTCTTTCTCCGTTTTTTATATATACTTTTTTTTGAAATATATTTTTTTTGACAATTAAAAATATTGCTTTTAGGAAGGAGAATTAACAGTTTAGAAGTGTGCAAAGTTTGTGGCGATCGTTCGTATGGGAGACACTACGGTGTTCATTGTTGCGACGGTTGCTCGTGTTTTTTTAAACGAGCTGTGCGACGTGGTGCGACTTACACTTGCACCGGTAAAGAAAAGATAAAAATGTCAATTTATTTGCTCTATTTCCATTTTTTAATATTTTTCAATCAGACATTGAATTAAATAATAATTATGATCTACAAGTTACCAGAAATCAAAAAATATTTTTCAACTAAGAAATCCAGATTCAACATTTTGATTTGATTCTTTCATTCTTTTGGATAGCGGGAACAGGGAAATGTAACGTGGACAAAACAAGAAGAAAAATTTGTCCCCACTGCAGACTGAAAAAATGCTTTGCAGTTAATATGAATGTGGAATGTAAGTCAATTGTTCAAAACTATTATACAAAAGTAAAAATTCTAAATTTTCATTTTTTGGATTTAATTTTCTTTTAAATTTGCTATTTTGCTCTTTTATAAAACGAAGTTCTATATTCAAGAACGTCAGTTCAGAATGTAGCTTCTACTCATGCCATTGCAAATAGGCAAATACGGTCACGTGCCTCACTTGTTTTGAGTTCAATTTTTTGAAGATATTTGTCAATATATTGATTTGAATGACATAATATTTTTATATATTTTTCTTTCATATTGTAACAATGATTTTCGTTCAATAAAAGAAAAAATTTTCATTTTTACGTTTTTGTAAAGAATGAAAATTGAATATTAAATTCTAACAATTACGTTATAGCAATTGTTTCTTATGTTTATTTTTCGTTTACTTATTGTTTGTTTGCATATACTTTGATGATTTTTTTTTAAATTTTACTTGGCGTCAAGTTTTCTTTCAAAAATTTGATTTGAAAAATTAGAATATAAAAAAACCTTACATGAATTGTTGCCAGTTGTCCAGGAAGAGCGAGGACCCCGAATGAAATTGTTTTCAAGGCCGAAAGGATCTGCCAATAAGATGGATTCTGTGAGGGATGCATTTAGACCTTTTCAGTATCCTCTAACGACCTACTTCACGTTACCAAGAATCGTAACGGCACCAGGTAAGAGAAACCAAAAAAGAAAAATCATCAATAAGTAAATATTCACCTTATAAAAAAAATTTCAAAACATGGTATTTCAAACTGAATATATAAAAACATTTAAAAATGAAGCTAAAATGATAAATAAATAATAAACTTGAATAAATAAAGAATATAATTACCTTTTGACGAGGGTTGGATAAGGAGACGGAATGCCACTGCGAAAGGGTGAAAAAACGTTCGCAGTGCCATCTATGACGAAATATCACTTCACCGAGAACACTGAGATTGATAAATTTGTTCCCGAACTTCATAATAATTGAAAAACATTGGATTATTTCGGTTATAAACCAAAAACTCGTAAAATGACCTTTAGAAGGTCGTTTACTATTTATTTTTTAGAACGAATAAGTTTTGATTATATAAAATAAAAATATCTCGTTGCCCATTTAAAATCTTGCTTCTGCCACTGCGAAAGAAGATTCGCAGCGCCATCTATTGAAACAAAACTTTTTTTATCTTTTTTGAAAATATTTAGTTTAATAAATGTTTTAATTTGCAACTGGGCTTCTTAAAAATAAAAAAGAAAATGTATTTTTGCTTTTATACAAAAAAATATTATCTAATGACCTTTGGAAGGTCGTTTGTTATTTAACTAAAAAAACATATTGACAAATTAGAAAAATCGCACCCTCCCTGTTTTGTTTATGAATTTTGCTTTTATCACTGCAAAAGGATGCAATGAACGTTCGCAGCGCCATCTATAAAATTGACACTCTTTAATCTTTTCTGAAAATTTTTAGATCAATAAATACGCTTTTGTTTGTAACTGACCGTTAAGATGATCAAAAAACATGACATTATTTGTCACCAATAAAAAAATCGTCCAATGACCTTCAAAGGTCGTTTGGTATTTATTTTTCAAAACAAATAAAAGTTTCGATTATATTTAAATTAAAAAAATCACGTTGTCTATTTTCGTCACAAATCTTGTTTTTGCCCTGCAAAAAGTAAAAAAAAACGTTTGCAACGCCATCTATGAAAACGACACGTTTTTATCTTTTCAAAGAATTTTTAGATCAATAAATATGCTTTTATTTGTAACTGGCGTTATGATGACGAAAAAACATGGCATTCTTTATGTTACAATAAAAAAATCGTTCAATGACCTTTGGAAGGTCGTTCGTTATTTACCTAACAAAAACCCAACAATGAATAAAAAAATCACGTCTCCCGTTTCGGTTATGAATTTTGCCACTTACCTTTTGCAGGAATCAGCATCCAGCATGAAATTACTGCCCAGATATTCCTGACGACGATTCGCAATGCCCGAAGACACCGAATTTTTTCCTCCCTGAGACCGGACGACCATAACGTGATTTTGCAACGAAATTGGCCTGCATTGTTTCTCCTCCAAGCCTGCGTCTGGCCTGAGCAGATTTGCCCGAACTTGCCTGCCCCCGAGACGCTGTCCGGAGCGTTGAAAACTCTCGCAACCGCCAAGTCGATGTTATCTGAGCTGAGATTCGACGAGACTGAACTTGTCGTTTTGGAATCTCTCGCCCTCTGCAGGACAGGTTAATTCACGAAAAATTGTGTTACTAAATTTTCGTCGAATTATCTTTTCAAATCATCTTTCAGTCAACCAAGTTAAAGAAAATCGCAAAAGAAAAAAGAACCATCAACGTTCTTGGAAACCAGTGACGTCATGCAAATCTGGCGGGCAGGCGTTATAACCGAAATATTTATCTTATTACTGCGAATTATTCAATTTATTTTCTCGATTTTATGTTGCTTTTAATAGATTACCTATTGTTGACACGATTTGATCGATATCTCATAAGAAACAGCATAGAATTGGTGGAACGAAGTTCATCCCCCGAGCGAGGACGTTCCTTCTCTTCCCTCCAGAACGACAATATGGCCGCCCGGCCGCTCGGCCACCCGCTCGACTCGGCGCGCGTGCGCACTAACAACTTTAAAGAATTCAAATGATTTAAAATCGTTTTTGTCATTATTTCGTAGTTTTGATCAATGTGATTGTAAAATTGATTGAAATTACTTAATCATAATCAACAAATTAATGAAAATTAACAAAAACAATATTTTTAAATCAATAAATAACCAAAAATAAATTTAAAAACTGTTTTAGAATTGACGGACTCGATGCACATTCTCCACGTTCTGACAAACTTTGGATACATCGCAACCGAAATTCTCCTGCGCCATCATTGCAACAGGGTCGACCGGGACCGACGAATGACTGGAATCATGTTGTTTTTATCCGTCCTGACGTCCTGCTGCCCCCGCGAACTGTCAACAATTTTCCTAACCCCCATTATTGGCGATGCTAATCTCAGCCCTATCATAGCTTCTATTTTTTGAATCTCCAATGATTATTTACAACAAAAAACGTAATAATAAAACTCAAAATTAATAAAAAAAATTAATAAAATAGAAATTAATAAACTAATATATAAAAAATATAACCTCAAAAAAAAAGAAAACAAAAAAAAACATGTGAAAAATTGAACAAGAAAGCACTTAATTGAATATTCATTGTTGCGAATGAACATATTCGCTTGAAGTCGGTTAAATTATGAGCGGGACAAAGAGGAAAATCCAGTCTGGACGATGAATCCCGTCGCGATAAAATCTCGTTCGCGAATTTTTCCTGATCGCAAATCCAGTTTCCGTTCGTTACCGGTGAGAAAGACCGAGCGAACTAAATAACTTATATCCCCCGCTAATTACTTTTATTTCACCGCAACAAGCAGAAATATTTCAGCCACGGGGGTGGGGAGCTACATTTTTCACCGACTAAAACAAAACCAGTCACCTTTTCTTTGGCACTTTATTAATGTATCTGTAACAAATTGTGAAATATATACAAAATTCTTAACATAGTATGGCGTCGGAGATTATACGAGTTAAAAATGCCTACATGGAAATGCGTCGAAAAGAATGCTTTCTGAATGTCTATGATATATCAATTTTAATTTTTCTTTTTGATCGACAGTACTCGTTTTGATTTTTGACTGATGAAATTGCAACTGTCATAAGATTGCTTGTAATATCATTACCTTGAAATTAACAACTAGTTGAAAGTAAGATTGAGCACTCAGTTATTTTCATTGCACGTCCCTAGGTAAATACTACCTACTGGTTTTTCGTCGTTTTGCACCTTCGTTGCACCAGTGACAAACATTTTAAGTAGTTTTAATAATAAAAATTTTCCTATCAACTGATGAGTCATTTTTCATTGCAATAACATTGCAACAACTGTTCAAATGACAAATCAGTTGACAAGATAGACAAACTATAAACATGCTAAACATCTTAAGACTAACAATATGCTCTTTCTCGATGTCACTCGAGACTATATACAAAAGAATTATGACAGCTTATTAATTATTGTAAGGTCTATAGTTAAGCGTTAGAATTGTGTCCTCCAAACGGATCGTTACGCACGTTATTGCACAGTTGCGAGTGAGCACGGAAGTATTCCCGAAGAAATGTTATGAATGTCTTCAGCGAATAAACTCTATCAGTCCGATTCCCGAATACTTGCAGTTATTTTCAAAATGCTTGACGAACTTTCAAAATCTCCGTAAAATACTTGTCGGTGCCCATCGCAGCACTACACGACAGGTGTGTACAAAAAAATACTTGACGCGTACAAACACGTTTATTAGTTAACTTTAAATTACGGTATTAACAAGTCGAGTTTACCATGGCTGATACTTAACGCGAACCTTATAAGTAAGAAGGCACCAAGCGGGTTAAACGAACAGCTGGCGAATTTCTCGTCGTTCTGAACAATCGACAGTGAAATTCTTATAAATAAAATAGTCTAAACAATTAGAACGAACAAAAATCGCACATATAACAACCTTTCTTTCTTTTTTTTTGATTCAACGCTGTTTTTTCAAACAAATTTTTTTCGACCTTTCTCGATTTCTTTCTCACACCGTCTGTTTCACGTAGCACCGTAGTGTTTCACTTTTAAGTATAAACGTCGCTAATACTTTTTCTTAAATCTACGATATCGCTCCTCCTCGGTCTGTCTGCGCAGTTGTTCGATCAACTCGCGCGGTACGTGCCACAGTCTGTTGATGTTGTTTAAGAGGGCTTCGGTCACTTGACAGCACACCGCTGCCATGTTAACCTGGGCTGTCAAATCTGTCCTGTCGCGCGGATAGATGTACCGTGGCGGAAAGAGGGACGGTGCCACAATCATGGCGACGTTGTGGATCGACATCTTGTTGAACACCTGATTGTCCACGACTAATTTCAAAAAGGTCAGTAGAGCTTTCAGGGTGCAGCGATGCTCCACCGGTAAGAGCAGAACCAAGAGGTTCAGCGCGTGAGCAAGGTCGGATGGATTTTTTACACCTGAAAAACAAAAGAAATCGTACGTTGAATGAAAAAAACATTCATGGAAAATAATTTACTTATAGAAACAAATGAAATGGTTTTTATTATTTTTATTTTTTTGCAAAATCATTATCTTGTCTCTGTACCGTGACTTTGATAAAACGCATCAATAAGTTCAACGGTGAGTAACGGTTGAGGTAGATCGCGCAGAAGTTTTTTCAAAACTACCGACAAATCGTGACAGGGAGTTCTTTTGAACAGTTTGTCCATCTCCTGAGGCTTGCAATAAAAGTCATTCTCCAATTCCGAGCACAATGTTTCAACCTTAAACAGAACAATAGTTCAATTGTCAATATAATCACAACTTGCATTTTTCGTCATCTTGTATTTTTTTAATACTATTCTTTCATTTCACATCGCAATTGTTGGTACCATATTTTCTCACACACCTTCTGTTTGTGACCACCGACACGCAAGATTCCCTCTTCCTTGACGCCGCGAGTTGTCAACTCGTCTAGTATCTTCTGGAACACTAGCGGGATATTGCTCTCCTCGCTCGATAACTGATTGTCTCTTAACAAAAGCGTCGACAATGAAACGCCAAATAAATTTCCAGCTGAAATAAAAGAACGATTAATAATTTGTTTTCATAATTAATTCACTTAATTAAACATCATTGTACATCTGTTGTGTCCTAATCTCTTTGGTGACCAAAGATATAAAATGTTACATTTCTCTAAAATCGATTTAAATTTTGAAACAGTTGTTTTATAACATTGTAATTTGTCAATTTTGTTTCAAATTTTATTTCCACTTCGAACCACTTATCCAGCTACCTTTTCTTCGACGTTTGTTAGGTTTCCTCCGAACCAGCGGTAGGTTGTATTTGTCAAAATTAGCAGTGAGCTCGAGCCAGAGTAAGGGTTGCAATCGGGTGAGGTCACGTTGGGACAGCAACTCAATCTCGTGGTCCGAGATGTCGTGGTTCAACTCGAGCACGTCGTTCGTTGTCCAGACCTGAGAATTTGTTTCGTTTGCCCGACACATCTCCTCGAAACTCAGATGACCATGCGAGGATGTGCGATTGAGAGGCCTCGTAATGATATTGTCGTCGGCAGGTCTGGATAGACCATAAATATTACTGTGACTGCGAGTTACTGATGCATGGCTGCCTGATTTCCTCCTAAAAGAAATTACAATATTAAATAATCATTTTTTATTTCCATAAATAAATTAATGAATAGATAAAAGAGATTGATAATCACCTTAGAGTTGAATCCTTGGATACAATTTTCTGAGCCTCGGAGTCGATTTTGATCTCTTCACTGGGCAGAATATCAGCTCGGTTGTGAATGATCGGCCTTGCGACGATGGTCCCCAGTCTCTGGTACGCGGTCAACTGAATGCCCTCTGAAAAATCGAAAGGACGGATGAAGAGATGGTACCTCCAAGGTTCGTCGAGTCCGAAGAGTTTGAAATGGACAAACCATTGAATATTAATGCTAAGTTACGTTCTTTTTTGCGAGCACATAGACAATGCTTTATGCTCATCTATAATGCCAAGGCTGATTAATTTGCATGATAATCACCACTGTCACTGGCGACGTCTCCGCGCTGCGACCAGTGCCCCGACCGGCGGAAGATCTCTTGGAACGCCGAGTGATGCTGGTAGCCGAGCGGCACGCTCGGGATTCTGCGGACTGCGTCTTTACCGTCGTTAATATTTCGGTGGAATATAGACACGAAGCTTGGCACGTTGTCGCTGCGAAATAAAAATAATCACAGTCATTGATTCCGCCCATTGATCCTAAAAATATCGGCCACGATACCCCGAAAGAGCCTATTTTTGTCCAACAAGTTGTGATTTGAGAGCGAGAGATAACAGTCAAAGAAAAAAGAAAGAAGGATGGTCTAGAGTGGTCATTACTTTTCGGAATGATGCTGGCTGTCGATCACGGTCACGGACGGCGGGGAGGGCGGACTTGCGCTCTCAGGAGTCTCCCCGGATATGGAATCTAAGGAATCCGGAGTCGCGCTGCGAGACCTGGTTCCTGTACTGGATACCTACGAAACAAAATAAACAATTTGTAACATTCCGATGATTGAGCTGGCGCTTGTCTTATCCAGACATTTAATTTGTTTATAATAAATTATATATAGTTTGAACATTATTTATAAAATACATTCGTTCTTTTTTCAAAGTCAAATGTTTATGATAATTTTAAATGGAACTATGAATTTAACTATGAAATTATAAACAGTTTAAAAAATTTAATAATGTTCAAACAATATAATACAGGTTACCTATAACTACCAAGGAGATAAATGTGTCATCGTCGATTTTATTATGAACTGTTTTTTTTTATAATAATTATTAATTAATTAAGACATTAATTTGTTATTTCCTTAGTAGTTTTAGGAGAACAGGTTTTCTGGTACAAGTATTTAAAAACAAATCCAAAGCGATTTACACTCAATTGTTAACTAAAAATAATTCTAAGGTTGTTCAAAGATTAATCGGGAAGATTATTTCGATCAAGCGCGGGTATGAAATTATAGAACAGTAAACCAATTAATAGATTGCGCTAAAAATAGTACGCCTGCTAATTTTTAATCTAATGATTAATTAATTGTCACTATTTATAATCCTTAAATGCAGAAAATTAAATGCCCATCAAACTAACAAATACAAACCGTGCAAAAATTATTAAAAAAATAAATACTGTATCTGCAAATATTTGTACTTTAGTTTCGATTTATCGGCGAATCCACGAGTTGGTTCTGATATGAAAAGTAAACATGAAAGTGGATATGAAAAAAAAATCTCTAATATCCCAGCGAATATAATAACACGCAATTAATCCGATCAACTCTGAACACATAATTATACGAACAGGCTACGGGAAACAATAAAACCCACCGAGCGAGGAATCAAGGAATATCACAAAATTTAACTCATTACCCTAAGGCAATAAATTAGTTCCACTTTCACTTCGAAAACGACTGACAACGTACACTCGTATCATGCAGAATGTCAGAGAAACGAATTTCATTAAGGAAAAAAAATTCTTTTCCATCATCCATTAGAAACGAAGACGAAAAAAAAAAAAAAAAGAAATAAATAAACGAAACAAAAATGATAAATGATAAATGATTTTTCCACGAAACGAATAATTTGCTGATGAAGCCGTAACATTCCTGGACATCGACGGAACAAAGACAAAGTCAAGGTCGCGTTTGGTTACCGTTGTGTGGAAAAAAGTCCGCCTGAAAAGTAGCACTCTAAACAGTCGGTCAAGTCTGTTTGTGTGACTCACTTCGGCGTCTTTGAAAACGTTTCTGATGTCGGGTTTGCGGGCGCGCTGGCGCTGGTTGAAACGTTGCTTGACGGTGTGGTTGAGTGAGCGCACCCGGCGTTTCACCGCCTCGGCCTGGGCGCGCGACAGCGGCCTCAGAGCGGCGCCCAACTCGTCCGGCTGCACCTCCAGGCCTGCTTTCCACGCTTCCGTTAACTCGCCAAGACCGGCGGCGCGCAGCCACTCGGCCTCCTCCTCGCCCTCTGGAGAACCACAGAACATCAATAATCTCTTGTACACACGAAATGCTAACACTAAATGTATCTTCATTGTCACGCCGGGCTTTCAATTGATACTAAAGTTTTATACACAAATTTGATATCATTTTTCTTATGCGACTAGTAACTTTTGATAACACAACTGCTTTTCTTTCTCTTTCTTCGTACACTTTGCTTCGTCGAACTATTAATTTAGGTTTAATTGTTAATTAATTTACAAACGGACTTCAAAAAAAAAATGATCAACGTGCAACGTTTTACAATAGAGAAGAGGCACATTTTTTTGTTGTTGATATGTTTTGTAATCTTATCGACTAGGTGCGATATCATTTTCATAACGTTATATTATTTAATTGGGCTGCGTTGTGTTTGCCGCTCGCATACCATCGTAACTACGTGGGCTGCATTCCTCGTCGAGATAATCATCGAGGGTTTTCGTTTCCTCCATCACCTTCTGATAAACCTCCCAGCACTCGTGCGGATTAGTTGCGCTGCTCGCGAACTGCGATCCGTGGCCCCTCTCCATCCTGGTTTAATTATTTTTTTCGTTCCGTTGCGTCACTCGGCTTCAAATCTTTTGTTTGCAAATCCAATTTAGAAACTCAACCTGGAATAAATCAACGTTTTTTCAATTGTAGCTCAGTAAATTAAATATGTTCCTCTTCTAAAAATTTTTTATAAAAAAAAAGAAAAAAATCAAAAAAAAAAAAAAAAAAGAATAATAATTTTTTGTATATAATTTTTTTCTATTTAAAATATGAAATTGGATCAATTTATTTGGTCTGATAATTTTTACCCCCCGGATAAACGTTTTTTGCAAATAAGAATGAAGTAAAGATACAAATGCAAAAGCCGTAAAAACATACCGGATTTGGATCAAATCTTAGGTAATTGTCTGAGATCACAATGGTTGTTTGAATGAAATAAAGAAGTACATAAATGGTTTTATCTTTCAGTTTTCAAGCGTGTATAA
The DNA here is from genome assembly GCA_030522925.1 of Trissolcus japonicus. NCBI lineage: Eukaryota > Metazoa > Arthropoda > Insecta > Hymenoptera > Scelionidae > Trissolcus > Trissolcus japonicus. The sequence continues at coordinate 164,724 of JAPYZS010000072.1, read as the reverse complement.
AAAAGGAGAGAAAAATTATATCGATTTTGTGTACACCATTTGATCTGATCATTTATGCAATTCAACAGTTTTGATTTTATTACTCTCTTTTTCTTTTTATTTCATCTGGTCTTGTCAAAGAAACAATGGAAATATAAAAGTGCGTTGCATCATATCTTCACACTGAGCTAAGGCGTATAGTTAAAAAAAAATATACTGCGCGGAGCATAATAAAATGTGTGCCATTTATCATTTGAATAACAAAAAATTCAAATGAAAAAAAAAATTGAATATAATTTAACATTGCGACAATTTGTTTCTTTAAATATTTTTACAAATTGTTTACAAAATTGTTTATATAATTGTTTGTATCAAATTATTTACAATTGTTTACAATAAAGGAAAAGTTCAAACAATAAAATTATTTTTTATAATGTTTTCGTTACAAATTGTTTGAAACAAGTTCGCGTTATTGAATTAATTAGAACCAATCATTATAATTAAATTAAAATTAAGTGTGAAGCATCTTTCAAATGTTTCGTGTTACAAAACGATTTCTAAATAATGAGCTCGATCAATTTAGCTCAAATTACAATTTTTCTTGAAATCAGAGTGAAACTTAGCAGTTTCAGTTGGAAATCAAATTGAGTCTCATTGCCATTTCCACATTTTTTTTCTCATTTTCAATGTTTTTTTTTTTCTACTTTCAAAATAATCACCATTCAAAACTCAGACTTGAGAATTCCATTGCCCAAATAAATAATCAAAACCTCCGAGATAAACGAAGTCGTTCATTTTTTTGCAACACCTCACAAAAACATCCATCTAAAATTGAATGAAAAGTGAAAGGATTAAATTGGTCTTAGAAGAGTGACTAAAAAAAAATCATGAGAGATAAAAAAAACCGAGTGTGCAACAAATAGAGATTAGATAAAGGAAAGGTTAGCGCAGATGATAAACAGAGATTTCAGAATGAAATTGTTAACTTTGCAAAAAGCGTCTCGCGTAACAATGAAAGTTGAAAACAAACCGTGTAAACAACAAAAAATCAAAATCAAACAAAACCAATCAAAGCAAAATCAATGAAAATGAAAAGAAAAACAAAAAGGTGAGAATAAGAACAAAACAATGAAACAAAATAAAAACAATGAAAATGGAAACAAAAAAAACAAACTAAAAAAAGGCGAAAAGAAAATTAAATAAAGGGACACAGAGTACCACTTGGAGTAAAAAAAATTGTACAACTAGATCTCCACGGAGGAGTTGGCTTACGTAACGGCATGTGTGCACCTTTAAACAAAAAGGTGTAAATGCAATTAGCATTTCGCGGTGTACTGGGCGCGCGCTCTCGCACACGCGTCCTTCCATTCACGGTGCGCGTCCTCTCACACCGGGGAGAGGGGGAGCTCCGGACACGAGCGCGACAAAACGACACCTAAATTGTGCAACGCACCTTCGAATATTCGGCCGGATCACGTCAGCCGTTGCGAAACATAACCTCCCTTCACAAATTCCTGGATGAATGAAAGACAAGGCGGCTTCATCAATGACAGAGCGAGGCCTTGCACGCAAAACACTCCCTTGCACTCGCACAACCTGCAAACACAATGTAAACAAACACCAGCTGAACAATTGTTGTTTCTCTTATCTCCTTTTTTTTCGCAACTAAGTTTTGTTTATAAAAAAATGATCGGATCGTTACGTGTAAACAAACAGGTTTGAAGGTGCGAACGTGCAATTCCAGCGATGAAAAAGTAACGGCACTATGTGGCTCGTGCACGCATAGTTTTGATCGAGGTTAACAGCGCGTTGGCATTCATGATATGTATCCCGGACGGCGCCCACGGAATATCGATGCTCGCGAACGGCATCGGCGCGCAAAACTGCCAACTTTTCGGGACCTGTTGCGCGGCGTTCGAACGTCGGCGGCGCGCCGATCGGCACCTGCCACGCGAGGACACTGTCAACGTCGTTTACCACACTGTCCCTCCGCCTCATCCGACGTCACTTTCGAGCAAGCCGTGTTTCCATGAGAGGTGCGCCAAGGCGGGGGGCAGGGCCAGATTCCTCACCTCTTTGTTCCAATAATTTTCTCTTCAATCTCAGCTGGTTCATCTTTGTAAACAAAAAGGGTCTTTTTTCCATCATCCTAATATAAAGGTTAGAACGAGTCAAGGTCATCTGAAAGTCGAAAGGTAATCAGTTTATTTTGTAAACAAAAAATTTGTTATTAACAATAGTTTTGTTTTAACTAAATAAAAATTAACATTAATTTTTGTTTATTTATATTTCAGAAGTTTGTTTTGTTTATTATTGAAGGGCATTGTCGATTCTCTTAACGGTTCTTTATTTTTTTCCAGTGAACCCGGGTCCGCGATCATTTTGACATAAATCTTGTCATAAGTGGAGAGAAATGAAAAAAGTTCATTACTAATTGAGAAAAAGAAAGAGTATTGACAAAGATATATTTGTACTGTGCAAACAGAAAAAAGAGAAAGGTGAAAACGAGGATGATAGAGACACCAGCTGATGTTTCGGACGAAAAAGAGAAAAGATTTTCAAACCTCCACCTTCCGTAGGTCATTGGAAGGTGATTATGGTGTATTGTGTGGGATGACGTTTGAGTGGTGAGATACTCAGGGTGCTTTGATGTTTATATTAAATCACAAAGGACCTTTTAGAAAAAAACAAAAGGATATAATTTGTGTGGTTCAATAAAATTTTACAGAACGTTCAAACTTTCGAATAAAAAGCGTTGAACAGATTACTTTATATCTAAAATTAATTAATCGATAAAAATTTATTTTTTAGATAAATTGTAATTTAAACATCAATTTATTGAGTTTGAAAGTTTAAACGGTTTTTTAAAGTTTTGTTGTATCGATAATTTATCGTAGTCAGATAATATCTCACTAGAAGTAATTTTCTTCCTTATCGATAAAAAGACAAGAATATATCATTAGAGTTGCAAATATACGCAGTTCTGTCCGATTACCAATTTTTTATGAAAATAACAGAGAACAGCAAGTGGAAGTTATTTTTAATTGATACGTTTGTATTTAAATTTTTCAAGTGAACATTATTTTTAGTTCATTACTTTTTATTATGTTGCAAAAACAACGTCAGTTGAAAGAGGCTAATACCAAACATTCTTTTATCGTTGCAATTTCATAAAAATGTCAAATAATTCGCAATCCCCGAGTTAATTTAGCTCTTCAAACATTGCAAACGTCAATATGGAATTTTTTCATCCACTTCCGACTTTCTAATTTGAGTCATGTTTCCATTCTCTTCTATTATTACATCCTCATAATATCAAGTGTACGAAATAAATCGCTTTTGACACCTCCATCCACTTTTGAAATTGTCAAATATTTTTATAACTTCAACACACACGAAAAACATAATTAAAATCAAATTCACAAAAATCCTACTTAGGTCTGTGCAAATTTGCAAAATTAGTTTCTCCTCTTCCAAATCCAGCCGCTCCCTGGTAACCCGATAAGTTTCCACAAACTTTTCAATAAAAGATTAGAGCACACGTCAGATATCTCATGTATGGTTTTACTCCATCTCAAATTTCAAGGTCTGAGCTAGAAGAAAACGTATAAAATACCAACTACCGACAAAAGCACTAATTTCAAAGCAAAAAATTATCATCCCAAGGAAAGGTAAGTACAAAAAAAAATATAAAAAAAAATAAATAAATAAAAAAAAGTTGAACAAAAAATGTTACAAATGTTGCAAAATGATTATGTGATCTGGACTAAAATCATGTATTTTTGCAGATCCGGACAGAGAGCCGCGCATCGGTCCGAGTGCGAAGCAAGCTCGGTTCCCCCAAAAAGCCTCTATCTAGGAGCGTGTGTTGCGAGGCGGTTGGCAATCGCCGGAGAAATAAACCTAGACTGCGGTGGGGTCGAGGTGGGGCGTACGGGGTATGGCTCGCCGGCGGCGAGCTCACGAGCAAACCGTGTGTGTCACAGACTCGTGGCAGAGGGGTCAGCAGTGCGAGGGAAACAACTCGGAACGAGAGAGCCAGGCGAACAGTAGTTTTCAGGGCTCGGCGGGTACGTTGCTCGCTTGTCAGTGTGTCCGAGTCGGGCCGTTGATAATTGCACGCGTGTAATACAAAAGTTGGACCCGACTAAAATCAGCATTCTGTTTGAAGGGACGTGTTGGGACGCGCGATGATGAACGACATGGAGGCCTACGGGGACGGATACATGGAGCCCGAGGAGGAGTGGGAGCGGGAGGGTCTGCTGGACCCCGCCTGGGAGAAGCAGCAGAAAAAAGTGAGTGCTGTTGGGGACACGGCGAAAGGGACTGTGCGCCAGGCGTTTGTTGTGCCACGCTCGGGTTTGTTTACACCGACGCGAGAAAACGGAGCGCGACTCTCTGCTCCGTTTCGTGGCTTATGTAACAGTGCGGACTTTCACGCGAGGTCACCCGGACAACGCGGGTCCAAACCAAACCGTACCTGCTAATCAAACAGCTGCTTACATAATTATTCGGCACCCCCACCCACCCCCCTCGGAGGGTCAGCTTTTCGGAGCTTTTTCGCGTCTATTTATAGGCCCGTTTATTTGTTCCCCCTGCTGCTTTTTCTTTCTCTGTCTTTCGCTTTGTCCCGTCTTTGAAGCGTTTTGAACACCCGTGCGAAAGTGCACCGCCGGATCGGCGGCATCCGTCGAAAAACGGCATGACAGCGGCAGTGACTCATGTGTCGATATTATTTTTGTCATAAAGTCTGAAAATAAGGCCGCACCGGGGCCTTGAGCCGATGCCAATAATTGGGAAAAATTCGTCGACTCCTGCGTGCTTCAAGGCGCCCTACTTCATAAGCCCTAGCCGCCACCAGCTTCCCGGGAATAGACCCAAATGCATGTCAATGCTATCACAACCTGGCCCAATTAGCCATCCGCGACATTGGCAGTGGTTCACTCTCAGAGGTCGACGACAACTCCGATACGAAAGGTCCTCTTATCGCAAAAATTTTATTTAGACACCTGCCTAATGGCGCTGAAAATGATTGTGACCTTGCGATAAGAGCGAACAGGTTCTAATTGTCATCTTTTAATTGAAAAATTATTTCGACAACTTGAACAATTGCGAAAATCAGCCGACCGATTTAGAACTGGATTTTAAATGAAAAAAAAAGTCATTTTAATTGATAAACATCTCGGCAACTTGAAAACAGTTGCGAAAATCTGCGACTTTTATCAAGATGGAAAATTTTTATCAAAGACACACAATAGAGGACATTTTGATGGATTATTTGGTAGCGATAATTGTTAAGATGGAGAGATGGATGCGATGAAATGACAATAGGAAGTAAGAAGCAGTTTATCGAACAGTTGAAAGTTAGATGATTAGATAAAATATGTATGGTCATTAATGTTAAGGTCAAAGACACTGAGTGAAACGAAAAAGAGATGAGTAGAAAAAAAAATATGAAATTGTCCTCGTAAGTGTATGACGCGGTTAAGACACTGGTAGTACTTAAAGTCGGTTAAAGAATTCGGTTGAATCATCAAAACTGTTCTCGTGACACAACTGTCTTGAAATTTTATATTCGGACTGAATGATTTAGAATGGTCGTTATTGTTAGACGGAGCATGCATTTATTTATCCATCATGCTAGTTTGTTGGTCAACTAGATTGGGTCTCTGTCAACTGTAAATTTTAGTTTACAAAGTTCAATTCAGCTCTCGATTCAGCTGATCAATTTAGAAACACAAAACAAGATTCAAATTTGTTTAAATTCAATCTTATCGGTAGGGTTTACATTTTGGTTACAATTTTGATTACACGTTCAATTTCAATTGATCAACGTTTGAGTCAGAGACATACTTTAACTTGTGACTCACTTAGGGTAATACCATATGTATAATGACTGTATAGAAAAGTTACACAATGTGTCATAGAAAAGATCGTCTAATTAGTATTTCACAATTAAAGATATAATTTTGTTCTACGAAGAGATGAAAATTAAATAAACATTAAACATTAATGTTTTAATTACTTTTGATAATGTTGCTAAATTGTATTCAAAGTTGAAACGGTCTTGGCGGGAGGGTAGGAATGTTGTTTTCCGATGACTTTTCAAAATGAATTGGAAAAGAATTAGTGCAGACTTGGCCAAGGGACAAAATCCAATTTCAAGGTATGGCTCTGACGGATCGCCACGTGACGTTATTGACGAATTACACGAACATTTGCCTACACAATTTTTGGTATTTTCGTTTTGCGAAGATCATTAACCTCGGCGAATTTTCGGCTCTGAGCCAATGCTCAAGATTTCCTTACATCGGTATATCAGATGACCGAATCTCGAGTGGCGAATTTCAAACGATCTAATCGACATTGGATGAAAAATTCAGAATTCAGGGACATTTCCTCAGCCGAGATTCGTGGTTGAGACATCCAGTTGGGAAATGTTTAATTTGATCTTTTTTTTTGTTGACTTTTTTATTATTTTTAGTTTTGTTTTAATTTCAGTTTTTCTATGAATGAGACAACGAGAGCAAAATTGAGAAAGATTTTTGATTTGTTGGCGCAGCGAAGACTGTTTTGTTTTTCCCAGTGGAGAGTTGAAAATAATTGCCAGTATATCAGTCGATGATACGTTCAAGATATATGGGATCAGGAAATCGCCGACTTGGTTGCGCACGTTCGAGTTTAAGAATAGTCAGCAACTCATGTGTCTGTATGCAAATCATCGAACTACAAAATTCCGTTGGACAAACAAATTTACAAATGTGACAAATTTGTTTTCCTCAATGGACAAAAGAAGAATTTTCATTCAGTCAAATTGTGCAGAAACTTTCAAATGTATGACAAACAAATGTACAAATGAAAATTAGCGAATTGGCAAAGAAAAATCTGTTACACAACGTGATATAAAAAATTGAATTCTAATAAAAAAGTGAATCTGAAAAAAAAAATGATTCTTATGAAACAATTTTTGTTCATTCAGGTTGTTGAAGAACGAGTTTCTGAAAGGTGCAACCACGTGTATGATAGATAAAGTCAAAAATAATCCGGATATATAAATACAAGAGTAAAAATATTTTTCGCATTCCGAGGTGGCTGAGAAATAGCTTCAATATTTCTAGCATGGGGTGCTTCTCAGATAGACATTGCGTCACGAACGGATTCTAAAAGCAATGGCTCACAAAAATACCTTCAGTCTTTAGATCACTGTAAACAAACTGGAAATACGTTTCGGTACAATGCGAAGCTCTCCTCCAGTCCAGAAATTCGATTGATATTTATTTCTCGATCTGAGGATCGATTTTTTTTCAAAGACCAGTTGAAAATTTTGATGCAGCGATGGTTTCACTTTGCAAATTGATTGGACTTGGAATTGGTTTCAATAAAATGTTGATGATGAGCGAATAAGTGAGGAGCAATGTAGCGGTCGTTCCACTGTGCATTGACAGTGCATGCGATTTCATGCTGGTCTATTTACAGCCAGCTTCGTCGTCTAAGTTTAAATTGACAGGAAAAAAAATTATTTATACGTGTATTCCAAGTGAAATGGATTTTGGACGACACGTCGATCGGTGTCTATTTCTGTTGTCCCAGAGGTCGTTGCGATCATCAATTTTCAGCACCCGATTTTTTTGAAAATCAACCCTCTGGTACTCTGATTAGTCATCTAAAAAACCTTTTTACTCATCTATATTTCTTCTGCTTCTATTTAATTTTTTTCATCATTTAACTTGTTGAAAGAAATTTGGCAATACAAGTTAAAAAATTTCTTTTCAAAACTTGAAGAGCACTCCGAAAATAAATTCGCCTGTGTTTTTCTTGCGACCAACCTTGTTAGTCTGAAGTAAAAATTCTCAACCTTCACAAATGGTCCAGATTTATTTTTTAACTTAACAAACAAAAATGTTTTACACCGAGAAACATTTCTGAAACATCTCCGAACACGGCCTGAAAAGTCATCGACGGAAATAAATATCCAGGAAGGCGTACCGCGAGTGCAGATAATAATTTGTAAACGAGAAATCTTGGGGATCTGTATATGCAGCCGTCAGCGATCGTCAAATAAAGAACACGTTATCTGAACGTGTGCAGCCAAAAGTTTGCTCTTGTATATCAAACTGTGGCTTATCAAAATTTACATTGCATGACTGCGAATGTAGGTTCCTTGATAAGAGCCTGGCTTAATACACATGCCATAATTCAAGTCGGGTGAAAAATTCATCCAATTAGGTGAGAACTTTTCTCACTATTCTCTTCTTTATGGATATCTGTTTGACCTCGAGTCTAACTGTACATCTTTTCCAACAAATTTTCCAACAAAAAGGAAGAATCAAAATAAGATGAATAACAAATTGTTATGTTTTGATGCTGGAAAAGAATATTTGTTCACTTTATTTTATTTAACTGTTTGTTCGTGAATTTTATTTCTGATAATTTTTTTACAGGTGAAAAAGTATGAAAAAGTTGAGTTCACCTTTCTTCTAATTTGGTTCATTAACTTCAAACGAGTTCCTGGAGTCTTGGAGAACATTTGATAAACGCCGTCGATAACGGAGACAAGCCTTTCACAAAACTACGAGCGTCGCTCAATTGCGAAGTTCAAGGCGGTCATTGTGCGCTTATCTATACATCTCCATATCGGACGAGATTCTCACGGCCGAATTGTCCAATTAATAAATCGCGAGATCCAGTTGCGCTTGTCTGCGAGCTTGTAATTAAAATGACAAGTCCAAATTCTATCGCGGTGTCATAAATTTTCATTGTGCAACATCACCGCTCATCTTCACACTCCAATTTTAGACGCAAGAATTTTCGCACCAGTTGATGGGAAACGTCAATTATGTCACCTCTTCTTCTCAACTTAAATATAAAATTATTAATATCGATAAACGAAATTTTTTTATTTTAATTAAAAAATGAAACAATTTTGATTTAATTTTTTTAAAATGAAAATGAAAACTTTTTTGATCGTTAATTAAAATATTTCTTTTCTTTTTTGATTGGTTTTTAATTTATAAAAAATTCCGTTTTCAATTCGACCGTAAAAATGGTTTTTGAAATTGAAAGGAAACATAAAAAGCATCGAAGTAATTTGCATGCTGTCAAAACGTCTTGTCTGAGTGGCAGTTTGAATTTGTTGGCATACAAATTGGAGCCAATCAAGGGACAATAGCCAGATCGAGGACCCAATGCTCTGGAAGTGGACAAATGTTTTTGAAATACGCGAATTTAGCCAGCGCGGGAGTAGCTGATGTCTTACAAATAGATCGTAGTGAGCGAGTAACAGTCGGGGTGGCTCATGTCCAATTTTGGCGCGCCGTGCTTTACGCTAGCCGTATTAAGTTTCTCTCAATATTTTTCTCTCGCTAAAAAAATCCATTTTTAAACGGCCCGCTGTCTAATTAACGATCCCTCCTCGTCCCACTCGCAAGGTTGATCTTAAGAAACTCAAAAGTCCATCTCAAAATTGACTCAGACACTTTTCTTCACATGAATTTTTTCACACGAGAAGATTAAAATATAAGACAAGAATTTGATCTTTCAAATTATACATCAAATCGGTTATTTGATTTCAACTCAATTAAAAAAGAAAGTTTAAGAAATCTGGGGTAAAATAAAATTTCAAGAACCGTGAAATTTTCTTCTTGACATTTTATGAAAAAAAAAACATTTTTTTATGTATTTATTTATTTTTTTTATGAGAGTTCTATTGAAGGATTGGTAAACAAATGAAAACATTTACATAAAGCCTGCTGACAGCAATAGGAAGCACAACTTCAAAATCGGGACACTGGATATATATAGAAACCGAGATCGGGGTCGTTACTAAAATATACGCCAAGCGGCATCACATTTAATCTCAATTCCATCTTATAAACTCGCATTTCTCTTGCTACATGTCCAGCCTGCGGCTTGATCGTATGACACATTGCAGACCCCACCGAACCAATTGTCAGCGACGAAAACAATTTTCCCGAATTTAAATAAATCGCTCCTCCGAACTGACGTACCATCAAAAATGCTATCGGGAAACATTGAGCTGGACAATTAAAAATAGAGAGGAAAAAAAATGTGAAAGGATGAAAAGAAGAATGAAGATTTAGAATTGGAAAGATGGGAATGAATAGCCGTGCCAGATCGGGTAGACCCAAATAAACAGTCCGAGACACTGTTATGACTCCGCGGGTGAAAAGAACGATTGAAATAGAACTTTGTTTTTGCAGACATTCACAGCATGGTGCAACTCACACCTGAGGAAAGCAGGCACCGCGATCGAGTCGATCGAAGACGACTTCAGGAACGGGCTCAAGCTGATGCTGTTACTTGAGGTGATCTCGGGGGAGACCCTGCCAAAACCCGACCGTGGCAAGATGCGCTTCCATAAAATTGCCAATGTAAATAAAGCCCTGGACTATATTGCCAGCAAGGGTGTCAAATTGGTCTCCATTGGCGCCGAAGGTAAAACTTAGTTCCAACATTTTAATTCAAATAAAAGAGGATTCATTTTGTTATTTATCATTATTTATCATTACAGAAATCGTCGACGGTAATTTAAAAATGACCCTGGGTATGATTTGGACGATAATTCTGCGATTCGCCATCCAGGACATCTCCGTGGAGGAGATGACCGCGAAGGAAGGTCTGCTGTTGTGGTGTCAGCGCAAAACTGCTCCATACAAGAACGTCAACGTCCAGAACTTCCACTTGTCCTTCAAGGATGGCCTGGCGTTCTGCGCCCTCATCCATCGTCACCGACCCGACCTCATCGACTACAACAAACTCAGCAAAGACAACCCCCTGGAAAATCTCAATACCGCTTTTGACGTTGCTGAGAAGTACCTTGACATCCCCCGCATGTTGGATCCCGATGGTAAAAGATCAGATAAAATAATGATTAAATTCCTAAGAACAGAAAAAACGTTACAATTAAAAATATGTATTTCTTTTTATTTTTTAAATATAAAATTTGCGATGCAAAGTATTTTTTCATGTGAAAAAAAAAAAAACTTCAATTTGTTAGATCTGATCAACACTCCGAAACCGGATGAAAGAGCCATCATGACCTACGTTTCCTGCTATTATCATGCGTTCCAGGGTGCTCAGCAGGTCAGCCGGAGTGCTGTTTTGTTTTTATAGTTTTTCTTTTTGTTTTTTTTTTTACAGTTTTGAAAAGGGATGATTGACTTTCTGAGCGTTCTTTTCAAAAACTAATCGAAGGAAATTCATCCGAGACAATTTCATAGTCTTTGAGGATTTTGCAAGCCACTAATCGAGTTTGCTGTTTTGTTCCCTTGCAGTGTGTTTGAATTAATGAACAACTTTTAATTTTTCAGCGATCCCTTGGGCAGAGCAGAATATAATTATAAAACAAAAAAAGAAACAAAAATGTTCGACTAATTGCATGGTTTGAGGTTTTGTCAATGCTTTCTTTTATAGACATGCATACCACCGCGATGCCCGATGAGCGAGCTGTGATGACGTACGTCTCGTCCTACTACCACTGTTTCAGTGGCGCTCAAAAGGTGTGTAAATAGAAATTAGAAAAAAAATTAATAATAAACGTAAACTCAAGCTGGTTAATTGTGACAACTCGTCGCTATTATCTGTTGTGCAAGTTTAATTTTTTCGATGACTAATCAACTGTTCATGCCTGTTTGATGATGATACTAACGAGGCTGTTCGATTCAGGCTGAGACAGCAGCCAACAGGATCTGCAAGGTTCTGAAAGTGAACCAGGAGAACGAACGACTCATGGAGGAGTACGAGCGACTTGCCTCGGACCTGCTCGAGTGGATCAGAAGAACGATGCCATGGCTGAACAGCCGTCAGACCGACAATTCACTCGCCGGGTGCCAGAAGAAACTCGAGGAGTACAGAACTTATCGGCGCAAACACAAGCCGCCGCGCGTCGAACAGAAGGCCAAACTTGAGACCAACTTCAACACCCTGCAGACTAAGTTGCGACTTAGCAATCGACCGGCTTATATGCCAACTGAGGGCAAACTTGTCTCTGATATCAACAAAGCATGGAAGGGTACAAAAACAATTTTTACTTCTCAGAAGTTTTTTCAAGATTTACAGTTACAGTTAAAGTTGGAAATTAATGAAAAAAATTTTTTTTAGGATTGGAAACTGCAGAGAAGTCATTCGAAGAATGGCTTCTGTCGGAGATGATGCGTCTGGAGAGACTCGAACATTTGGCTCAAAAGTTTAAGCACAAAGCGGACACGCACGAGGACTGGACCAACGGCAAGGAGGAGATGCTGACATCTCAGCACTTCCGTCAGTGCAAGCTCAACGAGCTCAAAGCACTGAAGAAGAAGCACGAGGCCTTCGAATCGGACCTCGCGGCGCACCAGGATCGTGTTGAACAGATTGCCGCTATTGCCCAAGAGCTCAAGTACGTGTAAAACCTGGACAAAATTGTCTGTAAAAATAAAATGAAACATTAAAACTAAATTGAAATTGTTTGATCTGCAGCGTTTTGGAGTACCACGACAGCGCGTCAGTTAACGCAAGATGTCAGCGCATCTGCGACCAGTGGGATCGGCTGGGCAAGCTTACCCAACGCAGGCGCCAGGCTCTCAACGAGGCGGAACGCATCCTCGAGAAGATCGACGTTTTGCACTTGGAATTTGCCAAGAGGGCGGCGGTACGTGACATTTCACTTGGCAGCGAGTCCAAGAATGCAACAATCTTGAGACGATTTTAATTTGATTAAATTTAATTAACTCATTTGTCAGGCCAAATTTTTTTTTACTTTAACTACTTGGTTTTGACCAATTTGTTTTGTTCCAGCCCTTCAACAACTGGTTGGACGGAACCCGAGAAGATCTCGTTGACATGTTCATTGTTCACACGATGGAGGAGATCCAGGGCCTGATGGACGCCCACGCCGCGTTCAAAGCCACTCTCGGAGAGGCGGACAAAGAGTACAACTCGATCGTTGGCTTGGTTCGTGAGGTCGAGTCGATCGTTAAACAGTTCCAGATCCCCGGCGGTCTTGAAAATCCGTACACCACTCTCACAGCTTTGGTACGACTGAATGTTTGCGTAATAAAACACCTCGGAGATGCAATCTCGTATGCAGATCTGTAATGAACCGTCATTTTCTTAATGTTACAGGATCTCACTAAAAAGTGGAGTGACGTTAGACAACTTGTGCCCCAGAGAGATGGAACACTCCAGGCCGAACTTCGCAAGCAACAGAGTATGATTTGAAGAATAATTTAAGTTGGCTAAAATTTGCGGAGAAATCAAATTTAATTCTGACCTTCTTTTTTAGATAATGAGCTTCTTCGTAGACAGTTTGCTGAGAAAGCCAACGCTGTTGGACCTTGGATAGAACGTCAACTGGACGCTGTCACGGCAATTGGCATGGGACTTCAGGTATAAAAATATGTTTAATGTTCTTGTTTAAATTGGAATTAAAAAATGTGAAAAAAAAGAAAAATTGAAAAAACAGTATATGTTTAGATGTGAGTTTGATGAAATTTGTTTGATTTTTTTTCAGGGTACCCTGGAGGACCAACTGCACAGACTAAAAGAATACGAGCAAGCTGTTTATCAGTACAAGGTACACTTGGAAGAACTCGAGAAGATCCACCAGGCCGTCCAGGAGGGCATGATTTTCGAAAACAGGTACACACAATACACCATGGAAACTCTTCGTGTGGGATGGGAACAGCTCTTGACCTCCATCAACCGTAATATCAATGAAGTTGAAAATCAAATCCTTACAAGAGACTCAAAGGTAATTGAAACGAATGTTCAATTGAATGTACAATTTCGAAGGACTATATTTTTACTAATTGCCAAAATGTTTCAGGGTATCACACAAGAACAACTTAACGAATTCAGAAGTAGTTTCAATCACTTCGACAAGAACCGAACAGGTAGATTAGCACCGGAGGAATTCAAATCCTGTCTGGTGTCGTTAGGATATTCAATCGGAAAGGACAGGCAGGGAGACATCGACTTCCAGCGCATCCTGGCGATCGTCGACCCCAACAACTCTGGCTACGTCCAGTTTGACGCGTTCCTTGATTTTATGACCCGCGAATCCACCGACACGGACACCGCCGAACAGGTCATAGACAGTTTCCGCATCCTTGCCGGAGATAAGGTAATTTTTCATAAACAATCATAAATAAATATTTTTGAATTCATTTTCGCTGATCAGTCTAACTAATTTTACTACTTATTACTTTTTAATATTTAATTTTTATTTTCAGCCATACATCCTAGCGGATGAACTTCGACGAGAACTCCCACCAGACCAGGCAGAGTACTGTATCCTAAGAATGCCACCGTACAAGGGACCAAACACTGTTCCCGGAGCGCTGGATTACCGTTCGTTCTCGACAGCTCTGTACGGAGAGTCCGACCTCTAATCAACGTCCGCGCGTTCTACAAACATTCGAGTTTCATCTCCACACGTATGATAAGAAAAACGAAATGCCGCCGATTGCATCCGTCGTATTGGATAAAAAACCATGGTACTAATGCAAAATGCGTTCAAGAGCCCGAACGTGTACACGAACGTCAATCAAAGTCCTTGACGATTGAATATTCTTCTTTTATTTTATTATTTTTTTTTTTTGGATCCTTAATTAGATTTGGCATTCAAAGTCAGGATGAAATTCAAGGGACTGTCATTGACGTTTGTTCGCGTGCACGCACATGAATTCGAAAACAAAGCTCGTAGTCGAACGAAAATCATTTTATAAGATAAAAAGAGAAGCTCAATAGTTTTGGGAGGGGCGCTTTCACAAAGCCGCCTCGTTCCTGAATTTTAATCAAGGCAGTGGAACTGTGCTCGCGATTGTATGCAATGAAATTACTCTTCCGATTGACAATATTTTTTAACCGCCACTGCTGTTAGTGATGAATAAAAAAGAAAATTTGTAATGAAATAAAAAGATGCGTGTATCGAAGGGAGACCAGAGAATGAAATAAAAAAGGATAACGATATTTTTTGTCATCGATGCAAGTGTATTGATTGTAAAGAAAGAAAGACGAGCACTGGTGGCCAAGCGAGGGACAAACGATTTTTGAGCACTCGCAAATCATAAGGACGAAATAAAAAAAAAGCAAAAGCAACGATAATGGAGAAATGATTATTTATAAATAAAACTTATATACATATTAATATATATGCCTATTTTTATATAAACATGGCGATACGAACTTACGTCGACGTATTTTGTAAATCCAATAACGAAATGCAAAACGATGCTGTAAACGTGAGAAGAGCAAATTTTATTTATTTATTTCATTTATTATTTATTATACAAATAATATTAACTATCATAGTTATTACAAACTATCATCATCATTACTATATCATAGTGACACGCTGATTCAAAGTATTTATTTTTATAAATAATAATGAAACAGACACGCCGATTATTGAATTGGAACTGTCGCAACGATAGAACCATAGGTAGACGTTTCAATCTGTCCATCTCTGAGATCAATCCAGAAAGAGAAAATATGTAATGATAAAAAAATCATAAAGAGAAAACCTTAATCATAATGAAAAGCAATTAAAGAAGATTTATCTTTAAGAAAAAAAAGAAAAAAAAAGAAAAAAAAAAATAATAGATGCCATCGTCTGTTACGTGTAGTAAGTCAGACATTGATATGCGTATACAGTCGTATTCACGTACAGTTGAATGAGTCACTCATTATCATCAATTGATAATTGATTAAGTGTGTAAAGGTTTTGTTTGGCTTCTCAAGCTTGATGCTTTACAACGAAAGAATAAAAATAAAAAAACACGAGCTTAATTATAAAACTCTACTTTTATCGTGTCAACTCTTTTCTCTCTCACATATCATTCGAAATTGTACCGATCAAGTACTTTTTATAAAGACAAAGAACATCGCATCCAACCAGCCAACTCTGCGACGTAAAACTTATTCATCATTCTTGCCGATTTCATTTTCCTGTAATAAGAGTTTATTGAATGAGGATATTGTAAACTGATGAACATGAAAATGTGAAGGAAATAAAAGAATTTTTTCTGATCAACCCTTTCTTATCTTTATCTCTATTTAATCCTGTAATGTACAATTTACAATAATTATAATTAATTAATTAATATAATTCATAAGAACCTTCAAAATTAATTTTACCTAACAAAAAAAATTTTATTTTGAAAAATTTGTTATCAAAAATGTGTACATCTCAATTTTTATTCTTGTAGATTTACTTCTAATCAGTAATCAAATGATAATTTCCTTACCGTTGAAATTCAAATCTCCGCGCGCAAAGGGCGCGACATGATTGGCCGGCGGCTCCAATCTTGCATTGTCACACAATCTGACGGTTCAAAAAAAAGAGAGCAGCAGAGTGTGCGTTGCTTATCGACACTGACGCTGCGCTTCGGGGAGTTTTGTTTTGTGTCAACGGCGGCAAGATGGTGGACGCTCGTTGTTGCTCAGCTGTTTTGGCGAACTGACGCAGCGTTAATTCGATGGCCACGAATCATTGACCCGCATCTCGGCTCGATGATCGTCTAGTCTCTCGACGAGTCGCGCTCGCTCATGCAGTGTCCGATCCGACCAGGCCCAACACTCAAAAGTTTATACATTCCCGTGGATAAAAGACAGTAAACAAGCTGCCGCCAACATGAGCGAGCTGTCCCAAGAGGAGGTGAGAATTTTAGACCCCCTTTGTTATATCCCCGTTACAATTTTTGAGGGTTAGAAAAACGGGTCGTTTCGTGCGATAACCCCCGAGACAAAGGAGATTATTTTTATACAACGATGTGCTCACATGTAGAGGACATTTATTTCTAAGAATTATATAAGTTTCAATCGATGGCTTTTTTTTCAACCGAGGATTCGATTGCGTTTCAATCTTTTGACATGTGTCACGTCCAGTTTTCTGGGTCCCCCCTAATCCATTGGTTTGAAAATGTCAAAGATGATTGTTCTCGGATGATTCTTATTTTTTTTTAAATTATAATTTTTGTATCTGTATTTGTTTTCAATTTTCTGTTTCGGGTTTGTTTAGATGCGCAGGAGGCGACTGGCCCGTCTGGGGAGCGTCCAAGCTGCACCAGCTCCGAGCAGTCCGTCCCTGCCGAGTGTTCCTGGACCGTCCAGTGCAAATGCATCAGTGGTAGAACAAAGACTGGAGGAGCCAACTCCGTGTTTGACAGAAACTGCCATGGACATCGAGGACAGTGATAAACAATGCACCACCACCTTTGGGGGTGACGTCGATTCTGGTATCGACACCATGGAAGTCGAGGAGTCGGACAGAAAGGACCCTGCCTCTAGATCAAGGGTAACTTGTTTTATTTATTTGTTTTTATTTAAACAAATTTGAACATAATTAGTCTAGAAAGAAAAAATGTTTCACAAACAATTAACCTTGTTTATCAACTTGATATTTTAGACGACAAGTATAAACGAAGTAACGCCCGAGCAGATCCACGCAACAGTTTCTCGAGTCTTGTGCGTTTCCTGGACGCAGAAAAAGGATGAGACAATTTTCCTCGAGGACACTGCGTCGAACGTGCAAGGTCAGACGGACGTGGATATGGCGGACCTGGTAAGCCAGGCGTTGATGGAGGTGTTGCAGATGTTCGCCCGAGGCGAGGAGCCTCTAAAGAACATCCAGATGGACGTGACGATCGACTGCGAGGAACCTTCTGAAACGAGTCCTCTCGTCAGTCCGGTCATGACCCTCCAAACCTTCGCCTCGCCCGGGCCTTCGTCTTCCAAGAAACAAAGTTCCACGCCGGCCTCGGTGAAGTACCTTATGGACTGCTACTCGAGAACGATTCTCGAAGAAAGGAATCATCCTAAGGTACGTCTCAAAATAAAAGTAACAGAGTAGAACAAAGGAGCTGGAAGATTATCAAATTAGTATGACGAGTGCCAAAGTCTTTCTTTGTTAGGAGAAGTGTTGTCAATCAAAGACCTTTTGTTAGTTTCTCTGTTGTTCAATTATGATGTAATGTTTCTGTTTCTAGAAATCCAGTGTCCCACCGATGTCAGAGATACTTTTGACACTCCGGTCGCAGTGCGTGCAGTACATGTGCTTGTTACTTCAAGGAATGATCGAGATGTTCCCAAACTCGAGCTCGAATGATTTGCACATCTCGCCTCTGCTCTATCCGGTGTTGTCGCAAACCTGTCCGCGTGGTTTTTTGCACGACCTCGTCGCGAAGACTCACACGAACCAGCAACTTTTCAGCAAACTCTTCACGCCGCTGCTCCAGGGGTTGTACTTGGAGGTACAACGAGCTAGCTTAGTTGGGAACACGCACCGAAGACCCATTGAAGTTTTGGAAGAACTCATCGGTAAATCAATCAAGTTTCTTCAAATGATTAGTAATTATAATAATTAATTGCAAGATTAATTGTTTTCTTATTTCATGGTTGAAGAAATCCGTTGTGGACCAAACGGCAAAGCTCGGCCGTTCTGTTGGCTCGTTGTGAGTCAGAAACAATTTTCTCGCGAGGCCATCACGAGTGCCTCTGGTCGAGAATTGGCACGAACTTCTTTCCTTGGTCCGTTTCTTTCTATCTCGGTCTTCGAGGAGGACAGCTCGAAAGTGGCCGACAAGCTTTTCAGCGGCAACCCAACGACGGACAAGAACATAAACGCGACCATCCAGCAGGAGCTCGAAAGCATAAGGACGGTGCTGCACAAATCAATGCACTCGCTGCTGGTGAACAGTCGGTGCCGCAAGCCTACCCTCGACTATCTCGCGATGATGCTGAAACAAAATGAGAAAAGGGCGCAACTCCATACGGAGGAGTATGCGCTGGCAGGTGACGGTTTCATGTTGAATTTGTTGTCGGTCTTGCAAAAACTGTCCGTGCAGATCAAGTTGGACAGCGTGGATCCGATGTTTCCCTTCCATCCTGAGAGTTTGGTTGATATCAAAAACGAAACGAGACTGAAATTGACGTCGCAAGAAGCTGCGGATTGGGTGGCGAGTTTGGAGAAGAGTCACGAATGGAAGGAGGCCAAGTTTAGCACGCAGTGCTGGTTTTTGACCTTGCATTGTCACCACATTGGTAATAATGTTTTTTTATGATAGCTATAGAAGGGGCGAAAATTTCATCTCGACTTGTCTTTTCAGCTTTGTTGCCAGCAATGCAGAAGTATCAGCGAAAGGTTCGAACGTTGAGAAGCTTGCAGAAAATGTTGGACGAGTTACAGGCGAACGAGTCGCAGTGGAAAACGGCGGCTTTTGCGAAACACCAGAGAAGGCAGATCAAACACTGGAAACAGCAGTTGAAGCGTCTGAGCAAATCGAAATCGTGCGCCGAGGCGGGTCTCTTTGACCCGACCATGTTGAAACGGTCGTTGAATTTTTATGAATCTGTTGCTGCATTTTTATTAAAATCATTGACCAACGAAGACGCCAGCACGATCCATCTGAAATTGCCGCTTCCGAATGAGATACCCAACTCCTTTACCGCTCTGCCCGAGTGGTACGTCGAGGATATCGCTGTGTTCTTGTTGCTGATTTTACAGTACGTTATTAAACAAATCCAATCTACTTTCTCTTGAAATACAATAGGTGATAAAATTTTGTTCAATTTGTTTCAGGTATTGTCCAGATTTTATGGTGAATTACGTTGACAATTCTCTGATAACTTGGCTGTTGGTTGTGATTTGCACACCGCACTGTGTCAGAAATCCATATTTGATTGCAAAGATTGTTGAAGTCCTATTTGTTATCAACCCAAGTGTTCAGGTAAGATGAATTTTTAAAAGTCATTTACATTTACATCTACTTAACGTGGTTCTAATTTGTCAATGTCGTTTTTTTTCAGGGTAAAACCGAGACCTTGCACGAGCAGCTGATGGCGCACCCAATCGCTGGGACCCATCTTGCTCCGTACCTGATGCAATTTTACACCGACGTGGAAACCACCGGTGCTAATTCAGAATTCTACGACAAATTTTCGATCCGTTATCACATAAGTTTGATTCTCAAGTCTCTGTGGGACAGTCCGGTGCACCGGGCGTCAATAGTACGCGAGAGCAACAACGGCAAGCAGTTCGTCAAGTTTGTCAACATGCTCATGAACGACACAACGTTCCTCCTCGACGAGAGCCTGGAGTCGCTAAAACGGATCCATGAGGTGCAGGAACTCATGGCCGATACAAGCGCATGGTCAAAGATGACGCCGGAACAGAAACAGGCGCGCACGAGGCAACTGTCGGCTGACGAGCGACAGGCTAAAAGCTACCTCACCCTTGCTAAGGAGACCGTCGCCATGTTCCACTACCTGACGGTCGAGATCAAGGAACCGTTCCTGCGACCTGAGCTTGTCGACAGGCTCAGCGCCATGCTTAATTTCAATCTGCAACAATTGTGCGGACCCAAATGTAAAAATCTCAAGGTCAGCAAGCCGCAAAAGTATGGCTGGAATCCGAGGGATCTGCTCAGTCAGGTAGTCGACATCTACCTGCACCTTGACTGTGATAATTTTGCCACTTCGGTGGCAAGTGATGAGGTGATCTTCTTTTCAAAATTCCTGTCACTGAGAAAATGATATACGATGGAGATACCTTTTTGATATTTAAAAGACTGACGCATAATTTGGTTTATCACTTTGGTTTTTATCAAAGTCTTTATCAATCAGTTTATCAATTAGATTCATATCAATCAATATGGTTTTCTCAGTGAATTAAAATCAAATAACTTACGTTGATCATCAATTTAATTAATGAATTTGACATGTTTTACAGCGTTCGTTTTCCGAGGAACTTTTTGACGACGCTATTAGCAGATTGAGAAAGTATTCCATCAAAACGACCACCGAGATCGAAAGATTTGTATCTTTGGCGGAACGCGCCGCAGTGGTTGCGAGAGACAATCGTGCACGCGATGAAGATTACGGCGACGCACCCGAAGAGTTCAAGGATCCTTTGATGGCCACTCTCATGGAGGACCCGGTCAAACTTCCGTCCGGCATTGTCATGGATAAGGCCGTCATTGTGAGACATCTGTTGAACAGCGCCACAGATCCTTTCAGTCGACAGCCTTTGAGCGAGGACATGTTAACTCCTGGTAATTGAGGCCGAATTTCAAACAATAGAATTTTTGAATGCTTGGTTATTTGTAACGTTCTATTTTCTGTTTCAGTTTTAGATTTAAAAGAAAGAATATCAGCGTGGAAACAGCAAAAGAAAAAGTCAACGAGCATTTAAAGGACAAGTGTGCAAAGTGTAGAAACTTGAATGAATTTTGGTGAATTCAAGGGGAGGCTCGTTGCAAGTGCATTTTCGACGTGGGTTCAATGAGTCACGCTCAAATTACGAGTTTCTTATTTCGTGCGCAAACGAAACAGACTGTCAAGCTTGACAACTGCCAGCACTTATTCCGAAATTACACGGTCATGTAAATAAGTACGTATTCAAGAGAGAGCCGTTGATATGAAAAAAAAAAAAAAAAAAAAAAAAACAAATGAGGATCAATATAATCTTTCATTTTGGAACATTTTTCTTTGTCCCTGAGCGCGAATTTTGCAAACAAAAATCAAGGAGTCCTTTTTTTTAACAGTTGTAACATATTTTGGGTTATTTTTTTGTATGGGTTCCAATTTGAGGGAACCCTGTGAACTTTTTTTTTGTTTTTGGAAAAGTTTATGAGAGCGTAAATTTATGTAAATGCGACTTTATGTAGGTTTAGTCGGTGATCGAAGCTGTCGTTATTCGTAACATGCATCTCATTTTGTTGTGCGCTAAAACTCTTCTTTGATGAATGATTTCGTACATTTTTTATTAAAACGAGAAACTTTGTCGGATTGCGAGACCAACGAAGCGAGTCATGTTACGTCTGGCAATGACAATTTACAATAAATGTATTATATAGTTAATCGTTTGCGTATTATTATCGCCGCAGTTAATTTTGTTTCATCTTGTCATTTATTATTGAATATACACCTGGAATAAATCAATTATTCATTGTAGTTCATTTCCATTTTATTAATCATTTTAATATTGTCATCGATTGACCATTTTGTTGATTGATTTCTAAATGCACCTTACATTCCATTGATTGAATTTAAACAAATAAAAAAGTAAGTCTGAATTAAAGAGTGACCGATTAAACAATTTATGTATGCTTCTTGAAATGTATTTTCTTCAGGATGGTCCCGAGAGAACCGTGGCCCAAGTTGCTCGAAGTCCCGCTCATCTCAGAGATATCAGTTATAGTTGACATGTTATCCTCCTGCTCCTGCATTTTGAACGCCACAGTTTGGTTCACCCAATGTGGAACTCTGTAATTAGACATTAAATATTTTATCATCTCTAAATTATCCAATCAAAATTGTCTCATCTAAAATTCAATTTCAGATAAACAAACCTGTGATCCAAACTACGTGCTTCATATTTCTTAATCTCGTTATTATCCAATGGATGATTTTCAATCTCAACCTTGGGTTCAGATTTTCTATCCCAATTTTCATCGTCGTCGTCGTCATGAGATTCAATAGGATTCAAAACTGGGGTTTTCACATTTGTAGCTTTATCTAAAAAAAACAAACAATTTTTTTGGTAAGTTGAGCATTTATAAGCAAACTTGTTTTAATTTTTTATATAAAAGAAACAAGTTTTTTAATATGAAAAAGTGATTGTTTTGAACTTACTTTGATAAACTGAAGGGTCCAACATGAGTTTTGAAGGGCATTCTCTCGCGTGATTTTCTATCTCTTCCTTTGGCATCCGGTGAGTTGCATTGTAAGGACAGATGGATAAATATCCTGCGGGAAAGTTCTGAAAAAAAATTATGGTAGATAATAAATCAAGAATTATGGATATGGCTAATTAGAATATTATAATAACAGAATAATGAAAACAATTGTTTACTTTTTCACATTTGACCAAATGTCGCTGGATGCGAGAAGTGGTGATCCTATGACTTTTATCATAAGGACAGATAATAACTTTGTCAATTATTTCTCCGCAGTCCATGGTAAAGATACCATAAAAAACTTGACTTCACAAAACTAAAACTCGTCGAAAACAAATCTTCAACAATTTAAAAAGTTATCGTAATAATTTGCGTTGAAAAGGAACGATATCAGTTCACTTTGTTCTAATAAAACAAAATAAAACGTAAAAGTTAATGAAACGGGGAATAAAAATCAACGAAAAAATCGTTTCGAATCGTCTCCTAAAGAGAAAAAACAAGACTGAAATGTTAGTCTGAAATCTGAATCCTAAATAAACATCTGCTGCATTCACTTTGGTTTCATTTTTTCGCGATTCCCATTGGTTTTTGAAACCGCGGTTAATTTAAATTCAATTAAATCAAGTGGCGGGAAATTTGAAAGTCGCGTTTGATTTGATTTTTCAATAAAAAAATTAACGTTTCCCTTAATTTTGTCAAAAAACTAATGATTTACAAAGTTGGTGATGAGATTAAAGTATTGTTTTAAAAATTGTTCAAAAAACGTTTGGCTTGAGGATCGTTGAAAATTATTCAAGCTGAGGACATAAAAATTTGAAGTATATAAAACAATGAATAAAATTGGTTTATGCGACACGTGCAATACCAATCAGCAGTTTTGAAGAAGTTGCATTGTGGACGGGTTAAACGCGCAGATACATGCCGAGAAATGATCAATAGAACAAGATTAAAAGTAAAGTGAGCACATTGAAACTTGAGTATGAGGCAATAATCGATGTATATTACATCAAGAACTCATTTAAAAGCTTTGAAATAAGATCTTAATTCTTAAACCGTTTCGTGTTGTAAGACTTTTATTTTATTTATCCCACTTATCTCTCTTTTTATTAAAATTTCCAAACTTATTATTTATTTTTTTTTTCAAGTTATTATCTTATTACTATATTAATAATTAAAATTTAAACGAAAAATAAATTATTAAAAATGTTGATTCTGAAATTCTAAATTACAATTATAAAATGTACCAGCAAAAGTTAGAAAAATAAACAAAGTTTATTAAACAAAATGAGATCAAAATTTTAGAACCATTAAAAAAAATTTTTTGTTCTTTTTTTACCAGCGTATTTTTACTTTCATCAACCAACTCAAGTCTCTAAACGATTTACAAATTAACACGTCTAATTATAGCTCGTATACTTATACCATATCCCATTGTTCGCAATTATTTTCCGTCTCGTAAGGAATAAGACAATAAAATGAGCTCTCCAAAAAGAATACAAAATTGTTCATTCTCCAACCCTTGAAGTTCAATTTCAACATTCAAATTAAAAGTTGAATTAAAAAGCAAAAATTCAACGAGTTAAAGTTGTGTCAAATTTGGATCTGGTTTATTACGTTTCGGGTCTACTCGGGGATGACACGCCAGTGTGGCTGATGAAAAGCGCGAAAGGGGTGGGCGCGCTGGGAAGATGTTGCAAGCTAGGGGGAGTTGCACGAGAGGAGAGTACAAGGTTTTGTAGGAGCAGTATTATCGATCGGATCGTCGTCTGGTTGTAGTTAGTAGGCTCGCGCGACGAGTCCGAACGAAAACAGAGCAGCTGGCGGCTTTGGCGTTCGGCTCCACTAGTCCATCCGACGGTCCGCATCCGGGCGAGCTCGTCCGCGAGCTGCCAAGGTCACTGGTAGCTGACAAAAAAAAAAAAAAAAAGGAAAACAAAACAACCGATCCGCGCACACCTTGACAGTGCGATCCTGAACTTGAACTTTGGCTCCAGCCGAATGGGACTGCTGGGTCCAAGGTTTCTCCTGAGATAAAAACGAAACCTGGGACTAACTCACAGGTCGACATTTTAGCGGAAGATGGAAATCTGTAGAGCCACCTCGACTGGCCTGACGATTTTTCATTCGAGTCAACACAGCGAGACGATCTTTCTCACGCTTTAGTAGTGGCCCCCCAGCATGACAGCGTTTTAGCCACCTCGGGATTTTGTTCAAGAACATGAGGAAAAAAAGAGACCAGTGATTTTAACAATTACCTGTCCCTAAGATGGAGAGAATCGACTCCTCGCCGCGGATTCGGCCTTACCTGGAATGTTGGGATGTGAGTTGCCAAATTTCTGCAGACGAATTTTGTTTTTAATTTCCTTCAAAAATTAATGAATCAGAATTTGTATCCTAAAGTTCAATTCTGTTTTGAATTTCATTCTTTTAACTTCCATTTCCTTTGAGATTTGAATTCATTTTGTCATGTATTATTTCATATTTTGGTTTGATAATCCTATAATAATACAGAAACGGATTAAGGAATTAAAAAAGAGTTTGCTTTTAATCTTTCAACCCTCACTGGTACCACAGATCAAACGTTTTCAATCAAGGTCACCGGGGCGCTAGTGAAAGTGCTACGAAATTCCATGCGTCTGACCAAACTCGGACTCCGACCACTGTCACTTGCTTTCACAAGGAAAGAAAGTGCAAACTAGAAAATAAATTGTTGATCAACTGGTCGACCGTTTAAATAACAGGGTCGGGGTTGGAATTTCATTGAAATTGAAATTTTTAGAAAAATTTGTTGGTAAAGAGTGTTTCATTGAGAAATTTTTGTTTGTGCGACGGTGGGTGGACCAGTGGGTGGCAGAATTTGATAAAACGTGTGATCGATATAAACGAGGATACATCCGCATTTTTAATACCGTCAGGTATTTATCAATTTGATTGTACGCTTAGGACACAATGGGTTTAGGTTTTCTATGATACGTGCACGTTACGTAACTCCTCCTTTCATTCAGAAATTATTGCATTATGCATTCTGCGCCTGCCAATCTCGCCTTTTATTTTGATTTCGAATTTACATCCTTCATTTTTTGCACTTGTTTTTTTGTTTGTTTTCATTTGTTGTTTTTGGTTTTTTATTAATTGATGACCGGTGTCTGATTGATTAATTTTTATTAATTACAATTCAATTGATGCAAATTTTTTTAATTTCAGAAAATATAATGTCTGACGATTGTTATTTTTTAAATAATTGATAATGCAATTCCCAACTGTTTAACTTAAAAAAAATGTCTATTTCAAACGTTAGCAGCAAAATGAGGACAAATATTCGGTGGCGAACAGTCAAGCACCACTTCAGGCAGGTGAAGACGGGCACCCGGAACGCGGTACCTGGACCGGAAAATTTGACTTTTTATTATCACTCCTGGGATACTGCGTAGGACTTGGCAACGTATGGAGGTTTCCATATCTCTGCTACTCGAACGGCGGGGGTGCATTTTTGATTCCCTTTGCGATCATGCTCATCATCGCTGGGTTACCTTTGATGTTCATGGAACTGTCGCTCGGTGAGATTTTTTTTTTACTTTTTCTCTTTTTCTTTTTATTGTTGTATCCTCTTAATAATCAAATTCAACCTTGCGGAAATGTATTTTGTATTTTATCTTGAATGCTGCGAATTATAAAATCAAATGTCGTTTATAATTGGGTTGTTTTTTTTTTTGTACGAGCACTTTTATTTTGCACATAATTTTTTTTGCAACCGCGTTTTTCTTTTTCTGATTTAATTATCTTGAGTGAACATAAATGCACTGAACGACATCATTTAATTGGATTAATTTTTTCGCATCAAACAAATTTATTTCGACTTGAATTGCATTTTTTATTTTTTTACATTTTTCTATCCTAAATTTTATTTTGTACCGTTTCTATGTATCATTTCTTTAACATTAATGACTGAACGAAAGTTGAACTGATTAAGTTTAAGTTTTTTAAATGCGTTTATTTCTTTTTAAGTATATTATTTACGCACTATTTTTCAGATTAAAAGAAGTGTTCTGTATAATTGAAGCCCGTAAAGAATTAATCAATTGAATTGGGTCGCAAAATAAGCGAAAATCGTTCCGATTTTATAACAGGGTTTTAACAATGAGTGGCCCATAAAAAGGCGATCTCACAGATTGCTGCACAAAATTATGATTTGATTGTAAAATTTTTATAATATTTTTCAGATGATGTCCGATCAATTTTCAATTAGGTCAAATTACATTTACAAATATAAAATACAACAATAAGAATAAAACATGAAATAAATAATGCCGAGTTATAATTTTAAGATTTAATTTTTTTAGGACAATACGCTAGTTTGGGTCCTGTGGCAGTCTACAAACAATTTTGTCCACTTTTTTGTGGTTTGGGTTACGGCATGGTCCTGGTCAGTTGTATAGTTATGCTTTATTACAACCTCATCATTGCCTGGACGATATACTACATGTTTGCTTCAGTAGCTGGTGAGTAGAATGAAAAAAAAAAGAAAAAATAAAACAAAATTTCATCAAAATTTTAATGAAAAATTGTCAAATTCAAAAGTTTTAAATTTTATTTGAATTGAATAAGTTTTGCTTTAAAAAAAATTCAAAACTTTAATTTTGTTTAAAACATGACTCAATTCGTATCTGACATTCTGCTAATGAGAAAACCACCAAAACAGTTTAATACCCGATTTCTCCGTACGGCTATAAAGCAAACAGTATTAGCTTCCATTCATCTCGTGTAGGTTTCTATTGATCAGAACCGTTTAAATATCAAGCGGTAAATAAAGCCAACGTGAAACCACCTCCGTTGCATTAATTGTTCCAAGATTAGAATTGAAGGTGTTTTGAATTATATATCTCGTCTACCAAAATTTTCATCACCCAACTAATGATCTTTGACCTTATTAATTTATTTTTAATTATTGTTTTTTTTCATTTTTAGGTGGTTCAAAATTACCATGGAGTCAGTGCGAGCCGTCATGGAGTGAGGAGGATTGTTACATGCCCGAGGTTGCAGAAATGTGCATCGAACGAAACATGACGTACTTCAAAAGGGAATGCCTGAATTCAACGCAAATTGTGGCACTTAATTTAACCATGGATAATATTACTCACGCCATTAGGAAACCACCTGCTGAGGAATATTTCAAGTATAAAAAACAAAACAGTTCAATTTAAACATTAAAAAAAAAAAACTTTTAAAAAGTGAAAGTTTAAAATTTGGACGATTAAACAAAAATTGAAAATTGTTTTACAGTAATCATGTCCTGGGTATAAGCAGCGGCATTGAGGAGACAGGAATTATCAGCCCTAAGATGGCAACGTGTTTATTTCTGGCCTGGGTTATTGTCTTCCTGTGTCTTAGCAAAGGTGTTCAAAGTTCAGGAAAAGTCGTCTATTTCACGGCCCTGTTTCCCTACGTTGTTTTGGTGAGTGATATTTGTTATAAATATATCACAGCATATCTCTGACCTTTCTGATAATTCCCTAAAGGAAACGATATGAATCGCAGGAGGTATTAATTTAATATTCATCCTTAAGTGGCATTGAAAAAAAGTAAAAAAAAAAAAAATAAAGAATTGAATCACGCGAAATGAAACCTATCGAGTTGAATGAAATCGATAAGCTGATTTGCCGAGCTCTTCATAACTGCACCTCCTTTCCAGATCGCATTGTTTATCCGAGGGATCCTTTTGCCCGGGGCGAACGAGGGTATCATCTTCTACCTGACACCGGACTGGAAACGTCTGATGTACGCCAAGGTCTGGGGCGACGCGGCGGTGCAGATCTTCTTCGCCCTAAGTCCGGCTTGGGGTGGTCTTATCACCCTCAGCTCGTACAACAAATTCACCAACAACTGTTACAAGGACTCCATCATCGTAGCGGTCAGCAACATCGGAACATCCTTTTTCGCCGGTCTCGTCATCTTCTCCGTGATTGGTTTCCTTGCCCACGAACTTGATGTGCCAGTCGCCTCTGTCGTGGACCAAGGCGCTGGACTGGCGTTCATAGTCTATCCCGAGGTGAAGAACAAAAAAACGTCAACAAATATTCGAACGTTAAAATCAATAAAGTTAAAAATATTGCATGTATTGAGAATATTTATATAAAATCAATATGTTAAGTAACTAAAGGTAAACATACAGGGGAAATGTTATGATAGGTAAAAAGGGAAGGGTGAATTTTAATGATTTGGTTTTGTTTCCAGGTTGTATCCAGACTGCCGGTTGCCCCAGTGTGGTCACTGCTCTTCTTCGTCATGCTGCTGACGTTAGGACTAGACTCACAATTTGCCCTTATGGAAACAGTTACTACAGCAATTCTGGACGGCATACCAGCTCTGCGACATTACAAGTTCTGGGTGGTGCTGGGAGCTGCTGTCCTCGGTTACGTCGGCGGGATCATCTTCTGCACAAATGTAAAATTCGGTTGATTCAAATATTTTGTTTCAAGTAAAATTGAAATTAAATTTCTGTTATAATTTCTTTTGAACTAATAATTAAAATTTAAAAACATAAAAGTTTAACAATTGTAACTTTTCCAGGCTGGCATGTACTGGCTCCAACTCTTGGACAAGTATGCTGCCAACTGGTCGGTCCTGCTGATTGCCATCACCGAGTGCATCCTAGTAGCCTGGATCTACGGCGCTGACCGATTTTTGGACGACATCCAGCAGATGATCGGCGTGAAGAGTCGGTTATGGAGACTCTTCTGGACGTGGATGTGGAAGTTCATCACCCCAGCTGCCCTATTTTTCATATTGTTTTTCAATTGGATCGAATACGAGCCGCTTAAATATGGGACTTATGTCTACCCCATCTGGGCTGATGCTGTCGGTTGGGCAATTGGCATGCTGCCAGTGGTTGTGATCATTGGATTAGCAATTGTAAGCAGCCTTCAAATTAAAAGAAAAAGAATAATTATCAAGAAAGATAAAAAAATTGGGATGGTTTAATTTCAGAACCAGATATGCTCAAGGCGTCGAAAATCCAATTACGACGACGACGAAGACGACGACGACGACAAGGAAAATTACCTCAACACAATTCAGTCGCAGATGAGCATGAACCGCGGAGGAAGGAAGAAGCGCGACCAGAGCATCATGGACAGCGTTCGATCGCTCCTGCAGCCAACCGTCAACTGGGGTCCCTCGAACCGCAATCCCTTGACCCCCTCAAGGACCCTCGTTCACACTCCATCTCCAGGTAATTGTTCAACCGCACGGACATAAATCATTTTACAAATTTATGCGCATCATAAATGGATGGTGCATTGCGCGTCGACGTCCTTGACCTAGGCAGCTCTTTATCTTTGGATCTTGCAGGTGCAAGCGGTTACTGCTCAGTTCGAGACACCATTATTCTGGCGAACGGTGAGCCGTTGGTTCAACATACGACTGACAACCTGAAGGCATCGGGTTCATCGCAGAAGCTGCCAGGACCGTCAATCCTCAAGAACTCGAGCAAGACCGATCTCATAACTTCGCAACAGGTTTGAATGTGGTAAAACAAAATTAAACAAAAAAACAAGAAACTTAGCAGCCCGATAACGGTAGTCATTGATATAAATGATAAGTTGACCGAATTTTTACCAGTTTTCTGTAAACAGAAATGATGTTGACGCAACAAAACGGTGTACTTGTACATAGAATGTAACAATCAATTTATAATCACGCAAACAAATCAATTGTTATAGGTTAGACAATGATTTAGGTGGGGCATGATTACAGAAAAATGCGTAAACCAACGAATTTTTATTTCGCTGCTGGATCCATTGAATCCAAATTCATGGACCGTCCGGTTGGACTGGCGTTGCATTCCTTTGGTTTGGCAACGGTCCTGGCAGGTCCTGCTCAGCTCAGGGCGTGTGAAAGCGTGAAAAGTTTGTGGTGCCGGTAACCGAAACTGTTTCGCGATCGTTATGAGCTGGCACACTTAAGAAGTTGGGCGAATAGGGTAAGATCGATAGGTGCTAAACGGTTCTTCCTTTTTGAATTGATAGGGACAAGAGGAATACCAAAGGAGATCGAAGGATTTGTTAAAAGTTGTTTTCAAAACTTCGTTTAGAGAAACATATTTTCATAGGTCTTTTTACGCGAGAGTCCAGGCGGTTTCGAATTGACACGTTCACTTTGAATTGAAGTCTTTAATTTTTTGAATGAAACATTGTTGTCTTCTTCCTTTCCTTCACGACGACACAGAAAGTACTCGATTTTATACGATTTATGATTTCACAACACGCAATGTTGAATTCAATTTATAATGCAATTTCTTTTCTTTCCTAATACTGTTGAAGTGAATTTGTCAATTAGTATTTTAGATAATAGGTTTGATTATTATAAGAAGGCGTACTGTACCTGTCATTGAGCAAGGTCTATCGAAAAAAAAAGAAAAGAAAAAAGAAGAAGAGAAGTAATTGATTAAAATTAAATTGATCTGTTTTATACAAGCCGTTTCTACTTTTCGGCTGTTAAATTTTCGACCTCGCAGCTTTGTAACGTTTTGATTATTCGAAGGGAAAGTATATTGCGACAATTTTTGTGTTTGTGCAGAAGTTCACAGAAAAAAAAGAAAATAAAAGAAGAGACACTTCTTTCGAACGAGGGAATTTCTTATTCTTACATTTTATTCACAAAAGTGGTGCTTGAAATCTTTATGACAATATACATTATGAGGACAATTGTTATCATTACCAGTAAAGAAGTCTCCACTTTCCGTCAACTCAGACAACTTTATTTCCTCTATACAATAAATTATACCAGACAAGGCTGAGCAAACTACGAACGGTTTAACATGACGTTTTTTCGCGCAATTTCTTGTTTCCCCGTTTTTCTCAGCGCAAAAACTTGTTTCCTTTCCACCGCACATCTTTCAATTTCGGGATCGCCATTTAAAATATAAAAACGAGCAAATAAGAAGACCGACTTAACCGAGAACAATCAATTTATATCACTTGTTATACGAAAACAAGTTGGCAACAGGGTATCAAGAGCGGATGATAGGAGAAAAGAAAATCTTCTTATATGATCATTTTTATAAGCCCTTAAAAAGTGTACAAGTGTGCCTCTAAAACATTTGGATCTAGATAGCTTATGCTTATCGGCACTCAAGTGTGCTCATAACAGGCTCAATGTTCTCAGAATTGTGAGTGTGACGATAATAATGCCGCGGATTGTGACTCACGTCGGACTGCATCTTAGAATTTATTTTTTTATCCAGAAAACGAAGAAAAAAAAATAACCAAAAAATCTTAAGCTTCGAAGATGTATTGAGAAAACCCTTTTCTGAACCGATGTAAAAATGTTGAAAAATTCACGAGTGACGAACTATACACATGTTTGTAAACGAGTACCTAGGTAAAGAGATTTTGAGAGACCTCTTTAAACTGTTAATCAAATATTCAACAAACAAATTGTATGTGTAAAGAAAACAATTTTAGAGTAAGCGAGACGAGCGTGTATTATAATAGACTTGTAAAATACTGGACAAACGTGATGATAGCTGGGATTAGCTGTTATTCAAAACTGAAAGGTTCATTGGTTTCGATGTATATAACATATCACTGGAGATGAGTGTACGTAGTTTTAGCGAGATGTCCCTGGGAAAAATTAAAAAAAAAAAAAACTGTTCCAGTTGTCCCTGATTGTAGCAATCTCAGACATAGAGCTTTATCCTCCCAACTGATTTTGATGAAAGATTGCAAGTAACCGACGTTGCTTCTAAATTGAATCATCCGAATTTTGCTCAACAAAAGAAAATAAAAAACTAACAAAAGTATTTGAATATGCTATATATTTTTAGACCATTTGACAGGACACGATTTAATAATTGCACGTTTTTCTCCAAACCAGTTAAGATACACGATTACGTTTCGAGCAACAGCAAAAAAAAACGAAATTGAAAGTTAATTCAACGTCGATGTATTATATAGTTAGAATCTACAATACAAACAGTCGCCGTAAATGAAAAAAAAAAAGAAAGAAGAATTGCGATACAAGTAAAACAAAAACCATGAGAATTAGTAAATTTCACCAATGTTGAATAGTAGTAAGATAAGTATAATTTACGATGAATATGAGTGTAAAAATAGAAAAACAAAAACCAAAGTATATGTATAGGACTATATTTTACCGCCGCAACGAGGATCATTGTTTTGGTGTACATTCAAGCGGGGGGATCAGGAATTGAAGTTAATTTACTCGCAAGATGTTTTGTAATCAAATTTCAACGTTCAACAAGACGGATGAATTGAATTTTCTGGAAACTAAAAACAATCATCATTTTGCAAATTGGAAACATTTACCAAAACTCAGCAGGGCATTTAATAAGGTCAATAAAAAAACCTGATTTGTTGGTCGGTTTATGTTTTGCGATGATTTCAGGTGGCCTTGTTAGGTGTCTTGATAACCGACATACAAAAGTGTAAGTATTTTTCTAACCGGTTACAATAAAGGGTACAAATCAACTAGAAACGAATCGGTGAGTCAATCAGCTCTGTGCCTATCTGACGAAATCAGATAAGTGATCAGTTCGAGTGCGACAAAACGCAACAATGTTTTGCTACGAATCTACGTTTTCGAATTGGCAAGTTGGGGGAGGGGGCAGTTTTAGGTCGAGAGGTTCGAATTGATGGGATCGAATTACAAACGAGTCTATTATACTTTGATTTCGGATGAGCATCAGTAATTTATAAGAGCTTGCTCAAACCGAGCCATGACCTGCAAACGGTCGACTGTCCTAGTTAGAATTAACGAGCAAATTGTTAGCACAAAATCGTACAAATACGCCATAGGCTTATTTTATAAACAAATTATATAATTAGGCTACTGACGAGGGTGGAAGGAGCGCCCGAACAAACTTCGAAGGCAAATTTATTTTTGTAAGCATCCATCGGCAAACTTACACACTTTCCCGACAGCTATTCGAGATTGAAATTTTTGTTCGCACTTTCTCTCTCTCTCTCTGTTCTCTACCAATGTTGAACTGAGCAGATGGATTTGTCGATTGTTAATTACAACTCTTGATCTTTTCATTCATCCATTTACTTTTTTTTGAATGAAGAAAAAACAAACGGAATTGTATTTTCGCATGGAATTTTCTTTTCTTGAATCTAGAGTGGAAGACGTTTATCTCGACTGAAACGTACACGACGATTCGTATCGAAACAACCGAGCCATAAATTCTGATGACCAGACAAGGTCTGCTCCTGTTTCGCGTTGGAATTTAGCAATAAAAATTATTTTCAATTTATCAGACAACTAAATTTCAATCCAGGGCAAAACAATTTTAATGAGGCCATTGTTCTATAATTTTGCAACTATTTTCTGGCTCCGAGTCTCGTTACAAATTTTAATCCCCACTAATCATGGGGGACCTACTTTGGCCATGCAAAATTACAAGTTCTCGTGCAAAATTAATTAAATGAAAGTTTATTCAAATTGTTTTCATTCGCGTATGACCGATATGCCCACGCAACTCAGATAAGGTCCGGAGGTAATCATAAAAAATATTGATTTGCACTTTGTAATTTATGGACTTTGTGATCTTTATATAGCGTGTGATATGCGAGAAAATCGAAATTACAAGCAAACTCAGACGCAGAAATGAGAATGTTATTTTTTCACATTGACCTCTATGAAAATGTTGAAGCATTGTTGGAGCATAATTTCTTAAGCATATGGAGATGATTCTGTTTGATTGTCGATTCTCGATGATTACTTTGTGATAACAAGATTTATCTTATTGAAATGAAAAAAAAAAACATGAAATCATAGTTGACTGTATTATCGGTATTATTGTAGGATGAAGTTGAGTTAAATTGATCGAGAAAGACGTTTGTTCCATTCAACAGAACAAATTTTCAATTGAAAGTGGCTAATTCTACTTCATCCTAAGCATCCACCAGTATTAACAAAAAGGAAATGTATATGTATATATTATAAATAAATAAAAAAATTAATTAATCATAATATGTGTACATGTAAATTTTATTGTATGTATACGATGAGTATTGAAATAAATAAAGTGTTGATATGTAATGGTGCAAGTCAATTTTCAACCCCTGACAAAAATTCAACCCCCGGATGTGAGTTAATAACAGTTTTATTAGTCAAAGTAACAATCTCTTGTTTTTAATTCAACGGTTTACGAGTTACAAAAATATACTGTATCGTGGATTGTCGCATTACAATGGAGTTGAGAATTATATCGCTGGCTCAAAATAGTATATCGGATACAGATACGTTAATACATTTTTTGCACTCGAAATTATTCAAACGCTTTTTTTAAGATTCTAACACGTACAGTGTACGAGAGACACATTTGGTTCATTTAAAAAGTAAAAATAAACGATAAAAAATGTATAAAAATGACGATGCAATATGCGCCGACGTTATCAAGTTGATGAATTACAATTTTTTTCCTTTATCGTATGCATTAAAAAATGGCAATAAAAATGAAGAGAGAAAACAAAGTTATTCACAGAGTCTACAAAAGAAATAATTGTCTCATGTTTGTCAAAGTAAATTGCGATCGCTCCCCGGTGTATCGCACAATGGCCGCGTTACGCGATTACAAAAAAACAAAAACGGATATAATTACGGAGTAAATAAACGTAAATTTAATTGTACAATACTAATAGCCATTCTACCATTAGCAAGACGACTAGTTTTAAAATACTTTCTATATATAAACTTATAACACATACAAAAGTATCTGGTACAATTTTCTTATCGTTAAACTCAGAGTATCGAAAAGTACAAAACAAAAATCTTAAATAAATACACACTGCGACGAAGATGCGATTAACTTGTGTGTGTTTTTTTTCTTTTTTTAGCAAGAACAAAAAACGAAGCGAAAAAAAAGCTTATGAACTTTGCGCTGCCCAGTCTCGGTGCTTCTTTGGAGAGAGGTGAAACGGTATCTCTAGTGATCAGGAGGTGGCTGGCGGCGGACTGTTGAGGATGACCTTGGTTCTCGAAATAGCGCCCAAGATCGGTTTGAACAGTACCAGAACCCCGGCGATGACGAGCGACGTGAAAACAAAGTTCCTGCCGGCATCGCCGCCCGGCCACCATCGGGTGTACGTGCCATTGATGACCGTAGCCAGGAACAAAATCGTAATGCAGATGCCGAAGAAGGCGTGCACGACTTTGATCAGAACGGGTCGCACTCGCGGGTAGAGCCACTTGGTGTTGTTCGCAAAGAGCCCGAACGAGGCCACGCACGCCGCCAGGGCAATCGTGCAGATCCCAAGGATCGAGTGGTTCGTTTGAAAATGTTCCTTATTTTTTTCGAATTTGTTCACGACGATGATCACCAGACCGATGAGCACCAACCCGAGTCCGACCAAGTTTAGGATCCAGTGAAGTGAGACTCGCTTCACTCTTTTCATTCGTTGTGACAGAATTGATTCGCCGGAAATTACAAAAACTGCTTCCATCAACACGAGTGCAGCCTGAAAAGTTGTAATACAAATTAGAATGGTTAGAAAATTTTTTTGTTGGTAAAATAGTTCATTTTCTTCAATCCTTCAGGTTGGAATTTTAATATTTTAAAACGGTTGGGATAAAATTGTTGGTTTTTCCCCTTGTGGAGGAAAGAAAAATATAAAAAATAAAAAACTTTTACTTTTCAGAAAAAAGGAAATATGACTTATTCAGGGTCTTATGCGCTTGCATTGTTTATTGAAATGGAGCCTCCATTTATTTGTTTGGTATTAAAGTTTTAAAAAGTACATTTTTCATAACCTTTCAACATGTTTGCATAAGACCTGTTATTGGAACGAGAAATCCTAAAAGCAATATCAGTTACCCCGGTCCAAAATCTGCTCTCATCATTTTCAAGCAATGTAAATAACATATTGATATTCGAGATGAATTAAAAGTTTATAAACTCCTTTATGAGTTGCTCGAGTTGACAAATCAAACAAAAATGAAAAAAAGGAAAACAAAACATACTGGCGCTAATAAAAAATAATGAATAAATAAATTCTTGATGAGCGCGTAATAACAATCATATTTGTTGGTTGCAATTATTTTTGTTTAATTGATTTCGCATTTCCAATATTATATTGCACTGTTGACGTCATTACTTATCAGGAAGGTACAAACATTACAATTATTATACACTGGCAAATTGCAAATATTCATATTTAAAATTCAATTAAAAGTTATTTTAACTTGAAATCGAGGCAAATTAACATTTCAATTGGATAAAATATTGATGAATTTGATATTTGACAAAAAAAAAAAAAAAAAAAAAAAAAAAAAAAAAAAAAAAAGGAAAAAAAAAAAAAAAAAAGAAAAAAAAAAAAAAAAAAAAAGAAAAAAAAAAAAAAAAAAAAAAAAAAAAAAAAAAAAAAAAAAAAAAAAAAAAGGAAAAACGTTACCGACGATTATTGACGGATTAATTAATTTTATTCTCGATGTTTGATCGCAATCTAAAATTAGAGAAAATTATTAGTGAGACATAAAATCAACAAAACTCATTGAATCTTTATGGCGAACTAATAAGCGACAAGTTTCTTATCAGAGTGTTTAATATATGAACATTTAAGTTTGCACGGAAATATTATGATACTACTGAAGGGTCTATATATTTAGGAGCGTTTACATTGTTAATAGTATGAAAGCGACGAGCGGAAAGAAAGAGGAAAAGGAAATGGGAACTGAAATAAATGTATAGTATAAAAGCGCGCACTATTTTTAGAATTTATTTACAAAAGACTATACATGCCAGATGAAAAGAAAGCAAATTTCTTTGACCGCTCGGGCCAATTAGTATTTAAAATGATTATCCACCAACTTCATTATAATTTAATTCGTTTTTTATTTTCTGAAAATCTGAATTTACAACGGCTGTAAAAAATTTTACAAATATTTCTTTTCAAATTTAAAATGTCTCTTTCCTGTGTTTCTGTTGGAAAATTGAATTTCTATGTTTCATTTTTTCATTAAAATCATAAACTTACTCCTAACGTCATGCAGACGGGGTGCCAAGAAAAGAAGCTGTATTTCTGAAATGCAAGTCCCACGATGTACAACGTTGGCGCCAAAACTAAAATGTGCGTGAGAACGGTAAATGCGACCGTAAGTTTGCTCGGCGGGTGTTTTGCGCTTGTCTGCTCCGTTTTCATCTTGATAATCGAGCGGTTGCGCTGAAACGAGAAGGAATGCCACAGAGATGCTTTACGTAATCGTCAACAAGTGCCTGCGCCGTGATTCATGAAAAATAATTACGCGCGAGCGACTTGTCGTCGCTGCGAGTGTTCACGTAGGATCGCTCATCGCGTGAACGTCCCATTGTTGAACAAATTTTACAATCGTCATTTTCGCCGCATTGTCTCGTCTTCATGAATAATCAATAGCCGCGGGAGTTAGTAAAGGAATGACGATATGATAAATTGAAAAGAAATATGCAGAAAAAAAACAATCATTTCTCGTTTCTTCTTATATTGGCATCGGATTCAATTTGCATCAAACAAATTTTCAACTTTTAATCAAGATAAATTTTTGTTAACCAATTTTTTTCCAACAAAATATTACAAAATATTAAAATTAAATTTAATGTTTTACTTTGCACATAGTTATTAATTTTTGTTTTAATTATTTTTAATGATCAAACGTTCAGATGGATGAAATGTTGGTGAAAGTAAAAGGTTTTCGACAGTTGACAATTTTGACAGCGCGTCAATTCCGGACGGGGAAAAAGTTTCTAGTGAAATTTCGTCTGAGACGGAAAGATAAACTGGACGCAAATAACTTACGCGAATAAACGGAAAGAGGAGCGGCTGTTTGGCGGGAAATAACGGCGGTAATTGAGAGTAATGACACCCACTTGGAGAGATAACAGTTAGTATCACAGTTAAAGTCGAGTAGCACCGGCGGAATATTTATTGTCACTCGCGAGCATTCTCGGCACCGCGCGTGCTGCGCTATCAAACGCTAACTGACGGACCCGTGCGGTTTCTCGACGAGGAAAAAAAAGAAGCATGCACGCCACACGGCCTTGGATCGCTGCGCAGTCACGATTACCGGCTGTCGTAATGCTGCCACACGCCCGCGTCATTCATCAACACCGCGAACAGCGTCGGGAACCCCATGAATCGCAACTTGATTTGCATTCAAAAATGCAGTACAAAATTGACGAAACTCGACAAGTTTTATGTAACAGCTCCTATAAACATGACAAGTTTTTTTCAAATCAATCAAAAAAACTTCAACAACTTTAGCAGAAGGAAAAAAAATTCAAGTGATTTAAAATGTTAAAGATTTATTAGTCTTGAGATGAAACGAGCATACAACTGTCACAACTGAGATTTTATGAAATTTGTAATCTAATAAAAAAGTAGAACAGTTTTAAACTTGAATCTTAAAATGAGACCAGTGTCTTAAGCCAAACTTACCTCGTTTAAAAGAAGGTTCAAAGGTAATGAAGTTTGCGATTCAAGCAGCGTGACAAAATTTGTTCAATCGAGTATGATGATTGAGACTCAAGTACATGAACTTTCATTCATGCGAGGAGAATTTTGGTGTTTATTATCGACGATGTAAAATCTGACCGCAGTCGAGAGATGAGCGCGACTCTGCGGATGTTATCGTATTGTGTAATTTGTTCTTAAAATCATCACGTAAGTGAATCTGTTGAGGCGCGGAATGTTGGACGCTATGAGGATAATGTGTCCGTTGTTAAAATAAAAAAACAAGAGGCAAATAGGAGCTGCTCGTGCTACTTTTTTTAGTTTCTATTTTATTCTCAGTTACTCAATCGTATTTCACGTTTGCACAGTAAACTTTGTTCTTATTTACATTTTTGTAATAACATTACACTGTGAATTTTTATTAAACTGTTTTATGAATTCCATTTTCTTAGAGACTAAGCTTTTTATGAAACAAATTTTTTGTATGAGTAATATTTTTGTTCGGAATTAAATTGTTTGATGATTTTGTCATCGAATTAAACGATAAGACGATTATTTTGATAACGATCAGATTGGAAAATTGGCTTGCTAACAAATATCAATTAGTTTTGATGAGCATTTGATTAGAATTTGCTTTCGATGAGCTAATACGTTTCTGATTATTTGAGAACCTGTTATTTATGATCCACAGACATTAACATATATTTCATCGATTATGACGCAACGTGCAATAATAAAAAATCGCTGAAACGCGTGAACAACATCGCAGCGCAGATATACGAGGCAACATTCCTGAGCTACATTTCAATAAAGAAGACAACTGAAATGAAAAATTGCAACTGCACAATCTCTTTCCAAAAATGTTTATCATCAATTTTTCCAAACAATTTTCGCAAAATTTAAGTTTCATTTTTATTTAAGTGTCATTTATATGGCGAAAAGTTAAATTCAAAATTTTGAAGCGAAAAGGAAAAATTATATTTTGAGTTAGTCTGAATTATTTGTTTCGATTTGGGACAATAAAAATGTCGTAAAATGAAATGTACAACTATCATAAAAGTATAGTGAAAATATGTCTGTCGTTGAAACTTTCATGGTGCGCGTAACGTCCTCATAAGTATGGATACAAGCGCGCACATCAAACGCGATGGAATGCTCACATGACACTAATAATTAGGTTCGTGTCAGCGTCAGCGATATGCATAAGAACAATAGACACTTTAAGGTGGCAAGCTATCGTCGATCACAATATTATTGACCAATTATAACCTGGAAACACCTGCCAATTTATGTTCCTTCACTTTTACTCTTGCTTCCTTTCATTACTTTTTCACCTTTTTATTACCTACCGGCAACAATCTTTAATCATACAAAAATTTCATTCATTCCAACCTTTTCCAATTCAAAACTAAAAACAATTCCTTTAAACTTGATTGAAAATATATGAAAATTATAAAAAAAATCATAATAGTATAAGATTAGGGAGTTAGGTTCCACAACTGTCCTTAAAATAAAATTATTTATCACAATCTTTGATATCAAACTATTTTTATTACTTTGAAAGAAACCGAGATTGTTTTACGTACTGGAATGTTTTGCATAAATAACGCACGTCATAGCACATGCTAAGGTTCCGAGTGCGATTTGTTGTGGCACCAGGAGTCATAGCAACTCGGCCTGCGTCGCCATGCCTTCCGCACGGCGCGGCTCGCATACGATTTTCTTGTGTCAAATTTTACTCAGATAGTATACGAAAAAATCAGCTCAAAAAAATTTGTCAAACATTTATTTTAACATACAA
Source organism: Trissolcus japonicus (assembly GCA_030522925.1). Taxonomy (NCBI): domain Eukaryota; kingdom Metazoa; phylum Arthropoda; class Insecta; order Hymenoptera; family Scelionidae; genus Trissolcus; species Trissolcus japonicus. The sequence goes on along the minus strand of JAPYZS010000072.1, from coordinate 123,826 downwards.
GATGATCCTCAGTGACAAGAGAAAAGTCTTCATCGTGACCACTGCAAGCCACTTTTTCGGCGTGACGGTCAACGAGGAGCTCTCAGACGAAGAGGCGAAGGTGCTCAACAAATTTCTCGACTCTTCTTCCTGCAGGACACTCTGTATTCACACGCAAAAGAATTCGCTGACCTTTTCCAACGACTTTCCCAACAAGGAAAACACTTTGGTTTTTTTCAAGGTCAGAGAAAGTTTAATTTTGTAGTTTTTTTTGTTTATTTGTTTTATATATAATTGAAAATTTTAATTGGTTGTTAATTTTGGTGGACAATTTTAGGTGACCGAGGTGGATTCCGTAAACGAGCAAAATTTTCACGATATGGTGCAAATATGTTCGACCGGGAAGAACAACGGGTCGACGTTGGTCGAGGCGCTCCGACAGGTGTGGACGCCGGCGCTCAAGTCGTCCGGCACTGACGCCTCGATCATACGTCAGATTGAGAACAACATCTTAGGTCCGAAATTGTCCTCAACGATAATCGAGGAGGAAACAATCTGGCAAAATAAATACAACATGGCGGACAAAAAGGATCAGAAGAAATTGTACGGCGAGGCAGTGACGATGTTAAAAAATGTCCGGGCTGAGCTGGAAAATGCCGCCGTTTCAAAGTACTTTTTTTCATTCATTGTGTTTTTGATTTATTCTATTACTGATTTCGAAATCACTTAACAATGGGAAACATAAATTTGTCTATTTTTTATTTTTATAAATTTTTTTAATTTTTAATTAATTTTATTTTAATTAATTGAATATGAAAATTTGAATGGATGATCAATCATAGAGACGGACTTGCTGGCGTTGAAGATGCTCTCGAAGCGATATCGGGTTACGTTGATGACCTTTGGAAGCTAAAAGGATCCATTTATACGGAAGAAAGGATGAAGTCTCTTATTGATATCATCGGCAGCGAAGTGATCCAGCTTGTAGTGACACTGATAAACGAAGTATTCGGACTGGTTCAATAAACTACATAAAATTTGCCAATAAACTGAATGAAATTGTTTTTGCAATACAAATTTGTTGTTTCAGTTTCAAGATTCGGACAGCAGAGCTAAGGAGGAATCGATGGCGATTGGTGCCACCGCCTGTGAAAAATGGGTCATCATTTCCGAAAGATTAACTGGGCTGTTTTGGCCTCACCATGTTCTCAGACCTTGGAAGGAATCCGCCTACACTCCCAAAACATGCGAAAAATTTGGCAAAAGATTAAGGTTGCACGCAACAAGATTTATACTTTTGAAAAATATAAATTATCTTTCCATCCAATTTCAAGATTGCAAATAAATTTTAATTGCAAGTGCTTTTCTTTTACCTTCAATCTAGCCAGGTTCTTTGATCCGAACTTTATCTTTAACAATAAAACGACTCACCACTGACTTTCAACTCGTTTCAATTTCGATGATTAAAAGTAAATGTCATAACTCACGATTAAGAAAAAAAAAAGTGGCAAAAAGGATTGAAGATGAGAAAGAAAAAAAAATTGCTAACGTAATTTAAGTATGCCGGACTGGTAAAATTTTTATTACAGAGAAGTATCCAAGCTGCGAGCTCAACATCGTCAATTAACTCGGTTATTAACACCGGCTGAAAGAGCGGCACTTGGAAGTGATACACTGTTGGACAGCTTTGATGAATTACAAGGTATGAATGTGTACGACTAAGTTCACCCGAGTGCAAACTGTTAATTACAAAAAAAAAAAAAGAACTGATCCTGTAAATGCCGCAGGCTTGTGCAAGGAACAGAACGAAATTGAATGGACGCGACTGAAGAAAAAAATTGAAGACGGTCTGACCCCTGCCGAGGACCGAGTTGCGGGCAAATTGAAATCACAATTTTCCGGCACGAAGAGCCCCACCGCCCTTGCCACGGAGTTCAAAAAGTATTGCGATCTACTCAAGAGGGATGGTCTCAGGAGGACGTTACGAAGCGAAAGGGAATCGCTGCTCTCCGTCTTCGGTGACCTCATTGGTACCCGTTTTTTAATAATATTAAAAATTGTGTCATTAAAAGGAGATATTTCCGTTACGTTTGATAAAACTTTTTTAGATTCCTGCCAAAGTGAACCAGACACCAGGGAACTTTTAGACAACCCACAAGTTCTACAAGAAATTCAAACAGCCAAAGTCACGGAGTTGCGTTTACAAAATTTACAAATTCTTGGCAAGGAACTTTTGTCGGACCTTCCCGGTTATGAGGAAACGATATCTAAGATTTCAGTTGTTCTTAAGGATACTGAGAAGAAGAGACAGCAACTTGTTGATGCTTGGGTATAACAAAATTTATTTTTTTAAAAATTTTTTTATTCTTTTGCAAAAAAGAAGAAAATAATTTTTAATATTTTATATTGTAGGTTGAAGGTACAAAAGAAGCGGTGATGAAGAAGCAGCTGACTTTGAGCACGGATTCGGCAGTTGTCGAGCTCACCGGCACGAGTATAATGAAAGTGAACTACGACCCGCGACTGGCGACCCTGATCCGAGAGGCCCGGGCGATATCTGGATATGGCATTGAGTTATCCCGCGAAGTGCGAAGTCTTGTTGAGAGGGCGAGTTCGTTGGCGGGCAGAGCGAGAGCGTTGCAACAAGTAGCTAATTTTCACAATACCATAGGAGATCGTATGATACCGTCTCAGCGACCGCTCATGTTAACGGCCGCGTTGGAAATGGCACGCGCCGTCAGAGAACAGTCCGGCGTTGTTTGGTCCGACCCGCATGCAGTTGATGTTTATACGAACAGACTTAAAGACTTGGTATGGTTCTAATGGTCTCATTAAAAGGGTTAAATTCGATGCAATTAGCGGGTCAAGATATCGTTCAGTTTCTTAGAATTTTTCTCACATGAATTTGTTACTTGTACAAGCCACCTTTTTTATGAACAGGAAAAAAAAAATAAATAAAATGAGAACGATTAAACAGAAGGATGCATTTGAAATATTTATGTCGGTTTCAAACTGACTGAGGATTCTTAAATCGAGTCGTTTTGTAACAAAAGATTTGTTTCATAACAAAGATTGATGTTTAGGTGAAAAAATTTGCCAGTCAGAATTTGGAGCTGGCAACAAAACATATCGCCTTGAGGGACTTGACGGCGAATCTGTTAAAAAGTGAAGCCATCGATCTGGCAGCTAATCAGAATGCCTGGAAAGATACGCTGCGCGATATGCGAGCGATTGTAGATTCCGTCGAGGCGGAGTGCGGCAACACCAAAGCTTGGAAACTCCACTGGGACAGACAATTATTGAAAGCTCTCGGTGTAGCTTACAGGTATCGACACTTCTATTACCACACCCACCGTCGGGAATTGAGAAAATTGCGAGATCCCGAGACACTTTTATAACTTCTTTTTTCATCCTGCAAACTTTTTCTTTCATCTAAAAACACTTGTTTCGTTAAATTAAGAAACAATTTAATTTTGTTGAAACCAATTTCTGTAACTGGTTGAATGAAACTAATTTTCACCGAAATATTGCAGAGCCGCACTGCCGTCACTGTTGAAAAAAATCCCCGAGATCAGGGTGGAGATAACATGCCGCGACGGAATGCTGCAATGGAGGCCGTCCTTGGAGGAAATAAGGACGAAACTTTACGCGGGCATCCGCCGCTTTTTGGCAATCCCGATGAACTTCCGGGGAGTGGGGGACCAGGCTGACGGGCAATTTCATATTCTCGTGCAAAGGAGCGCGTACCTTTACGGCGGCGTTTATAAAGAGGCAGAAGTTGCTTTGGAGAATATAGAAGCTGTGCGATGCAAGTGGATGCCTTTGGCGTCTTACGCGAATGCTGATATTGGAGAAAGGTGTTGAAACAAACCAACAATATGAAACTCTCATTTCGTTTTATTTGAATACGTAAATCAATGCTTCTTTCAGACTGAGAGGAAAACCGCCTCAGGAGTGGGAAAAAGCTTTCAAAGACGCTAAACAATGGGCCCAGAAGGTAAAACTATGAAGACAAATATAAATGCAAAAATAATGCGAATTTGAGAAACATAAATTATTGCAATTCAAAATCTAATTTATAAATATTTTATTGTTATTAATAATCAAAGTTCGGTGCAAAAGTTTTGCAAATGTTGCTTACAACAGAGGACATGTTTTCAAAAAAATTATTGATAAAAGTACGAATTTAGTCAGGAAAAAAAAAACGAAATAAAATTAATTTTTAATTAATTAATTTTTTTTTATCAAGATTGGTAAGCTGCGAGGTGGAGAAGTAAAGATATGTTGCATAGTGATAGACACAGGAACAACGAGAAACGACCTGGACTCAGCCTCGCGACGATATTGGGAACGATTGTCTTCTGACCTGCGGGCAGAGGTGTCGTCAAGACTAATGGCCGTAGAGGACTTCCTATCAACAGCAACACGAGAGCTGGATCGGAAGCCCAGAAGCATCGAAGAAATTGGCATGGCATATGAGACGTACTCTCGAATCAAGACTGACTCGGTCGACGTTGAAAAGGAGCTGGAGGTTGTGACCGGGTTGGCTAAAATATTGGCGGCCTGGACGAGGGACAGGCTGGAAGGTAATTCAACTACAAAGTAGTTGTAAGTACCTACCTAAGATTCTGACTAATTTGGTATCTTTCACAGGGATAAACGAGGCTCACAACACCTGGGAGAGCTTGTTGGAACGGTTGGAGAAGCACCAGACCGTGATGTCACGATTGATGGAAGACGCGAAGGTGAACTTGCATCATAAGGGGCTCGCGCTTCGGGACGAGAAGGACCGATGGGAGGCGAAATGGGAATCCAAGCCCGAAATTGTTACCCTCGATTGGATCGCTTTGATGAGAGAACGTTGGGAGTTGATAAACGAGCAGAGATTATCTTTGCGGTCTGATTGCGCGCGCCTCGGACTTAAATACGAGGACGTGATAGACCAGGACGATGAGTTCATGCTGAAGTTGGAGCAGCAGCTGCTGGCGGAGGAATTGAGCTGCAAATTCCAGAGCGAATTTTTGGACGAGCTGAGGAAGCAGGAGGAGGAGGAGTGGCTGGTGGCTAGGAGGAGGATCCCCAAATTTTACGACTGGTTGGATTCCTGGGAGGCCAGGGTGAAACTCCAGAGCGAGGAGGGGGCGGACAAAACTGTGGCGAATGATTCGTTTGTAAATAAGAAAATTAAAGCGATCAAAGCCTGCCTGGAGAACATCCAACTGTTGCGAGGCGACGAGCTGGCCGACGAACACTGGCTCGAGTTGATCCCCATCTTGAAGATACAGGACGTTAGACAACCGAAATCCATTACTTTCGGGCATCTGCTCAACTCGGCAGACGTAATAGAACAGAATATCGATCGCATCAAAGCAAGTAGTTGTTTCTACAACTTTTCTTTCTTTCCATTTTTTTCGCTCTACTCTTTGCCTTTCTAATTTCATAATTTTTTTGTCTGATTGAAAAAAAAAAAGAAAAAAAATCTGATCCGTAATCCTTTTTAGGATGTCGTTAAAAAAGCTGCAGCCGAGAGTGGAATTCGACAGGCTCTCGCGGAATTAGAGGCGTGGGAAAGTGCGACCTCGTTACCTCTGCAGGAATCAAGAGACAGCAAAAATCGAAGCGTATCGTTGGTCGGGGAATATGGCACTCTGCTAGCAAGAGCGGGTGATTTTCTTTGCTTTAAGTTTGTTGGGCAATATTTATCTGCGTGTACGACATATTTATTTATTATTCAGGCGAGTTGAGGCTTTTGTTGGAGGGAGCTAAAGGCGCCTCGGGTTTTGAACGATTCGCTGCCAAAGCTTCGCGCTGTGAGGCGGCATTGTTTGAGCTGGAGGAGAGGCTTTCAATTTTGAGTGCGGTACAAAGGAAGTGGGTTTACTTAGAACCCGTATATGGTAGCGACGCTGCGCCAGACGATAGTGGAAGATGGAAACGGGCGGATAAAGAATTTAGGTACCCCGAAGTAACCGAGCAGATGAAACATTAAAAGATTTCATTTTTTCAATCACTTTTTTTTCCTCAATATTTTGTAATTGGTTCATTTTAGATATGTTATGGATGAAGTCTCTCGAGACCCGAGGATTCCTTCTCTGAGACGATTAACCCTTTCAAATCTGACCAACCTGAAAGATTTGCTCGACAGATGCCAAAAGAGTTTGGATGACTTTTTGGAAGTACGTAGATAGCAAGCGAAATTCTTTTGTATTTTAAAACGCATATTTTGTTGTTTTTTTATTGAGTCTTTTTCTGGCTTTTAATTGATAGGAAAAACGATCGGGTTATCCGAGACTGTACTTCTTGAGCGACGAAGATTTGCTGGAATTAGTATCCGGATCTGAAAAAGGATTGCAGTCACATCTACGCAAGCTCTATCAAGGCGTAGCGGCAGTTGAGATAGTCAACGGGAAATTGACAGGAGTCGTATCCTCCGAGGAGGAAATTTTGAAGTTCACCGAGCCTGTCAGTCTTAATGATGTATTGTCACGGTGGCTTCAAAATTTAGAGGAAAGTATACGTAAAGCTCTAAAGACAAGTTTGGATAGATGTCTGGGCGATGCAAATCCTGATCCTTCTTCTTATCCTGCGCAGGTACATACAAAAATAAAAAAAAATGTTTACTAAAATTGCAATTAAAAAAATGCAATTGGAAAAATTAATTTTTTTTAAGATCCTTCTGCTTGCTGAACGAATTCGATTTACGGAGAGGTGTGAGACGGCAATTAAAAGCGGTTCGCAGTCGCTGCAAAAATTAATCGATTACCTGGAGACCCAGCGAGCTCGTTACCGCGGGCTCGAAGACGCGGGCGACGAATTAACAGCACTGAAAGCTCGCGGTTTGCTGCTGGACACCGTTCACCATTTGAAAATAGCTCGAATGGTTTTGGACGTTTTATCGGACAATGAAAAAGTCGCTTGGGCGTGGCGAAAGCAGTTGCGGAGTTATAAACATGTAATATAATTACTTTTATCGGCAATCGCTTTTTGGATTTTATTATAATGACATTCGAGTTGTTGTTTTATGATAGCCCAAGGGGGCCATTATACGGTGTGCTGATGCCGAGTTTCTTTATAACTTTGAGTACCAAGGCGTGGCGAGTGGATTGGTGCAAACTTCGCTCACCGATCGGTGTTTCTTATCTCTGACCCAGGCTATGAAATTGGGTTTAGGGGGCAGCCCAACAGGACCCGCTGGTACTGGAAAAACTGAAAGTGTCAAGGCTCTGGGTGCCATTTTGGGTAGACACGTTTTAGTTTTCAATTGCGACGAAGGTAACTATACAAAATAAGTGTCTTAAATTAAGACAGCTTTTACAAACTTTTACACTTTTATAGCTTTACAAATTTTCTTTGTTTATTATTTTATTATTATTTTATAATTACATTATAAATTATGATGAAATATAAGAAAATATAAAAAAATGGTGTAATTAAAACATCACTATCGTCACAATTATTTCATCTATTTTAATTTCACCGATAGGCATGGATGCGGGAAGCATGCGTCGTATTCTGGGTGGCTTAGCGCAAGCCGGCTCCTGGGGCTGCTTCGACGAATTTAATCGTCTGGAAGAGGAAACCATGAGTTCCGTTGCAATGTTAATTAGACCTCTGCAGCAAGCAATTCGAGATAATGCGACAACAGTGCAATTTGGCGAGCAAACTTTAAAGCTTAACTCCTGCTGTTGCATTTTTATAACCATGAACCCGGCCGATGCCGACTACGGCGGCCGACACAAGTTGCCGGATTCTTTGGCGAGGCTTTTCAGGTCCATCGGCATGGCGCATCCGGAGAAACAGGAGATTGTGAGGACGCTGCTGGAGTGCGCCGGGTTTTTGGAAACGTCGGTTCTGGCGAACCAGCTGGTCGAGACCTTCGACATTTCTGAAAAGCTCTTATCTAAACAGTTCCATTACGACTGGGGCTTACGAGCTATTAAATCCATCCTGAGCGCCATTCCCCCGGCGAACCAGAGCACCGACGTTGATGAAAGATCCAGGTGAAAACCTACAATTATATTTTAAATTAAGATTCGCAATTAAATTTAATTTTCAAATTTTATTAGTATCATTTTTCAAAAATTTTTAATATCCAATTTTGAAACATTGATGAACATTTTGCAGACTGTTGATTGGGATCAGATCCTCAACGATCCCGAGGCTAAACGAGGAGGACGCGGTGAAGTTCAATCGGTTGTTGAAGGACGTCTTCGCCAAGACAAACGTAACGAAACTAACGTCGGGGACAAACAAGGATCTGCGAGAAGTGTTGGACAAGTTGTGCAAGTCGCTGTCGTTGTCTGCGAAGGTGGTTGACCAGTGTTTGCAGCTGAACGATCAGTTGCAGAATCGATGCGGGGTGGCGGTGGTCGGGCCGCCGAGCAGCGGCAAGACATTGATCCGCAAGATTTTGGCCGAGGCTCTGACTACAACCGGCACGGCTGTCAGTCAGAAATTGATTTACCCCGGGGCGATAGCGAAGACCAAGTTGTTGGGAAACATCGACGCGCAGACTAGGTGCGAAAGCTTTACAAAATGAAAGGGCTTGGCTCGTTTCGAAATTAATGGCTTTAAAATAACGGTTGCTTTCAGAGAGTGGAAAGAAGGTTTATTATCACGAGCAGTTTCTTCCGCCGGCGAGGCTCCACTGTGGATAATCTTAGACGGTGATGTTGTACCAGAATGGGCGGAAGCACTTAACTCGGCTTTGGATGATAATCGTTTATTAACTCTATCAAACGGGGTTGGGATCAAACTTGCAAGCGGAGTCAGGTATTAGCCTAAAAAGAAGGTTTATTTTCTTTAGCTCTCCTCTTTTATTCATGATTTCACTTTGGAGATGAGAAAACGCGAGCTAATCCTGTTCTTGATCGGTTCAAATCAAGGTTCATCTTTGAGACGCACGAATTATCGTGTGCCAGTCCGGCCACAGTCTCCCGATTGGGAATCGTGCATCTGGGCTCTGTGGAACCGAAAACGCTGCTCACACCAGCGCGGATTAACAGTTTGCCATCCCCCGCCCGAGACCTGACGGCTAGTCATCTCGGTGATGTTGTTAATAAAGCATTAGACGCCGGTAACGATCAGCGGGCGGCTTTTAATGTCGTCGATGCGGTCTTGTTGCATCTCAAACAGGCAGACACAACTGCGCTGGTGTTATACGCTTATCTGATTGCCGTTTGCGGACAAATTGAGGACCAATCTAGCAGGGATCAGACTGCGAACTTCATCTACCAACGAACTGATAGCAGGCGCGTTACAACTGTTATTAACGGATTTACGATGCTAACTATTATATCAACAATTCTAATTCGAATTTCAAATATGATTGTTCATAAGTTATAACTTGACGTGAAGTCAAGAAATCATCTATAACATTTTGAATTATTCACATACTAGTTTATTTTATAGAAGTTACAAAATATAAAAACACAAAATAAAAAGAAAGTAAAAAGAATATATTGAACGGTTAAAAATTGAGATATTTAATTTACAATGGCACACAAGACAATATAATGATAAGTGATACGAAATTGTAACGTTTGCAACTGACGAAACTTGTTAACAATTCGAGAAGTTTGATATTCTCGACTAATAATGTCAAAATGTGATTGATGGTGCGATTTTGTAACATTCAGATTGCATGTTGTCGGTTGTCATTGATGGTTAATTAATCGTTCATCCATTGCCGAAATTAATTACACCGCTTTGTGTTAAAGTTTAATCAGCCAACTTAATCAAGGATAATTAATTAGGTGCCCGGACGCAAAGAACCCGTGCTCGGTCCTCTACAACAAGAGCAACGATAGACTGGAACCATTCAGCGATAATTGTCCAATTGTGTACATCGAAACCGGCCCAGTATATTACACAGGTAATCTTGAACTGGCTGCTCGCAATGGGCAGTCCCCTCCGAGCGGTTCATTTTCACCTGTGAAATAATTGAAACCCAGGTACACTGCAACAAGGCACTGCGGCGGTTTTGCCGTGGATTGAATCCCAGAGATCAATAATTGTACGCGGGCCACCGAGCTGCGGCAAAAAGACGCTCATCTCGAACGCATTGAGTCTGATTAAAAACTCCGAATCAGTCCTTGTCATCAAAAGTTCGTCGTTGTATAGCGTCCAGGACCTTACCACTCGACTCAAACGGGCCTGCGTTCGGTTCGATTCTTCTTCCTCTGGCAGACTGTACAGGCCCAAAAGTGGAATCAGGTTAATCCTTGTCCTGGAAGATCTGCACCTAGCAAATGAAAATTTGAAGGTAATTTTAATTGCCAGTCTAAATATTAAAATTTCTTTTTTTATGAAAAAGATTTAATTAAACAATTTTATTAAAAAAATTGAATTAAAAAAAATTGAATTATAAAAAATTAATTAAAAAATATTGTTCTAAATTTAGGAATTAGTACGCCAGCTGATAAAAGAAGAAGGTTTTTACGAGGATGATTTAGAGTTTGCCAAAATTCCTGTCACCGTGATCTGCACCGCTGACGTTTCTACGAAGATTCATCCCAGGTTGAGCACACTCCTCGCCTGCTATCACATGCCGTTAGTTATACTATTAAGTTGTAATCAGCGTATAAAATATGCAAACGACAAATGACGTAACGGCGTTTCGTCTGTGTAGAAATCTATCGTCGCGGGAAATCACGTCGATTGCGGACCTGAATTTGCGCAACACCCTCAAGGATAATCACAGCTTGATGGAAACGTGGGTGCCAAAAATTGTGCCAGGCTTAGTCGAGGCTTTCAAAGTGATTTGCAACTCAAGTCACTTGGTCTCACTGAAGGATTTAGTATTCTGGTGCAGGAGTCTCAAATATTATACTGGATTTGAAAATGTCGCCAGCGTCACGTCGTGTTTGCTCCATGCTGGGCGTCAAATATTCGCATTCAGGTCAATAAACAACATGTTACGAAAAACATAAACATAAAAATAAGTAAATAAATTAGTCAAGTCAGTTTAATGAATAAATTTAAAAATCGTCTATTCTAGAAATGTTAAATTTATAGTAGATAAAAAAATAATTTATGTAATGTAGATTGCGCTCAAAGGACCATGACCAGTGGGAAACCTTAATAACTGCGCGCGTACCAGCGAACCCATCAAAAGACGACGAATATATCTGGAAAGACGGTCCCCACTTCTTATTACAGGGTGCGGAACAGTGGAAAAGCGAAGTTCATAATGTAGTGTCTCGGTTGGCTCGAGAGGGAGAGCCGATAGAAACTTTAATATCGTCACACCTTCTTCACACAGCTGCTGGTACGCGAATAAAAAAATTTATTAAGACAAAATGGGCTGTAAAAAATTTTTCAATCCAACAGAGAGTAGATTTTATCTAATAATTTATTTTTTGACTTTCCTTTGCACTTTTTCTTTCTTCAATAACATCTTCAATAACAATTTTTGATGAAGATTTCATTATAGAATGAATGTTCTTTTTTACGATCCGATTGTAATTTTCATCTAGGTCTTAATTGGGCCCTTGGTTGTAAAACTCCCGGCGTGATTTTAATTGGCCGTCCAGGTGCCGGACGTAAATCAGCAGCGAGAATAATCGCGACGTTTCACTCGCACCGATTAATTAATCTGGGACCGGGTAAGGGGGCACGAAATTGTGTCGCGCGATGATTTAATGTGCCCAATTAAAACGATCGGATTGCAGGAAAAAGCCGGGCCGCTGTGAAGGCGGCGATTCAGACATCGGGGATCGAAGGGGAACCGACGTTATTGCTGCTCGAGGAACATCATATCAGAGAAGAAGGATTAGCGGTTCTGGTGAACGGGATTGTTTGCCGAGGCGAGGTTCCTGGATTATTGTCGTCCGACGAAACTGACGGCCTGATCGCTCCCCTGGCCGAGTTGGCTAGACGAGAGGATTTCGCCGGATCAGCGGAGCAATATTTCCATCACCGTAAGTCGTTGCCAAACGTGCTCTTGATTCAACGGAATTTTCCACGTTCAATTAATTTCTTTTTGCAGGGGTGAGGAGTTTATTGCGGGTGATTATTATCGTCGACGTCAACGACATCCGGCAGGACTGGCTGGTGCGGTCGAATTTGTTGCGCCACTGCCTGTTGTACGGCGACGAGTTGAGAAACGAGTGGTGGCACCAACAAAATTTCTTGACCGCCATTGCGCTGGAAAAAAGTGAGATTGATAACGAGGAGGAAAACTCGGGGATCAAACAATTGGTCTCGGCTCATCTGCAGGCCCCGATCTCGCAGCAGACGCCCGCAAGATTTTGGGCGATTATCGAAGCTTGGAAAAACATTCGCAAACTTTGGATGAAGGAGATTGAATTTAAATTGCAGAGCCTGCAGGCGGGGATTAATAAATTGAAAGAAGCTGGGGAGCGGGTGGCGAAATTGGAAGAGGAGGCTTCCAAGCAGAGGCAGGAACTGGAGGTGATGCGCAAATGGAAGATGTAAAAGCTGAAATTGTTTTTTTTTTTTGGAATTCTAATTTGTGTCAATATTGATTTTTAGGCGGAAAAAGGAAGAGCCACTGCAGCCTTGGAGCAGATCACCGCAACCATGCGGGGTGCGACTGGACAGAGGGGTGAGATGACGACCTTGAAAGCTGAGACGGAGAAGGAAAGCGCAGAAGTGGCCAGAAGAAAAGTAATTTTTTTCTGTTTCTTTTTTATTATTATTATTCAGAAAAATAATTTTTTTTTATTTTTTGTTATTATTAAAAATAAATTTGTGGATCTAATTTCGATGTTGTCATTTACCCCACCTGTTACAATTACCCCATCTTTTATAATAAAGTTGAAACAAAATTTAATATAAGATAAAACAAAACTTGTTAAGTTCTTAGTTTACTTTTTTAGTATAAGTATAAACTAAGATAAAAATTATCTTTACCAGGTGGATATAGAAAGTGAATTAGGAAAAGTGGAGCCGCTGGTGGAACAGGCAGCGCAGGCGGTCGCCGGGATCAGCACGGACGCGTTGTCGGAGGTTCGTTCTTTGAGAGCACCCCCGGCTCCGGTGCGAGACGTGCTGGAGGGAGTACTTAGGCTAATGGGTATCCGAGATACGTCGTGGAACAGCATGAAAACATTTCTCGCAAAAAGGGGCATCAAAGATGAGATTAGGTAAGGATCGCGAGGCTTCCCTTTGGCGGAGAGACATTATCCATTCATCGGCGTACTTTTTGTCGCGCGAGAGTGGCTTCTGCACGATTAAACTTTTTGTCCGCAGGAATTGGGATGCGCGACGCAGCACCGGCGCGAGTTTAGAGGCAGTTGAGAAGCTCGTGAAGGAACGGCCCGAGAGCTTCGAGGAGAAGACGGCGAAGAGGGCCTCGGTGGCGGCGGCACCCCTCGCTGCTTGGGTGCTCGCGAACCTCAAATACGGCCAGGTTTTGCAGATGGTCGCACCGCTTGAAAAAGAGCAACGTCAATTATCACAGTAATGATTATTTGTTTTGAATTACTTCATTAGATTTTGTTTTGTCATCTGGAAACAAAAATGTATGACAATTTTTGCAGACGGTTGGCGGCCGCCGAGGCGCAACTGGGAAGATTAGCAACAGGTCTGAACACGGTGGAGAGCCGGGTTGCTCAACTGCAGGAGCAACTTGCCGAGCACTCGAGAGGCGCGGCGGCGCTGCAACTTCGCTCGGAAGCCACGGAAACTAGTTTGGCAACTGCGAGAACGTTATTACATAAATTGGACGCCGAGCATCTGGACTGGCAGAGGGAATTCGAACAGCTGAAAAGTCGCAAAAGCACATTGGGCGTGCAGGCGGCTAACGTTGCTTCACTCTTGGTTTACAAGGCAAATATCGATCCTGGATTATGAACAATGTTTCAACTTAAAATTTACGTTCTAATGATACATTATTTTCTCCAACGTTACTCTTTTAACATAACTGTTTATAAAAAATAAACAGTTGAATTTTTATATCCAACTTGTAGATGTAATAAATGAATCAACAATTTTTTGTTTAACAGGACTCAAGCAGGGATGACAAGTGGAAAAAGGTAGCGATCGATCTTCTGATAACCGAAAGAGAGATACTTCAATGGAGGACGCAGGGATTGCCAGCCGATACAACGAGTTTGGTTGGAGCAGCTTGCGCATTGAGGGGACCACTAGTTCCCATGTTCATAGACACCTCCGGGATAGCGGTTTCATGGTTGAAGTCCAACCTGGGAGCTAATCTGGAAAAGACAGCACCGGAAGATCCAAAATTCGTCACCACAGTGGAACTGGCCGTTCGGTTCGGCAAACCCCTGCTGGTTGAGGACATAGTAGACCTGCCGCCGATCGTCCTGCCTCTGCTGAGACACCGTCCGCTCAGACTGGGCGATCGAATTTTGCCGATCCAACAGGGATTCAAATTATTTTTATCAACGCGAAAGGACAAGCTGGATAACGTGCCTAGCGAAGCCGACGCGATCTTGATTTACGTTTCCTTGGGTTCGGATACCTCGAGCTTGGCTGAGAGATTTATTGAAAAGGTGAGAGGGAACTGATACAATTTATCGATTGGATTATTGCACTCCGTTTGTTTTGTAGGCCATCCTGAGGGAGACTCCCGAGTTGGACAGTGAAAGACGAGAGGCGCTTAGGCGGGAGGAAAAATTGAAGGGCGAGAGCGAGGAAGCTCGGTTGGAATTGCTCGAGAGGTTGGGAGCGGCCAACAGCCAGGACCTTCTGCAGGACTCGCAAGGATCTCAGGGAGGACTCTTGGCGTCACTGGAAACCACGCAGGCAAAAGCGAAGGAGATCGCGAAAGCCCTGGAGGAAAGTCGTCACAGCCTGGAGGAACACGCAAAGAGATTTCAGGCTCACGAAAAACTCGCCACGCTGGCAGCCAAGTTGTACAAAATTGTCAAGGCTTTTTCGAGCAGCTATTCGTTGTATCTTTTTTCAGCTGAGGAATTTTCGAACATTTATCTGGAAGCTGAGGCGAACAGGCCTTCTTTCACCTCGAGCGACGAAAAGGAAACTGATAAGGCGTTGGAAAAAAGGTGAGGGGGAATAAAATTTTCAAATTTTCAAAGGTTGTGAAATTTTTACATTTTTTTTATGATTCATCGTTTTTATTATTCAGATTGATTGTTCTTACTTTGCACCACTGTCTGCAAGCTTTTTATCGACAACATCGGCTTGCCCTGGCTCTGCACATGGCATTGGCTCTAAACCCAGTACCAGAAGCTGAAAAAAATTTGTTACTAAATTTAGATCAGTTCAATCCAGAGGACACTGTTGATTTCAACATACCTGATTTTGTACCTGAAGATAGGAAAGTTGCAGTCAAAGCTCTGGCCAATGTCATTCCCCAAGTAATTGATCATTTTTTCAATTTATTAAATTAAAAGATTAAATTTAAACTTTTTTGTTTGTTTGTAATTTATTAAAATGGATGTTGAATTTTGTTACCTGTACCGCTTTGCAGATTATGACAAAGTTAAATTCAAATTGGTTGGATGACATTACGAACATCTACGCGGACAGAAATTTGTCGAGTTTTCAGAAAGTCCTTACAATTCAGTCGCTGAGACCAGACCACTTGTACACAGCTCTGGCAAAGTGGACGTCCGATCATTTAGGTCAGTTCGTGCATTTAATTTCGTCCCCGTCTGTCTGACCTTTCGTGTAATATGTGAAAATGAATTCAGGCGTGCGTGATCTTAATCCACCCTCGTGGACGCTCAAAAAAGTTGCCGAGGAAGACGCTGCTGCGCAGCCAGTGCTGCTATTACTTGCATCTGGCGCCGATCCTGGTCCTGAACTTAATAACATTGCTAATGAGCAGGGATCATCGGTTGTGGATTTCGTTGAAATATCATTAGGTCAGGGCCAACTCAACCAGGCGGAATCTGCCCTCGAATCAGCCTGCAGGTATTAATTTCTTTCTCTTTTTCTTCCAAAGATAAAATAAATCTTATTAGTAAAAATTAAATAAAAGCTTCTCGTGAACAATATAAAAAGAATTAATTGTTAAAAACTCCTGTTAATTACGGATAAATTTATTTCAGGATCAAATTCAGAATCAATTAAGAATATTATGTATTTAGGCGTGAATTTACGTATAACCTGCATAAAAAAAATGGATTGAACTTACGAACATTGAAATTTATTATATTGATATTGATTTAAACATAAAGAGAAAGGAAGTTTAATTTTTTGAAATAAAATTCAAATTAATTCGTCAGATAAATTTTATTTGCACAAAATAAAAAATTTCAAAGTATCAAATTTAACGTGTACATTTGAATTCTTATAAGAACACATGAGAAATACGTTTTGCAGTAACTTAAATATTTAAGTTATGATTTAATAAATTTGTAAATGTATTTGCTGATTCTATCTTATTATCAGGATATTCACGTTGCAAAATTCCTGATAAATACAGATAAAAAAAATTATCCGTAATTGAGACGAGTAATTTATTGGTCGATTTTTTTCAGACGAGGTGGTTGGATTCTTTTGAGTAACTTACAACTGGCACTAAACTGGCTTCCACGTTTGGAAGTTATTCTCCGTTCTCCGATGTGCACCACGGAGAAACATGCAAACACTCGAATTTGGCTCACCACGGAAGAGTGCACAGGATTTTATCCCGGCTTGGCAGGGCTCTGTTTGAAGTTAGCTTACGAGCCACCGGAAGGGGTGAAAAGGAACTTCAAAAGATCCTTACAGCTGCTCAAACAGCGTCGACTACAGGATCCAAAGAAAACCATCCAGCTGGCTTGGCTCCACGCTATTCTCCAAGAGCGAAGACGGTTAGTTCAGATAGATTGTTTTTTTTTTTTTTTTTTTTGTTGAAAAGTGTTTTGTTGCAAGTTCAAAATAGTTTTCAAAGTAACAATAATAATTGTCTTTTTTTTCAGTTTCGTTCCTCAGAGTTGGATCAAGGCCTACGACTGGTCAGAGGCGGATCTAGAAGCCGCGTGCGAGCTGGTAGTGAAGGAATCGAAATCGAGCGACGACCGCGGTGAATGGGAAAGCGGCCGGGAACTTTTAGACGTGTCAATTTACGGGGGACGGTTGCAGGACAATTACGACTTGAGAGCGCTTAAAGCAATTCTAAGGGTTACTTGGAGCAAAGAAGTGTACAAAGGAAATCGCAAGCTGGGCGACGTAATAGACTTACAACATTTGCACTCGAGCGATGTGTTGCAAGTTATCGATCGGCTCGACGGCTCCGACTTGTTACAAGAATATTTCGGGCTTCCTGCCAACGCCAACAGGTCTTGGGAAAAGTCAGCCGCCGAAGCGGAACTCGCGCTGTTGAAAGGTACGTTCTATAATTTTAATTAAATTGAGGAGTTCTTTCGTTTCGGGACGTGCGCCCAATCGTTTAATCGACACGTTTTCCTTTTTTCTTTTTTTTTTTGGTTTAGAGATTATAATCAAATCGTCGAAACGAATTGCGAGCGGCCAACAGAAACGTGTACAAAGCACGAACTCGAAAACACAGAGGGATCTGAAAAATCTGATGATCCAGCGAATCAAGGACATCAAAGTTGCAACGAAAGCGGACACGCTCAAAGACAGTCCGCTCGACAGCTTTCTCAACGACGAGCAAACCGTCACCGTTAGACTGTTGAAAATGATTCAAAACAATTTGGAACACATCGAATTGAATAATACCAAGGTACTTCTTTGTTTTTAGATAAAATCTCGTTTGTTTCTTTGGCTCGTACGAAATTGTATTTGTTTTTTTTTCAGACACCAAGAGAGTGGCTGATGCATTGGCCGGATGGACCAAAAGAAGCCATTCCCTTTATTAGTAAACTCATTTTCCGTCACAAAAAACTGACATCCTCTTCATTGGATTTGTCAGATTGTGTCGATCTGTCCTGGTTTATGAGACCCAGGGCATATTTTGCTGCCTTAAAGCTGCACTTTGCAAGGAAGTTGGATAAGCCATTAGAGAACTTGGAGATCAGGGTGAACTGGTCGGGAAACAAATCTCAAAGCGGACAAAAAATGGTTCTGATAGAGGGTTTGTTTATAACAGGTCAGTAGATTCATCTTATTTCTATTTTTTTTTCAATTTGTTTTTTTTTTCTATTAAGAATTTTACGTGTAATTTTTTTAATAATTGATTTGAAATTGATTCAGGGGCGACAATTCAGGAGGGCATGTTGAGAGAAGTTTCTGCCGAGGCAGCTCCGGTGTCAGCGACGCCCGAGTGTAGATTAACGTACGTCTCAAAAGATGACGTTGTTAACAGCGGAGAAAAGTGGAACAATATTGATCAAGATGACGAAAGTGATAGCAGTCAGTTGACAGTTCCCGTTTACTCAAACACGTCGAGGAAAACTCTTATATTTACGCTCCCAGTCAGTTATAGTCAGACGGATAAAGACACTTGGCTGAGACGCGGAGTTATGTTTCACCTTAAAAGCGAGTAGTCGATAAGAGATGGTTATTTCATAACGTATGAAATGTATTCCTGCGTATCAATCGTACATCAATTTCAATATCAAAGTTACGAGATGTCAATATTTGATACATGATGCTCTCCGTCGGCGTACGTAACAGTTCAAGTTCGCCCCGGTTCATCTCGTTATTGCTGTACTTTGAAATGATAATAAAAAAAAAAATTCTGAACTCCTTTCGCCCTCGCAAATCATTGTTCCCCGCCGACCGCAATATTTTTTCATTGAGATTTTACAATCTCAAAGGATCAAAGAACTTGACGTAACGTTCCGAATCGTGAAACGTGAACTCATTATAAAATTATATAAGTTCTTTTTATCACAAAGTTTTATGATTTCGAGGCCATTGTATAAGTTTGAGGAAAGGAAAAAGAGAGAGAATTTCGCAGGAGGAAGTCGAAACTTGCAACCGAACAGGCAATCCAATGAATGGAACCGAGTCTTGAAAACGAAAAAGCCGAAAACTAAAAACACTCACAAATGAACTCATCAAAAATTCATCCCCTGCGTGATGGGGGTTTCCAGATGGAACGGGATGATGGATCGGGTCAGAGGTTCGTTCGTTCAGAGATGCAAGTTTTTCATATCTACTGTCATAAAGTGCTTTATTCTCATAAAATTTAATAGATGCAATTTAGTCGATCGTAATGAATGAGAGACAAATGTTTTTTGTAAATCGAAGAAAATATTGTACGGTTCAATATTGTTAATAACTATAAGTTAGCATACAGATAAATACATGATTTCGTTTGTTTTCTTTTTTTTTTCAAGGTGTTTTTTTACATCTGGAAAAATGTATCGAAACAATATATAGTCAGTGATTTTGAGATTAATCGGCCTATCCTGACAGTGGCATAATAATTCGATCGAATAATAATTATAATCTCAACGTTGATATAAATTCAGCCATAAAAACTTTGGCAAATGTCGATGACAACAATAACTATGCCATTCATAACAATGATAAAAATCGACACAAGCGTTTTTCGAAAGCGAATTCGTTTCTTTCTTTCATTATTTGTTTCGAAAAATGGAAAGTTCGTCTAAGTTGTAACGAAAATAATAACACGGCGCCCCTCGAGGCCAGGCTCAATTAAATCATTTTTATATCTATTCAAGTAAACTCCACCCAATCTGAACAAGACACACCGTCATACTTCAAAACTGAAAAAAAAAGTTGAATGGTAAAAAAGTACCCAGACAGGGACAGAATTTTTTACAACCCATCTTTTTCAGTCGCAAATTTCAAACTGATTTGACCGTAGTGTGTCCATGCTAGGAGAGCTATAATCTTAAGTGCAACGACTCACCGGAGGAAACAAAGTCCATGCTCTTTCGTCAAGCCTAATCATATCTCACAGTCGAAATGACGCAGTCAGAGGTATAATTGTTATACACGAACGTCCAATAACAAGAGGTTACAGCGCGATTTAGAAATGTTTTGTTATTTTTTGTAATCGAATTTTTAGTCCCCGTTTAAAGTCAGCTTTACAGGCCGCACAATTACTGCTATTTATCGTACACTATTCAGCGTATCCTATGGAGTTATTATCTACATTTTCGTTTTTTATATTATTTTTGGTTCAATTTTTGCATGTTCTCAATTTCTTGTCGCTTGGTGTTATTCATATATATGATAAATTTTGATTGTTTTTTTTTTCGGTTTCATTTCTTTTGGGTCAAATATTTTTCTCATTCGATTATGTGGGACGCTTCACAGACGGGGACAATTTTTACAAACACAAAATCAGCTCCGACTGGGACAGGAAAAGATGTAATTAACACCGTGGGTGTCGAGTGGGCAAATCCATTGATGGTTGGGTGTGAAAAAAAAATGGCGAATTAAAAATAATGTCGTGTCGCGAGGACACTTTGGCATGAACCAGACAAATAAAACGAGCAACCTTTTTTCTCTGAAGCAAATTATTCATCCGTCTCTGGAAGACTTCCAAACCACGCTCGTCACCCAGTCGGTGCTGTTCGAACCCGACGGGAACGTGGGATTACAACATGCCATGTTTCAACTGGACCCCTAAAACTTGCATAATTCATCACAACCATAAATTTTTTATTTTCTATCAGCAGAGTAAAGAGGGTGTTTAATAGTTAAACCTGTTTTATTTAGTTAAGCCTCTTATTTGAAAGGAAAAAGAAATTGACATGTTTGCACATGACAAGTAGTCCCACAAATCCCGTTTCGGAGATCGAACGAAAATCAGAAGGTCGTTTATTGTCGAAAATAATAGTCAAGAATAACGTTCTGGTTAACGTCAGCTCGAAAAGTACCGCGTTCATTTTGACACCCGGGCTTCTGGCTGGAACATAAATAGAATCAAGTAACCGAAAAGTCTGTTCGAGTTGTGAAGACCGCGTCATCAAGCATGTTTTTTTTATCGAAAAGAAAAGAGATTCCAATTTTTGTTCTCTCCAGTTGGATCGAATTCGCGACAATAAACAACGTCTTTTCAAAGAGTATAATCGTTTTTAAAGCTACTCGCCTGCGAGGCAAAGATTTCATAAAACAACGCGACAGACGGAAGAGCTCGACGAGATTTTGGCTCAGTTGATGATTGTCCTGATTTATTGCCGACTAATTGGAAACAAGTGTTTGAGCCGAAACCACGTCACTTAGAAAGGCAATACTGTGTTTTTTTTCAAATGTTCGCGTCATCAGTCACGCGCATGCTCGCACATTCTTACTTTGCTCTCGTTCAAACCGAAAATCGCTCCCAATTACGAAAAACAAATGTACAACCGAATATACAAACGACAATAAATAGAAATTAATTAATTTTACTCGCAATAATTCTCCAATTAAAATAGCTTTGGAAAAAAATTTGTTCTTTTATTCTCATCTATTTTTTTCCATTTTTAATCTTGAACTCTTTTGTTCGAATTACAAATTATGATCGCTTATTAAACTTATGCAGAAGAACATTCCAACAAATTTTTCTTTTCCTGCAAGCTCGACAAAAAAAGAGAGACAAAAATTCTAACAACTATTATCATCGAAAGAATTCGAGTTATTTGAGCAGGTGTGGCTATTCACACGCGATCGCTGGACTGACTCTCATTTTTCTCGTGCACATTAACAATAATGTCGCGGAAAATCGGGGCGTAAAAATAAACGCACGGGGCTGTTTGATCGATAACGCAGCCAGTGCATTCCGAAAACGACAAAAAAAAAAGAAGTGTTGCGCCGCGAAGGCGCGTGCTTCGCAGAAAGTTTGGCCTGAAAAAATATAAATGAAAATAAAAATAGTACGTGGGAGACGGTTCCGCTAATCCAGTTTTAATTTGTTTTTTGTTTTTCTTTTTTTTTCGGAAGCGTGATTAGCCGCGACCTATAATACTCGCTATCGATCACTCACCTACTTGAATGAATTCTTTATACACCCTATTATCAGAGAATTCGAACTTACTCTAACGCGAGAATTAATACTTTAAGTTTTGTCTCATTCGGCCGAGATTTCCAAACTTATACTAAATGTATAGCACCATCTACACGTCTGAAGCATTTTTTTTCACCGAATACTGTGACGATCACATAAATACCTCCTCTGACGATGTACCAAAGCGATACAACAGGTTGAATAACAATTTTTAAATAACAATTTTAAATAGGTTCAAAAATTTATACTTTTTAGCAAATGCCACCTGGCGGGAACGAGCTGGTAGTTTCAATTCGATCCGCCAGGGGGCTTCGAGATTCGATTTTTTAATTTTTATTCAAAGTTGGTCAGTGGTACTTTCAAATGAATTCGGATAAAACTGGGAGGCGATAAAAAAGTAGGAAGAAACGAGAAGAGGATTGCGCATTTTCGCAAGCACAAGACCATTCGGAGTAAAATGATCGCGGCTGTTTATGTCAGGCCGATCATAAGACCATCGGATCACGTACGCGTGCTCAACCCAATTGCTGCCGGTAACGAAAAGTATTACGCCCAGATCCGAGATTAGCTACGAGACTGTTCGCAAAGTTGGAGATGTCTTTAGATAATCCTGCTAGTAAATTTGTTTATACACTTACACGATCGTATAATACATTAACGACATAAAAAAACGAAAAAAAAAATTAAATAACAATCACATATTTTCGATAGTCAATATCTTGAATTCGTTAATCACGCGTTTCGCTTAACCGTAAACTTCCTATCAATCAATATCTAGTCAGCTAGTGAGGAATTTTTGGTCTCCTCTTTCTTCGCATTGTATTTTAATCACAGACTAGGTACAGTTTCAGGTTAAACGAAAAGGAAGTAACGCGTTTTCATCGGTGGGACGAAAATCAAACCGGTAAAATAAATGCCCTTTCCCGTACAAAAATACACGTAGGAAACAAAACAGAACCTTGTTCTCCTCTGCTTGTATAAAAGCCGTATTTACAAATGGAGGAACAAAAGAACAAAGATAATCGTACGGATCGTAAATCTAGTACTCACTGCTGTAGAAATCGAATTAGCGGAAATAAGTAGACAGCGATAGACCGCCTCTAAGTTCTAATTGGTGTTCATACATTGATCCCATTTTTAGTACCAAATGTCGCAAATTGTACTCAGGATCCCTGACGATTTTTTTGTTCACGCTCTCACCGACCGACGAAGAACGAAGAATACCCGGATCACAAATCTGGTTTTTTTTTTTTAATATTATAGCATAGTCACAACGCCGTTATAGAGAGCCGTTCGTCGATTTTCATTGTAACAGATTAATCATTTCTACGCCGATATTGAAATTTGACGTTGTCATTAAAACTTGTTGCTTTTTTTCAATCTTCATCGTGTTATAGTTATTTTTTAATTGTGTATGTATCTCCATAATTGATTAATCAATTAATCCATATTTTCATGTAGGTCGATGTTTTTACAAGCGTTCGACCCCGGTTCACGCGGGGTCTAACGAGTTTTAATAATTAGATATACAAAGGATGATCCCCAAGGGGTTGGCGAAGGAAGAATTAGCTTACGTACCTTATGAAAAATAGTCATTACAATTTTCGGATCAAGTTGATACTGTTGGTAGTTTTATAATACATACGGATTAATTTGTAATTGTATACTTTGCTAAATTTCCCACGTTCATATTAACCAGGTTTTCGATGCTTTGAAATTTGAAGTAATGTGTAATGGCGCGGGACACCATTACGAGCCAGCACAAAACGTGCTAATTGATTTACGCTTGTTCACGCGCTGCAATGGGTCATGGAAAATTGTCCATATCCTCCGTGACCAATTGGAACTGTTCTTGACCTGAAACAAAGCGAGGAACTCGGTTTTACGTGCCAGCGCAGGATTAAGTGGGTTAGCGTGGATTTTTAGCACGAAAATTGACAGATTCAAAAGTTCAAGAGGATTTTTCATCGACAACATCACGAGAGATTTTTAACTTCTTCTATTGATTTTTCAATTAAAACGCATTATTGATCGTGATATACCGACAGAATTGTCCTTTTTTTTTGCACGAGACTTGGTCAGATTTCCGCTTTGGTTATTTTACAGCGAGTTTTCAAACGAATTGTCCTTCTTTTTTCATTTAGGTAAAAATGTTACAATAGTTTTTTTATTGTCAAAAGTAATTGGTTCTTTATGAAAGTTCAAGTATTTTGCTATATGGCAGAATTGTTTAATTGATGATATTTATTCAAGTGCAGAAAAAGATAAAGTGCCACTAGGTACCATTTTAGATTTCGACTATAGAGAAATAGTAGAAACACTGAAAACGTTAATAATAATTTGATAAATTTTCAATTCATTTGTGTTTTCAATTGAACAAAAACTAATATTCGTTTAATTTAAATTTATTAATTTATATTTATTTAAATCTAATGTGATTCATGTTGCAATATATATTCATTATTGAATCGTAATTATTCAATTACGGTGTTCAACAAATTGAATAGCTCTAATTATCAAAAAATAATAACACATAATTAATTAATACGAATGTTATATATAATAAATAATATAAATATTTAATTAAACAATTACTCATAATAATCATTGTCAACTAAATGGTTGTCTCCATTTATTTAAAGTATATTAAAAAAAAGATTTTTTATTATTTTTTTGTGTTTCGAACTGAAGATTTTTTAATTTTATATTTTTCTTTGCAGTAAACTTTGACAATTGTAAGAAAAACGTGTCTTACTGTGAAGGTAAGCTGCGAGTTCACGATCTTCGGCAATCAAAGCGAGTTCCCGAGGTGTGTTTCCTTGACGATCTCGAATAGTCAACGTTGCACCGCCGGCCACGAGCATACAGCAAATCGAACGACGCTTCTGTTGAGCTGCTTTGTGAAGTGCCGTTTGACCTCTGCGAAAAATCACAATTGAAAACAATTAAAACTCCAGTGAACAGTCTCTTAATTCCTATTCTGCAAGATCGGCGTTTCCTTTTTTTTCTTCTATAGATTCGCATGAGTTACGTTTCGCTTTGATCCCTGGGCAAAAGCGTTTGAGAGAGAGTTAATTTTTCGAAATGTTTCATCTCCATTTTGGTGGCAGGGACGTTTCGAATGCAAAAAAGGGTCTCGTGTTTTACAAGTACGTGTCGACTCACGTTTGAGCTGAGATATGAATTATTCAGAAAAATTCAAAGCTTCGGAGCAATAGAGATATACAATTATTACGTCGATTCGAAATTACTTGGCGTGTCTGTACTCAAGCACGCCGATCAATACACTTAAAGCCTCGTGAGAGAGAAAAGATTTTTCAACTTGAGCTTCAGTTGTTTCGAGGGTGCAAGGTTGAACATTCAAAATGACTGCGATCTCTGTACTGAGTAACACAATATCTAAAATTTCTTTTCGTTCAAAATTTTATTTTTTAATTTTAAAAGCTGAAACAAAATGGTATAAGTAAATTCAATATTGAAACAAAACGAGGATTTTCTTTTACGTTTTTTTTATTTCATGTACCATCATAATTTTTTAATATACGATTCAATGAAAGTGCAGTCTTTATCGCATCTATTCTACTTTTTATTAAAAAAAACCATTTGGTGGAAATTTTTTGAAATTCATTTAAAAAATAATAATTAAAAAACCTTAATGCTTTAACACATTTTGGAAATTTCAACAATTTTCGTCTGTAATAATTATCACAAACATGTGTAAACAAACTATTCAGTTCCGTAATGTAATTATAAACACATCATTGCGTCCATCAACATCCAACATTACTCATGAACTTTTTCATATCAAATGTTTTTCACTTCGAATTGAGTTACATAACTTTCAGAGGTGAAATTCGCGAATTGGTTGAAATTGAATATCCAACTTTACAGGACAGAAACATTTTCAGAAGCATGCCAGAACTGAGTGATAAAAGATTAAATGAATAATTTGAGGGCGAATATACAACTAAAACGGCGAAAGTCACACCTTCATTGAAATGCGAATTATTGAGAATATACGATATTTTAAACAACTTTTATATAATGATTTAGAATTAAACATTTTGTTATGAATCAATTATCGATTAAATTATCGAATTAAATTGTATTTTCATATGGAAAAAAAATTGTTGGGAAAAACTTACTTATCGTTATCAACCATGTTGAGAATGGTGGGTGGCGCGCAGGCTATCAAGTATCGTACGATATCCTTGTGGCCGTGTCTCGCAGCTAAATGTAAGGCTGTTTGTCCACTGGCATCTATTGAGAGCAGAGAATAGCCCCTCTGATGCAGTTCCTTAAGCGCGGGAAGATCGCCGATCTTGGCAGCTTTTAATATTCCGTCGCAGGTTTTTTCAAGTAGACCTGTGCTGAATGTATGAACTTCGGAGCTCAAACTGAATAGCCTGTCCCGGGGGCTGCGGAACAGAAACGAAATATTGAGCTTTTAATTTCGCGTGCCTGCTGAGAAACGTAATTACCAAAACCACGTCACTTGGACTAAACGTATTCCGCAAGTTTCGCCCCGCACGTCATATGCGCCTGTTCGTTATATTCAATTCGATGAACAACTTCGCGATTAACGAAGTTCTCTCTTAATTGAGTCTCGCGAAATGAGAAAGTACCCTCTTTCTCTCTTCGACGCTGATTCAACAAATTATCCCATTACGTGATTATTGCTGCGACGATGATTCGTCCGCAACTTTTACTACGCCGAACTTGCCTTACCCCCTGGTATAATACAGTTTGCCGAGAGTTTTGTTGCTGCTTTTACGGGCCGTGATTTTTTCACCATTATCCAAGGAAAGGAAATTTCCTTCACAATTTCTTTCTTTTATTCAATTAGAAAAGTTGGTACCTTTTTGTATTAAATTACAAATAACAAAAGTTAACTCTCGCTATGAAACGGAATGTACAAAGAGGTAAAAACGTAACAGAAAAAAAAATTATTGTGGTAAAAAAATTGTACGAAAAAAAAAAAACAACAACAAACGGAGATTGATTTAGCAAAATTTTATTTGATCGCTCGGATTTATGCGGGTCTCGTGATTTCGGAAGTCACAGTTGATTGATTTATATAATCACGCTGTCGCAGTAAAACAGCGATATTAATTTGGACACTCGATTGCGACCGCATTGTTACTGGCGTTCGATCCGCGTGATTTGCTGCCAACTGCGCGACCGTAAAAATAATAAAGCGCCCCGGAGAAAAAGTCTTCGTTACTTTTTTTTTGATAACCCCACAACATCTATAGCATCTCGGAACTTGTTCGATGGATCATTTCTTAATTACCGTCTGAATGTTTTTAATGCGACAAAACCCCTCTGTGAGTTTTGATTAATTTAATAACCTCGAGTGCACTTTTTTTCATCTGAAGAGCTGAGTGTTTATAATTAATGAAAATTCTTCATCAGTCGACCATTGTATTCATTCAAGTCATCCCGGATTTTGTGAGCTTTGTGAATCCACTCGATTTTTATCCCGCGATTATAATAAGACAATGATGTGATATTGTATATGACAAAGATCCGCGTGTAGAACCTCGGATAATTGATTTCAAGTTTTTCTTTTAGCTGTCAGAATGTTAATGCCATTTCAATATCGGGTTTTAATTAAAATATTTCATATCTATTATATTATATTAGTAATATATTATTAACTATAAATAATTATACATTAGTCACGTATCAGTTCCAAATCGAGTTGAATCTTTGATGTGAATGAATCAATAATTTTTATTTTATTTATAAGACAATCGTGTATTCATTTATTCTATAAAGCTTGTTCATTCCCACTAACAATAACTTTCTTTGATATCCAATTAATCCGTATGATTTCAATTCATCCTCTAATTATTCGACCATGTTTTTTATACCATAGATTAATTTGTTGGGAAATATAATTTTCGCATCTTTTATGATAAAAAAACTTTAGTCGAAAATAAGACATTTGAATCAAGTGATTAAAATTCAATTGAAAACACATCAGATGGCGCACGATTATAATTTTTCTTTGAAAATTAAACTTTGGCAAACCGAAAGAAACTTTTAGTATTGCTCGAGTTGAAATTCACTAATCAGCGTTGAGTTAAGTTATTCAAGAAGACAGCATAAACGAAATGGGAAACTGTTAATTAAAGCACGCATATATTAACGTTTGTAAACGCGTCCCTGTGAAATGGTTAGAATAATATAATAACATCATCTCGTGCAATGAAATATAACGGTTTCAAAAATGAATTCCCTCCAGTGCTTTAAAACGCTACCTCTCAAGGAGAAGCTCGTTTCGCTTTCAGTTTTCGAAGTGACTTGCTTCTTTCCTCCTCGTTTTTCACAAATGACGAGCGGCTATTTGTTTCGGCCTAATATATATTTGTTCGCACAAAATTTTTTCCTTTGGTCGCTTCGAATTACCTGATAAACGTGGACGTTGCATGATGCTGTGACTGGCCCGCAGACGTGAGGGAAGCGGCCTTTGAAGAGCTTCCCCTTGATGGCCCTTGAGGAACTTCTACTTCGTTGAGATAATTCTCGTTCGTCGATTTATTCTTGGATGAATGCCTGCTCGGATAGTCCTTCGAGTTCATGCCCGATCTTGAACCAATCTGCTCCCTCGACTCCACTTGAACTTCAGTTTGAGATTTGTTCGCCAAGGACTCTCGCGATGGCCTTTTTTCCACCGTAGGCATGGGACTCAGACGCTGACGATTCGAACTCACGCTGTAACAAATCAAAGGACCAAAACAATCAGACGAAAATAATTTCACAGGCAGCCAGTTTTTTTTCATCTTGTAGCGCAAAAAAAAGTTTCTTAAAAAAATAAAATCTTCTACGAAGCTTCTTAAAAACTCTAACTTGTTCATTCTACACGATTTATCTGAAAATTAAAAGTTAATTTGTCGACTAACTAACGACACTAGTTTGTATTTACGAATTACATAATGTTAATCTTATTGAGAGGTGGAATAAAAACGTTGCTGCAAATAAAGTATTGTTAAATCCTTACATTCCACAAAACTGCAAGCGAAATGAAACAAAATTGAATAGAGTCAAAGTAATGAAAAGAGGACGGGAAAAAGAAAAAGTGAGAAGCAATGATAAAGATTTTTAATTTAGCGTACCTTATCGAAATTTGACCTGTAATAACTCTGGACGAGTTAGAGAAATGTAAACGACATCTCACCTCTGTTGAGATTTGGCCGGGCCGGAAACCGTGTTATTTCTGTTGGATTCTTTGGAGCCCAAAGTTGGTTTTTCGTCGAGAACATAAATCGCCTCCACCGCCACGTCAGTGACGTAATGTAACTGTTCTTGTGCTCTATCTATCCTGAAGAAGCGTTCCGCCGTGCACGCTGAACACAATTCCAAAATCATACGAGAATTAAACGCTGTTGGTTTTTTAACCTCCTTTTCTTTTTTACTGTGACAAATTACCGAAATTTATTCCTACATGCTTGTTCGCAAACAAAAAGTAATGTTTTAGTTTAAAATGTTTTGTCCTCACATGTACAACCTTTGAAAAAAGTTTCAAACGTATGGACAAACCCAGATAAAAATCAACATTTCTTTGAACTTGCACATAAGCATGTTACTGTCCTTTTTTATGTTTTTGTTATCCAAAGAGGATCTTTCCATGAACAACGGTATGGAAATTAGCAGGAGCGCGTTCCTTATTTGTTCAGCCGTGAAACGTTTTTCACGTAGTTTTCATGTAGTTTTGCCGGATGATTTTTTAACGACTCGCAATTGGGCTCTGCATTGTTCGACTGTTTCATTTGTCTGCTTACAAGTGTTCAACTCGGCGCATTGTGCGGAATGAAAATTACTTTATAAATACAGAATGGGCAACGATTTTTTTTTCTGTCCGCTTTCGTTTTTGCACTTTGCGTTAACATATTCCTTTTATTGCGAAAACACGTAAATGGCTAATTCCACGAATATGGCTCTTACGGTTGATATTCTGCATTCGCATGCAAAGATTGAGTTTAACAGAAAAAAAAATACAAGTTTGTGCACTGCTCCTGGGTGTTGTGTGGGTTACGGTTATGTATTCCCTGCAGAGTTCGAGCTTGAGTGTGAAAACAAAGCGTATATTGATATACTTTCTTGCACTTTTGCACATACGAATGCGAGCCCGACATTCCATCTCATTTCAACTACTCTATCGACCTTTTTAAATTGCCTGATTTCGTCTTTTTTTTTGCACCCAAGCAAAAGCTCTTGAGGAATTCAGAAAACGACGTCCCTTGCAGAAACATTGTTTTGTCACGTTCGCTTTGAAACTATCCACTCGAAAAAATATCTTCGATCAGTGTTTTTGTTCCAAATAGACAGTGCAATTAAAATTTTGTAACTTTAAATTTGAACTTAAAGTTGAATTTTAATTTATTTAAAATTTGATAAATAATAAATATAAAAAATTGAGTGCGGAATTTGTTTTGAATAATAAAAAAACGTACAATCTAGGAAGACACAGTTGTCCATATTGTGGTCCTTCGCCAGCAAATTGCGCAGAGCTTCAAGGTCCGTCGTCGCATCGAGATCCAGTGGGTCGGAGATCCATAAGACGGCAGTATTTTTCAGCTTCTCTTTTTCGGAGTGGAACGACTCGTAATCCGACATTTTTATCCTCATCACAGGCAGCTTCAGTCTATCCAGTTTAGCACCCACGTCATGATACGGTTTACCAGCATTTCGTCGTTTCGCCAACATCGTTGCTTGGTTTAATAAGCTCATCGTTATGGTGGATGGCAATAAACGACAAGCTTCCCCGTCAACCTTAGTAAAAAACAGAAGAAAAATTATATTAGAAATTCATTTTCAGGAGGAATAAAATGCTCGAACAAGAACAATAGTGCAATTAAAATTCAAACGATTTTTAACTTTTTTTTTTCATCATGATGAAATTTGAACTGGAAATTTCTCAAGTAGCTAATTACGAGTCCTTGCCAGGGTATTATGACAAATTAGTTTATACGATTCTGCAGTGCGATGGTCACTGAAGTGCGAAGCGCACTAACTGCAGGCACCGAGCAGGGAATTATGCGGGAATCCCTTGGAATACGATGATCGACAACAGCAAATGATTTTGTCATTAAAGCGACAGTCTGCGAAATGTTTGTGTGGACTCGCGGGATCTGTTCCGCCTGACCTTTTGAATTATTCGTTAAGCTTGGATGAAAGGCAAAGATGATTGCAAAATTCTTGACTTTCGAGAGATTAATAATTGTTTAAACAAATGTCAAAAGAAAAAGAGATTTATGAAACAAAAAAAAAAATAAAAACAAAATGCGAGGTATAACAGTTTTCATCCTAATACATGTAATTGGAAACGATCTCACATTCTTCAACCTCGCTTGTTGAGTTGCCCGGTGGAACATAATTCAATCCAAGTGTTCTTTTTTTTTTCATCAACGGCAGTGTTATACTGAATATACTGAAGTGCGTCATGAACGAAGTCATTAGTCTTCGGGTTATAAACATTAGAAAAGAAAAGGCCTGGGAGAAAAAAATGTCGAGTTTATAGACTATTTGAAAAACCGCCGAAAGCTTTTTGCCGTCGCCCTCGCGGCTAACTTTATTGTTCGCGACATCCGTCGGTCAGAATTGAAAGAATGCTATCGATTTTCCACTTTTGAATAATATAGGCTAACACTGAATGTCTCCGCGTCTGCTAGCTTGTCCTCCAAATATGCATTTTATTCATTAGTTTAAATTTTTCATCAATTTTTTTACTGGTTTCATAAAATATTATATAAAAAAACTTACAATTACAAAACGAACACAATTTTCTGGATAAAAATTCAATTCGGAAAAAGCAATTATAAAGCTTTTATTGAAACTGCAAAAAGAAATAATGAAGAAAAATATTTGAACAGGAAAAATATTACAAAATTCGTTTTATGAAAAATGTCACAACTTTTTTTACAGATGAAAATTTTTTAAATTGACATTCTTTTCGTGAAATAAAAGGGAAATATACACCTACAACATGATAAACGTGCTTACTTATACAAATGTATTTCGTTTGTTGTCAAATAAAATTTGAAATTTAAACCATTTTTATTGTTTCGTATATTAACCCTGGAGAGTTGTTATTTATATTAAGTAAGAATTTGAAAGAAAAAAATTGAACTTACTTGCATTGGAATGGTCCTCGTCGTAACGAGTTTGGCTTTGCTGCACTGGGCGATGCACGTGCCGTGTCCACCAGCCTGCAGTAGTGGGAGCTGATATGTAGTCAAACCGACGACTTCGATGAGTCCGTCCTCCGTGGAAGGCTCTTTGCTGCCGATGCCGCCGCCCCAGGGCCTGGTGCCGCCGCCGTAAGACGCGATGTTGAGGAACACAATCGCGTGAACTCGGTGCTCCTTGAGCTTCGGCGTCAAATCTTGTCCGTCGCACTCGAGCGTCACGAATTCCGACAGGTCCTTCCACTTGCGGCGCACCAAATCCTTCCCTCCCATCTGGCCGTAAAACATCTTGTTACGTAATCTCGAGTTGAACTTCTCCGGATGCGCTTCTGAATACGAAATGTGCATACCATTATTCACCGCCCTTTCTCGTCCAACTTACTTTCTTTATTTTTTTATTTTGTTTTTTTACACTCCTTTCGTTTTATACTCCTTAAATCACGCGATGCAATATTTAAACTCAGTTTAACGAAAACTTGTCAATATTCCTCTCACGGCCGCGCATTAGCTGATAAAATTTTCGCGCTCACAATTTGAGGATGGATTCAAAAATTCATCACCGAGGATGAGCTTTTTGATGAAATTGATTTGAGAAGTAATGAAAAAACATGGCTTAACGACCAACCGTTTTATCGGTTTCCGGTGTTTCGCGCATCTTTGAGAGCGCGTTTGATGAGAAAAAATCGACTGCAACAATATTTCAAAGGTATATACGTATTGCAACCTGCGAAAAAGAAACTGAATGAGTTTTCGTAACGGGTTTCATGATTTTCCCAGGCGGCCGAAGTGTGCTTCGCGCTATTCATTTCGCGCTCAACGTTTGTGCCTCGGATTCCCATTTGATAGCTTTGAGATCTCTATTCTGTTCCCTCTATTTATCCGCAAAAAATGTTCAAGGTATATTTTTCAAAAAATAAATAAATAAAAGAAAATTGTAATACAAATAAATGAAATGAAACAACCCATAAAAATGATGGAAGACAAATATTTGAGCAAAACGTTAACAACAATCTCGACCAGACGCAAAACAAAACTCTCGACCCTGATAATTTTATTTTTAACGAAGTCGCTCTATTGGAATTCTTCATTAAAACTTTGTTTTTTGCTCTCTGTATCGTGTCTTTCTCTCATTTCATTTTTACACTTCGTTGATAGAAAAAAGTCTCAAGATTTTTTTTCTCTCTGGAGGGAGAGAAAAAAAAGAAAAATTTAAAAAATTGATAATAAATTGAAAAAAAAAAAAAAAGAAAATAGCGTACAGGAAGGTTTGAACAAATACAATGAAAATGGAAACCCCTCTGAGCGTACAATTGAAATATATTACCGTAAGTCAAAACGAAAAAAATGTTACGCAAAAATGGAGAGTTACCTTTTTTCTCTTCAGTTTCTAAAGATTATTGCAAATTTCGAGCCCCATTTCTCTTACGGATTACAGTCAAACTGGCAGCAAAAAATAATGGATCGCGTAATTCAACGTACTGAACTTAAATTTGTTTCAACGACTTTTCTTTTTTCCCCTTTTCACTCGAACAATTCACCTTAAATAAAATCGAGATAAATCGAGAGAGGATTGAATGGCGCAGGTACATGAGAAACGAGAGTCAGGTCACGAAGTTGGAACGATGAGTCGATGAAAAAGAAAATATATAAAAGATCCGTAACATTGTCAATTAGCCGGTACTTCCTAGCTAGATTTGCGTATAACTTGTACCTAACGCCGAACAAGAGTTTACAGCAATTGAACTCGCCAACTTTGAATTGGCCACGTACCGAGCGACTCCAACTATAAATACACCTCGTTGTTGTAAAGTCAAAATGAAATCGTAAAAACGTATTGCTCGGGAAGAAAAGTTCACGAGTTGAAAAAAAAAGTACTCCCACAGTTTCCACCGTTCTCGCATCGGGCTCGCAGAGGATGTTTAAAAAAGTGTAACCGAGAGAAATTCATCGAGTAAACGTTCATGTTTTATTTTCCAATTGACACACACGCGAATTGAATGTTTCAAATGTCAAGTGTTTTTTTTTTATATTTTCCATTCAGGAGATAACGAACGATGGAATGGCACGAAAACAATTTGGTTAGTGTGACGCACATCGTATGTAAAGCTGGATCGCTTTCAGTAGATTTTGTCAACCCGTCGTTAATCACAACCCATTTTTTATTTTCTCGGTCAGAAATTTCGCATATCTGCTCACGAAAAACAAGTCCCGTTGATGGAAAAGAATTCTCTCCGATCTCATCTGTCCTCAGATTTGGCAACGGGAAAAAATGTTACAAAAATCTTTGGTTTGAAGGACAATTTAATGGTCATGGATCAGGTGAATCTTGTAATTTTTTTTTCGTTATCCAGGGAACAAAAAGAATTTAGCTCGTCGCGTCGTTACTCGGGAATGAAAATTTCAAAAGGGCGTGACTGCGAGGGTAATCATGACTGATCTCGGACTGTTTTCAATAAAAATGAACGGGGCAGTGCAAACGGGCGGATGTCAAAATCAGGCCGTACGCTGGAGAGGTAATTAACGCAATGAGGCATCATATTGAACGATAATCAATAAACCATTATTTATTCGCCGTCGACCCAATGGGAATCAGTCCTACAACAAAGTGTTTTGTGTTTAACTCAACGATAGTACGCGATTATTCAAATTAATTACAACGTCTATATAGTTCAAGTACGATTCGTCTGACGGAAACAATAGTACTGGCAAAATTGTTCCCTCCGATTGAAAACAAACCCGATCCTAATCAGTAGCTCGAATCGGGTCAATTCTGATATTTTTTATCTATGATGAAAAAAAAGTCATCCAAATTAACTCAGCCTATTTCACTCAAAGAGAGCAATGGTTTTTTCCGTCGGATCAGTTCGATTATTATCTGCCGCGATTTTTTTTTCACCTCCAAAAGACGTGATTTCCACGAATTTAATTGAATCAAATGTGTACGTTTTAATTAATCAGAAATCGGAAAAGATTCAATTAGAGTCGAATTACCTCTGGCCTCGTGAAATTCGAGAGCGATGTGAGCATCGACGCCCAGAGAGAAATAATTGTTGACGACATTGAGAGGAAGATTTTCTTTGCCCTTGCCGGCGTCGTCGTCGTTTGGCGCGTCGCTGTTCCTCTCGACGGTGAGCTGCCATCTGTCGAGCAGCGTGGTTTCGCTCTCGCCGATACTCGATAGAATTTTGCTAATTGGCTCGTCCGTGTAACCGCCGCCCCAGCCTAGGGCGCGAGCCAGATCGTTGCCCGTGCCTAGGGGCAACACGCCTACCGCCGGCGGCGGGTTTACTCCGATCTGGTCCAAAACCGACAGCACCCATCCCACCGTGCCGTCACCTCCGCACGCCAAAACTCTCAAATTCATCACTTTCTGGAACAATTCCAACCTGAAATAACATGAAAATGAAATAAAAAAAATACTTTTCTGATTAATTGTTTTTTCATTTAGATTTAATTTTTCCAATCTTGTTTGTTTTTTTTTAAGATAGTTTTATTGACTCTCTAAACACTGAAGATTGTTATGATTTAGTATTGTTTTTGGGAGTTTGAATTATCGCTAAATATACACTCTCTACAAAATGTGATGATGTTTTGGATGGGGATCACATAATTATAAAGTCAGGGAAGCGCTTCCAGAAATGTTGTTCCTGTTTTACTAATAATATCTTTAATCTGTGGAGTGACATACGTTATACAGATTTCACAGGCGAGCTTAGTGAAATTTAAGTGACGTTACCTAACCATCTCTTGTATCATTAACATCACGAGGTATAAATAGTTAGCTACCATATTTTTGATGAATTTACGGTGACGGGTCTTTTGACTCCGCGTGCTTTATTTGTTCTAAACTCTGTTTCTGAATTCAAAGCGAACGGTTGGTTGCAACCTAATGAAATCGAACGAAAAAAAAACGTCGAGAACAAACAACAATAAAGAGAAAATTTGTAATTGTCTGATCGTATGGCTTAAATTTTAAATTGAATAAAAACAGTTGCCAATATTTATATTTCAATTTGTTCCTTGTCGCTTGTTTTTCTCGGTCAGCTAATTTATTGAATGAAAATAATTGGTACCAATAATTCTTATGCCGTGAACTTATTTCAGAATTATATTTCCTCTCTCTCTTTTTCTTCAGTGGTGAAATATAATTTACTGGTGTCTTCGAATCGAATCGCGACTCCGCCCATCCGGAGATATAAATTGGAGAAATTGTCAATTTATTTTGTCGCGAATCCATAAAAAGTGGTATTAAATTGTAAACTGTTTTGAATTTCATGCTGCATCTTAAATCGGCCCTGATATAATTTTCATCGAACTTTATCCAACGTCTCCTTCGCATTGGAATACTCCAACTGAATATTTTTTTTGCGTCCTTCTGAATTCGTTACAACTAATCGACAGGGCGAACGGTTATTGAAAATATAACGATTATCGTAATTTTATACTTCAACTATGAAAAAAAATAGAAAAAGTTGTCAAGAAGCTCCGTAACTGATGGCAACGCGACAAAATTGTATATTCGAATGTATTGTGCAAATCGTTACGCGCCAATCGTAAAAGTTATATTGAAATGTAAATTCTCGCATCAAGTTCCAAATGATGTCGCGCTCTTTCTGCGTAATGTCATTTAAGTAACTCGATCTGGCTTGAATTTATGGACGATATTTCTCGCGCAAACTTCTCGCTGTAATCGTACCGAATCCCTTAGATTAAGTAGTTCAGCTCAATATTGTGTCAACCGCCATAGAATTTTATTATCGACTAGCTGGGCTTAGCATTCAATGGAGATATTCAAATCGACTGATAAAGATGTTTTGCGTTCAACTTGTAAAGCTTAAGTCCGTCGGAATGTCAAATAAATAATTACCGTCATTATCATCGGACGAGAAAAGGTGGTACAATTGAACGAAAGACTGCTACCGTCCATATCTTTCGTTGTAATGTATTTCCCTTCTGTTGAAAGAATCTATTTGAAATTCAATTTCGCCGATGGAAGAATCCGCGGAGCGAGAAAGATGACATTCTGAACATATTTAAAGTGTAGGACTTTTTTTTATACACAAAATAGATGCTCGTCAATTTATAGCACTTGTTTTAAATTCAATTCATTGAACTTTTCATTTTTCCTTAGCGGCGGGATTATATGAAATTCGGAATCAAATCTTGCCATCGCGAAAAATGTTTCGCTTTTTATGGTTACGTTACTTTCAGTTATTCCATCGGTCCACATTCTTGGGATCAATTTTTCAAATAGTTTAAACAGTTTGGGAGACCATTTGCAGCAATCAAACTGCGGAATTACTCGCCGACTCACGTTCGCTGAACAAACTTCGACACCGCACGTGAGGAATTACTTTTAAAATAATCATAACCGTATTAGAGAACTCGTGTTATGATCCATCCCGACCTACAGGTTGTAATTATTAATTTTATAGCACGCTGTAAAGCCATAATGGCGGACATATAAACCTCGCAAACTTCATCTCATCGCTCACTTTATCAGTCGTAAAATTTTTTTGTTAAAAAACTTGGAGGTACCCGCGGCCACCAGTACATCAATCTCGATGAAAAATTATGTCTCTCGCATTTGCAAGTATGCATTTTATCAAATATACATGTCACATTCCTTACAAAAAGTAATCCAATCTCATGCAGGTACGTTTGACAATCGCATCCATACGAGACATGCTAAATTTCACATTTCTCAAAGAATAAAATATATTTGATTTTTTTTCACGTGTCGATACAACTTATATTCAAGTGTTATACCTCGTCTTGTCTGAAATATCATGAGATCAAATGATTTTTATAAATCTAAAAATAAAAAATAATTTTGGCAAAACTGTTTTCTTGAACAAAAATTACCCCATCTTTGGTCCTCCCTGGGTAAGGTCGAAGACCTGCCTCGGGTTGAGCAGCCATTGAAACTTCTGCAGAAGCTTGGTACCCTGATTTCCACCAGATTTCGGATTGATAAATACAATAACAGGTTTAACAGTAGCCGTGGGAATTGGTTTGACGACCCAAAGTTTGCCCTGGTCCTTGTCGTCCTTGTCCTTATCCTTTTCTTTCGGTTTCCTGCGACTGTCCGCGCCGCCCTTCTTCCTCCTCGGCGATTTTCTCAAACTGCTCTTGAAGCTGCCCTTTCGCGGTAACTTAACTATCCAGGAAGGCGGCACGACGATGTTACCGTGCGTCCCGAGCTCGCAGTTCTCGCCTATCTTCTGCACGTTGAAGCAGGCTTCCTTGTTGTGGTACGCTGCCTTGCACCAGCTGCAGCTCACCGCCACTATCTCCTTAGACGAGAAACTGAGTTTCGATTGGAACGATTTTCCGCAGTTTGAGCACTTGCCCTTTTGCGATCTTCGATGGACCCAGTGATGGTGCGTTGTCTTCTGTTCCCTGTACTGTCGCACCCCGACGTCACGAAAACTCGATTTGCACGGGAAATTCAATGTCGTGGCACAAACAACGTGCGCCACCACGCGACAAGCTGAACATTTCAGGCGCAATCCGTGTTTCTGAAAAAAAAAATAATGAAACGTAAAGATAAACAGAAACGAAAAACTCAGTCAGATATTTAAAATTATATACTTTTTACGTTATAACGTTAAACATTTTAAACGTTTAAAAAGCACTGTACCAATTGAATAAATAAAATTGAAAAAATTGAATTCAATAAAAGTAGTCAGAAAGAATTTTTCCGAAATTCTGTATTATTTAGTAACAATTTACAACAGAATATGTATTAATGTAAACAGAATATATTTTTCGAATTTCTAGGCAGAGATCCCCAAAGGGTTGAATTTCGAACATTTTTTAAAAGTGACAAATATAAAGTCATATCAAAAGTCACATCGTGTGTGGAGAGTCAATTTTTCATCGTCCTCTCTGGGCGCGAATGCAAAATTTCATTCTTTAGGCATGAACTAACTGGATCAATAATTTATACGCTCAGAGACATTTCTTTCTGCAAACATGTCCGTGGAATCTTCCGGTTTCGTGCCTGCTGCTAATTCAATTTGCACTACTTCCTCTCACACTGTATTTTTTTGTAATTTTCAAACTAATATTTCAAATCACTCCGTTTCTATTTTGTAATTCCAAAATGTTGACGAGCAGTGAATAGCAATGCAACTACGGGATTTGATTGTTTGAACGTTATATTACATTATTTCATCAGGCTGAACTTTTTCAAATTATTTAACGAGTCTCTCCGTCCGACGCACGTGTCATCAACGACATGCTTTGAGTGTGCTGCGAAATGCATTTTTATTCAATTTGCGACTTTGTCCGTTGTTTTACATGTTTGACAAGTTTTTTTTTTCAATTGATATTAATGGAAATGAAAAACAAACAAATAAAAATCAACGTGTTTTTACAAAGGCGACAAGTTTGCTGCGTTTTATTTTTTGTTTTCATTTTTGTTGGTAAAGATTCTTTTGTACTGAACTTGTGTAACCTATACATACCAATATGCAACGATTAGAATCTTTCCCCCTTTAATACACTTCCATTAACAGGACTATAACAAAGGTAAACGATAACGAACTTAGCTTTTTTTATCGATGCGAGCGCTGTTTTATACTTTATTAAAGCATTCTAAATAGAACGATTCGTTAAACTAGCTCACTTTCCGCGGCAATTAAAACAATAATTATTCGACAAATATCAAACCAGTACTTAAGTAAATTACATCCAAGTGCCCTCGATGTTTCATTTGATGACGCTACTTTCCTATTCTCTGTACTCGTTTTTGTGTACTTTTTTTTTCGGTTTCATTCGCATTTCTTTGTACATCAAGTTAAATTGAATTTGCAAATGAATTTTAATGATGAATAACAAAATTTGTACCGAACAATCGTTGACGTAACAAAATTCGCCCGAAGCTGCTGTTTGTACCCAAAGGTGTTCTCCGTTCAGTGCTCCGGGTCCCCAGTCTGGTGTTGATCTCGGTTCTCGATTGCTGCTGGCTGCTGTATCTTTTTCACTGAAAAAAAAAAACAAACAAAAATGGTAAGAATATAATTTGCAAGTTCAAAAATTACACGATTAATTTTATTAAATTAGTTTCTTTCTGGATTGGATTCTTTTCAAATCCTTTCATGACGCAAGGTTGACTTTGTACTTGAGAATATTTTTTTAGTCGCAAATTCACGATGCACTCGATGCCAACGCGAATCTACGACATGTACTTTGCAAAGTTATTAAACGCTGAGCTCGCAATACCCGACTTCCTTCACAGAAGTCGCTGCTTCTGACGTCACACGGTGTACAAGTTCAATTTGAAGTTTAAATATAGACGTCGATAATTTCGTTCGAATATTCAAAGATAGACACTGTCCGTAAGCGCTGCTAACCCTTTTACCAACGGAACAATAAATTTTCATATCCAACAGGCAATTTGTTGTTTCGCTTTCTCTGGTAATTACAAATTACAATTTATGAAAACAATTCCACGCGGAACAATTTGGTTTTAATTTCCAATTTTTCCCTCCTTTTAATCACCTGTTAATTATAATTAAACTTAATTAAATACACCGAATTGATGTTAATTTCGCTGCAGAAAGAAGCGTTTTAAATCCAGACATTTAAATGATTGATTAAATTAACATATACGTCACCGTCAAGAAACTTTTATCAATTTAAGTAACTGTTTCATTGTTTCATTTATTTATCTTAATGGACATTTTTACAGTGTTTGAAATGGTGAAAAAATCAACAGTGCTTTCAACGGTGCTTTCGAATTTTTTGTTGTAACGCCGAGTAATTAAAAGAGATTTGTTGACCATAAAAAGACACAACTGACGAGGCAGAATTACATTGTATCTTCAAAGACCAACCTGTGCGTCTTTTCAAAAACAATGTTTTTTGGTTAATTCCATTTGCGAAATGTGTCACTCGGTGAACTACGTCACATTCACCGAGCAAATATTAACTAATTCCATTCTGTCTCGCGGCTGGGAATATGTTAAATGGGACAGACGCTCCTTTGTGTCAGCCCATAGGCATTCAGGCAGCACAGCTTTCGATTGCATTATTCTGACACGCGTCAAACCGTATAAAGAAGATGAAAAAACGCAATCCCGAAATTCGAAGTCACAAAATTTGCACGACTTTTTTTGTTTGCTTTTATCATCCAATTTTCTTTTTTTTTTTATTTATTTTTTTTTATTTATCACCCAATTTTGAAATACGGCCTATTGATCTCGGCTTACGATGAAAAAGGAAGAGTCCGAACCTCCACTTGTTGCATTTTCAGAGGGTTTCTAGACTGAAATGCTTTTCGACAGGAAAATCATGAGGCGAAAATTATGAACGTTTACGAATGAATAATATATATCCAACGTGCGAAAGGGAAGTGCTTTTATTTTACGGTTTAAAGAAACCAGGTCAATTCATCGATATTTAGCGATCCTGAAATTACTTGATAAAAGTGAATAGCCCTGTTAAAACTAAATTGATCGATCGTTTTTGAAAAGAAAACAAAATCGTGCAATTAGCAAGTGAGTAAATATCAGGAAGCTCGCGATGTTAGATAATTGAACACTATCCCGACGATAATATCGTTCCGACTTGATAACTTTTGATGGATCGCTTGCGCATTAATAGACACGGTACAAGTGAGCCCCTTATCAGATTTTCATGCGTGTAATTTGGTCTCATTAGTTATTAGCAGGTGCAAGAAGTTCAAGTGTCAAAATTTGCAATTCAGAAGAACAGTCGGAGAAGCTCCCTAAAAATCGTATAACAAAGTGAAACAAAACAAAATGAAATAAAAGAGAGGAAGCGAGAAGAAAAAGAAATCCATCGAATCAATTCAGTCAATTGAGATGATTGTATTTAAATTTTGATGTCAACACTTTAAAATGTCGACAGCCATTTCTATCTCGTCTGAGAAAATTGAATTTATAGTCTTACACAATATTTTTCCTTCCAGATAATTCAACCCGAGCGAGTTCAATTTGAACACTAATCACCTCGAGAGATTCAAAACAAATTAACACCTGAGCGACTGGCAACAACACAAGCGACTTCTGGAGTTTATTATTTATTTGTCACGTCATTTCGTGTCGATAAAATTGAAAAATAGGGCAAACATTATTGTACGACGCAAAAGTGTACTTAATCGTTGAACTGTCGGTGAGGTTCTATTTGTCTTCATTTGGACTTAGCCATGTCCACCTTCTCCGTTCTCTGTGTGTCATGTACACATCCAACCATTGAAAAAGAAGTTGCACCGAGAGAAGTGAACTGTCGTTGAATCGAGATTCATCCAAACTTTATTAACGGGTGTGTGAATTAAAAAGTTATATGTCAAGATTTGAATTAAAAAAAAAAGTGAACGTTAGAATACAATCTGTCGACTAGTGGCGCAGGAATTAGCCATTGAAATTATTTATCTCGCAGCTGTGCAATGTTTCGCAGCAGCTCCCGAACGAAATTCCGAAATTTCATTGGCGAACGAAATTCATAACAGATTTATTCATCGTGTCTAAGTGAAAAGCGTCGGTGCTTTCGGGGAGCTGAAACATCATGCAACATGTTATAAATTAGTCAAACGTGGTTCTCAAAAATGACAAAGTGATAATATCTCACGGTATATAAACAGATTTCAGAATGTAGTTACTGGTAACCGAAACTCCTAGCTCAGAAGTTCGCGCTTGTGATAAATCTTGTTTCTCTGTGTTTAGTGTGTAGTTGGATGGGTAAAAGTGATAGAACAGACAAGTCGGAGATGACGCTGCTTTGCTTTGTTTGCTTGTCTGCAAAATTTCCCTTTAATTACAGGAACTTAAACCTCAGATACAAAATTTATTAAATCACAACGTTTGTATCTGACAGATCCAGAACTGTTTTCAGTGAATAGAATAAACATTGAACACAAAAAATTAATATAAAACGATGAAGTCGATAGTTTGAAGCTTCAACAATTCAAAATTTGAGAACAACATTTTTTAGCAGTACGTTTATTGGGTCACAATTATGTAGAACATTTTATAACTCTTCTCGAATTTTATCATTGCTTGAATGAAATAATTTTTTAATTATTTCAAATGAAATTTTTTTTTTCAGGTTATATTATTACCTGTAATAATATCTACGGGTTATGAAAACAATGTCGGTCGAAAAAAAAAACAGACCGGATAAACAGAAATTTTGCTCGGCGGCAAAAATAAATTTAATAAATATTTATAAAAGATACATTTTCAGATGAATTTTCTCTGGATTCTTATCTGAGACACATGTCACAAAGCAATTTATTTGCAGTTGACTCCCGGGGCAAAGAGTTATAGGTTTAAGGATACCCGCCTGTGGCAAAACATACTTTTACTATAATTTCGCAACTGCATTAATAATATTTGCTTCTTTGAGATGTAGGGCTCGTCGCAGACCGCAAAAGCTATACATACAAAATCTCACCGCCTTGTCAGTCAATTTATTTCCTGTCTCCTCTCGCGGGAGGTTCGTAATTATGGCACCAGATATGACGCAGCGGCGCCTCTAAATGAAAATTGGCTTACATGTGGTGACGTGAGATTAATGAGTTGTTGATAACTCCGAAGGAAAAAAATTGTGATAAGAAATAAACCTAGTTGAAGCGTTATTAATTTTTGTTTAATTATTTTTTTTTCCCGAAACTATTAACTACATTTTTGAGTTGGAGTTTATTATATATCTGAGCGAGTTTGGGTGAGTTTGAATCGAGAACACATTTCAATGCAAATTTTCGATTCGATCAGATGGAAATTCATTCAAAGTATTTAAGCGGATATCATTATGACATGGCTTTGTAATAAAATCCTCTTTTGACTTGTAATTCTGTTATAATTTTGCGAACAAAGTTATTGAAAGTTGTCATGTGTATGTCATTGACGTATAACGATGTCCAAAATATTATAACTCCGAAAATTGTGTTCATTTCAAAATACAATTATTAAAAAATCGTAAAACTTGAGCACTTCCCAGACAAAAAAAAAACCTTCACCTCGAAATTTCCATGTTAACGTTTGAACAAATTTTCGTTGATTTATGTGCACTTAAGGATTTGATAAATTGAGCCACTTACACGCAATTATTGGGTCGATGCATCACCTAATCCCCAATTAATTCTAAGTTCACGGACCGTGATCGCCTTTTTATTTCAAATTTATTGAACTAATTATCGACTTTTTAATTCCTTCGCTGAAATGCGAAACTAAAATGGCCGCGATAAATTAATCATTATCAGCAGACTTCCTTTTTTTGTCCCCATTTCCGAGTGTTTACATACTTTTGAATAATTTTGTTTGCAAAATGCAACATCGAGGGTTTGTTTACCGAACAATTGAACGAGCTTATTGGGTGAAATTTTCGCTAATACATAATAAATTGTTTCAC
This sequence comes from Trissolcus japonicus, assembly GCA_030522925.1. Taxonomy (NCBI): domain Eukaryota; kingdom Metazoa; phylum Arthropoda; class Insecta; order Hymenoptera; family Scelionidae; genus Trissolcus; species Trissolcus japonicus. Next base: position 79,465 of record JAPYZS010000072.1, on the reverse strand, counting down.
CGTGTTTCAGCTCTAAATAATTCATCTCCGAATAAGCGCGTTTTCAAGAATAAAAAAAACACAAAATCTGTATAAATCCAAGGACTTTACATTGTAACTCGACTCGGGCCATAATTTAAAAATGGCAGGTTGGAATAGATCTTTCTAAGGTTCATATGGAAGGGACCCGTCGGAATGCACCTTGAGATCTGGAATATTTTTCAATTATTTGAAGCATCATCTATAATTAAAATACACATCAGAAATTGTATTCACGAAAATATTCCAGTATCATGGTGGTATTTCGTAAATGACATACCAACCGTGTTTTATCGTTTGGTCATATCGCAATCGACATTGAAATCTTAAATTAAATGCATATGTAATTGCAGTATCATGCTTTAATAGTTTGCACTCGAAGGGCAGAAAATTATGAATGCATTATTCATAAATCCGACTATTAGCCAAGCGGCATGACAACGCGGGCACTTCGGAGAATCTGGAAAATGCATTTCCCGGGTTATTTTCATTTTCGGACACGGTTCAGTGTACCGATAACTTTTTCCCTACTCCCAACAAGCCCCATCCCTGAAAAGCAAGACGAATTTTATTTCCAGGAACGTTCCATCGCAATCTTGTTTGAAATTTTTATTTCAAATTGAAAAATATATTTTTGTATCTATCATCGTACTTTTTGAATCTCTGCGAAATGGTCCTCGACCATTTATCTGCATTGTGTTAACAAGACAAAGATGTTTAAGGGGACAAACAAAGATGTGATAAACCGCACGAGTGACGATGGACCGAAGACGCCGCGGGCGCAGTTGCATTCACAAGCATGATTGTGATCTTTTATTCAACAGAGACTTCGTCGTTAGGCGTCGTCATTGAAACAAATTTGATTACCAATGTGCGCGCAATAATTCGTCCCGAATGAATCGCAATACATGCTCGTCGTAAAACGTTGTCCACGATGGATCTACTTTTGCCTCATCAAGCACCTGGTTGTTTTGTGTTTATCTGATTAATGAAACGTAAACTTTCGTCGTTAAGCACGTCAATGGGCAGCTAATTAAGTTGAGCTGCTGAAACGACGATAAGGACACCCGAAGCTTTCGTCGGGCACTTGTCGACGATAACAGTTGTTTATTTACTTTTTCGCCCCCCGACAAGCCGAGCGCGGAAAAAAAGAGAGCAGGATGGCTGCGCTGGGAAAAAGTTACCTCGAATCCTCTAAGAGCTTCTTCAAATATTTTATCTTTCACCGGCGATGCTCTCTTTAGTCATGCATACATATCAAATTCTGCGAAGCGTGGCTACGTCGTGATAAAGATGAAGAAAAACGACAGGATTGGTCCAGCCTTATTTTCTCATTTCTCGGATTCTGTTATTTTTTTTTGCTTTTGTGTGATATTGTATCGCGCGTCATACACTCGAGGAGACCACTTTTCATCATGCAAAGTACACGCGAGTTAATCAGATTTTCATTGACTTGTATATAACGCGCCGGAAAAACCGATTAACAAATTAATAGCCACTCATTTTGAGATTTATAATGTTGAAGTGAGACCCGCCCACTTAACACCGCCACTCAAATTTCGTGACGTTAATCAAAAATAGCCATGCACTTTTATGACTCGCGACTATCATCCTTGAGCTTATTTTCAACGATTCCACGTGCGCCCAATTATAAGCCTGAAAAAAAACTTGTTTCCCCAATCGTGAAATTCTCCGGTGATTAATTCATCAGCTACAGAATTGTTAAGTGATGGCAGTCGGAGCAATTTTGAAACTCGAATAAATTTGCTATTTTATGAAAATTGAAATTATTTTCTATAGATGAAACTGAAATTAAGAATTTTTGAAACGATTAAAAGATTGACAACAAAAGTGATTTAAAATGAATGTGTGAACTCAATTTCGGTAGTGTCACATAATACCCCACGTGTCACAATTGCCCCAACAGCCTCTATAAATAATTCTCGTGGTTGGCTGAATTGAAAAGTGTGCAATTACTTTGAGCCTTGTGTACCGAAATTATTGATCCGGTTTGCATGTAGAATATACTGATGGGATTAACTGTACCTTAAGGTGCTACGCTACGATATATTAGAGACTTCATTTTTCTTCCCCCAACCCCCTCCCTACCCTTAAATGCGTGTCTCGTTGTGGATTTCATTCCTATGTTTTGGTTTTGACATGATAATCTCGATTTATGTTTCCTAATATTTATCTGGCATTATTTCACGCTCTGTCAAGATTTATAATTCTGTGTGAGAAATTAATGCACTTTGAGGTTGAAAGGGGTTGCTTTGTTGTATGCGAATTTGAATGTGATACTCGACGGAATTGCGATTTATATTAGATTAACATTTCTCTACTAGCGTTTCCGACATGATCATCTTAGGGCTGAAACCAATATTACGTTACCCGTATAAGGAAAACCACCACCTCCATGCCCGCATATGAATGTTATGACATTCTGTCCTATCGATTTCGGCATATTACTTTGTGGATTTAGATAAATTATTTTTAGATTAGTCCCATTTTCTTTGATTCGATTTAAAAACGATCAATTTATACATTATTAATTTGATATATGAGAAAGGATTCTTGTAACTATATTATTTTCGACAGTTTACAATTTGAGACTTAAAATTATTTGAATTCAAATATTCTGAACGGAAAACTACTTATTGGCGATTTTTTTTCTTTATTTTGGATTTGACTTGTAAAACTTTTAAACAACCCACGAGAAGATAAAAGTGGTGATGTTATGGTGAAACTTTTTTTTGTTGAAAAAAAGTTTTTTTTTTGTTTAAAAAAAAGTTTTAATAAACAGGATTAAAAGGAGAAGCTTTTTAATGAAAAGTATACAGAAAACATGGTTGGCGTTTGTTCATACTTTTGTTTGTAAAATTATTTTGTTGGAAGTTCATTAATAATCAGTTCAAAATTTAAAGCGCAACACTACGTCTATTCTCATCTTTCTTCTCACTATTTTCTGACTTCTTTTTAAAGATAACCTGCGTACTCTCAATTATTGAACCGTACTTTTCCTATTTTTAGCCGTTCTAACTCTAACAAAGCAGTAAAAGCGATGTTAAGACACGACGCAGTTGATTTTTCTGGTACTCGTACAACTCATAACTCACTCATAACCACGAAAACCACCATTGATAAATCAGCAAATTTAGTTTAATCATTTAATAACGTTGGATTAAATTTTATCGTTATGAAGTAATTATTACATTTATTATTTTATTTAAAAGAAAAAATGAAAAATTTTTATCACAAATCTGCAAATCGTTTTTAAATCATGATCTCGTTACAATTTCCAACAAAGTGCCCTACATCGACAATTGCTTGATTTATTTATCAATTTCAAGCATGATTTACGTTACAATTTTATTTGTAGAAAAACAATCGTTCGTCGGGCAAAAAATTTAATTAAGAGTGAGTACGTTTATATAAAAGCCAATAATTGTAATGAAGGATAACATTGCTTTTATTAACGGCTATCTTAAATTCTTTCGTTTAAATTTCATGGTTTTCCTGTTATTTCGACTTTAATTAAAAGACACGTACTTTTGTCTGAGGACTCATGAATGCTCTATTAGTGTAACTTTGCGCTTCACTTAGTTGTAACATTATTAAAATTTTCATCAAGCTTTCCACTGTACATGTCTGATTACAAAATCTACTCTCAAAATATTCCATAAAACATGAAGCTCAAGATAACGTGAAATATAATAATACCACCATCTTTCTTTCTTCTTTATATTTACCTCACAAACCATCTACCAATTAATTACCACGCTACATCCACGTTACGCAAATCTCAGACTTGCCAAAGCTGAAAGATAATTTAATCCCGGAATAATATCTTGGTACCCTGATTTCGCTCATCAATGCCAAACAAAATGGTCGAAAACGAGTACTGCTAACAAGTTTGTCTAAATTACACTAATTACGTAAATGTATACTTAACTAGGTGATACTGTTTCACATGAACTGTTAACTCCATGCAAACGTGATTTTGCTGCAATACGGTTGAATGCAGGGAATAATATTACAGTGTGGTTAATTGGTATCTATAATATATCAGAAACAGACTTTTAGAAAAATCTGTTCAGTGATTATTCAAGATTTGGGAAAGATGAAAAGATTATCGGAAAATGGAAGCTCTCAGTTGTTTTCTCTTATCCTAATGACTTATACATTTTACAACTTCAGTTCAGTGCATACAAAACCAAAAACAAGCTTGCTTATAAGTCTCAATCCCACGTTCGAACAGTTAACATAACTTTTATTTTTAATGATAACAACACTGCGCATTGGATGTTTCCATGTTTCTTGAAATTTATTATTATTAATTCAAAATATGGAGGAAACAAGTCGAACAATTTTAATCACAACAATTAATTAGATTAGTCATCTGTTGTTCTCAATTCGTCTAATAGATCCACTCTTAAACAATCTTTCTCTACAAGCAAGAAATCAAAATTCTGAATATTTTGTTTTTGTTCCCAGAATAATTATCTTATCCCAAGAATTTGTGAATAATTCAAGATGAAATTCGGGTTGGTTGAAGAATGTGTTCCTTCCCTCAATCAATCAAATGTTTCCGAAGAGAAAAGATGGATAGATGTCCTTATCGTTAGCCTCCACAGCTACTTTTCAGTAGCCAAAAATATATATCGAAACAATCTAGACAATTATAAATAAAAAAATATAAAGAGATCGAGAGTGAGAGAGAGAAACCCACCCTCGCCAGATCCGCATCTCTTTTTCCGGGAGCAGCGCGGTGTATCTGGTCTGGATATCCGTTGGCAGGACGATGTCGACACTTTTGGAGCGCGTGCTCTGCTGCGGGACCTCGAGGTAGTTGCGGTCTTCGGGGTTGCTGTTCTTGTTGTTGAAGCAGGAATCGACAGAGGCAGCCCTGTCCCGGCGTAGGTCGGGGACCGTGAGGAAGATATCGCGGACGACGAACGACGAGCTGGCATTGACCTTTTTGTCGCGGTCATCATCGTCGTCGTCCTCGTCATCCACCCTGCCCGGAAAGGAAGTGAGTGCTTCTTGTCTGGCCAGTTTGGGTGACGTGATGGACCTTCGGCGTTGTCTGTCGTACGGGAAGAGCTCGCTGCTAGCTTCGGTCGAGCTGTTCTCGTCGAGGTCGGTCTCGGAAGTCGGGTTATCGAAATAGGTAAGCAGGGTAACGCGGATCTCAGGGCTGCCTTCTCTCCTGGAGTCCTCGCTGGCGTCGTTGTCGTCGTCGATGGTGTGCTCGGAGATGTCCTCGGTCTCCTCGTCGTCGCCGTCGTCGGCCTCCTCCTCCGTGTCGAGGGGCAGCTCGTCCTCGTCATCCTTCGAGGAGTCCTCCTGGCTACGCGCCATCATCAGGTTGTACTCCTTGACGCAGGCACAGTGGTAGCAACCCGTCGAGCCGGGACTCTGCGGCGTGGACGCTTCCGGCTCGGGCCTGGTCGATGTCACCAGGGTCCGGTCCGCGGTGAGGTAATACTTGTCGCAGACGTCGACGCTCTTGGACCTCTGGCCGCTCTGCAGCTGCGGCACTTTGAGCGTGGCGAGCTTGCGGCCGCCGGACGCGGAGTCCTGCGAGCGCACCGGCGAGCATGACGACGAGGACGAGTTGGTCCTCGCGGTGGTGAACCTCTCCCTGAGGATGCCCCGCTCGTCGCGGAACTTGGCCTCGAGCTGAATCTCGTCGAAGGAGGCGGATCGCACCTGCTTCGGCACCTCCAAGCTGCTCTGCGACTTCATCTCGGCGCCTGTCGGTGTGCGTGACCTTTTGAATGTGGAACGCAACCTCTGCATCCTCACTACCTGCCGCGCGGGTACTGCACGTGCCCAACCTCCTCTTCCTCCTCGTCCTCGTCCTCGGACTGTTTCAGCAGCTTAGTCCAGACCAGCACGCCGAACACCTGCGACGAACACGGCTCGCTCTTTTCGGCCCGCTCTTCCACCGCCCGGATCCGCGCTGCCGGTCTGCAGCCCATCCTAAAGCGCCTGCCACGCTCTGTCCGGCTGACCCGCGCTCTCACTCCTGTCGCAATTACCGGTCAGCTCCCATTCAAACGGCCGCGCGATCAATGCCGCGACCAGTTTCGAATTTTCACTGTTGATCTTCGCACCGGTCGCATCAGGTGGTTTCCATCCTACCGATCCCACCGCGACCCGCGCGACCCGCGCGCCCCCCAAAACCTCGAAAAGCGGCTCGAACGAGGGCCAGCAGTCGCGCACACCCCGTGTTAGACTTACGCGTGAGTGCAAGGTAGACTAAGCGCACTAGTCACCGGGGTTCGCCCGCTTCTCGAGATGACGAAGGGTCACGAGGAGGGATGTTGCCTTCCCCGTCGAACCGCCTGGCGCGCCGTCTCGGTGCCTCTCTCTCGCTCAGGCATGCGCCCTTAACCGACCGCCGCCGTCCTACTCCGACTCGACCCAACGCGCCAGCACTCTCCCTCGCTCGCACTCCAAGTCGACGGTAGTTCGACACAACCACCGGAGGATACACCTTTACATGCCATTCAGTAGATGTTTATATGCATGAACAGGGGCGGCATCGCTCTCGGGGACCATACGTTGCTGTCGCTCGCTCGCTCGCTCGCTTTTCAGCCTACACATCTCGCCCATTCGAGACTTCGCCCTGTCAAACTTTGAGCGCTCGTCGTATGCGAGCACACGTGCTTTTCAAAACTTCTATTTTGCGACTCAGCGTTTATTCCTCGCAGCGGTTTCAACTTCGAGCTTTTTCTCTTTTTTTTCCTATTTCTTTCTCGCGGGGGTTCTTTTTTGTTCTTTGGTTCCATTAAACGCCCGTGTTTGCTCCGAGCTCTGGTCCCCAAAAAAAGCAATCCCTCGAGAGGTTGAACTTGAACCTAATGCGATCCTTGGTTGTTTCACGCTCAATCTCACGTTGTTGATCGTCGCTGGCACGAGTTAAGAAAAGCGAAAAAAGGAACTCGTTATAAAAGAGCTCTCATTTGGAAGCTTCAAGGTTAGTCTTTTTGATGCCAATGCAAGAGTAGAGATATATTTTTCTTTTTTTATTCACCCGGAACTTGATCTCCCCTCTTCGCATTTTCTCGCTCTTTCTGGAATGCGGATTTTCAAACGAGCCGCAAAATGAGATTCTCTCGGGCCTTTAAGTGTGATAAAAATAGCGGGATCAATCGCGTGGCCGGTGTCAACTCAAGAACATTTCACGTTTCACTGACGAATTCAATGGCTCTCCTCTCTCCTTCTGTACTTTATGAACATGAGCGTGATCGCATTTGGCGCTCACGTTTATCAAGGAGTGTTTGTTTTGAAGATCACGCGCATAAACGGTAATTTTGATCGTGGCGAACTCTGAAGCAGATGTGAAGTGGCCTATTGTTGTTTGTTGAACGTTTAATGAGCTTTCTTCGTGTTTGTGTACGCAGTTCCGCTATTCTCCCCCGGTGCCCTACTTACTTTGGCGATTCATAATTAAAACGTTTCGACGAAAAAAAAAAGAAAGAAAAATTCTACTCCGTCGTTAACAAGCCGAAAATAATTACGAAGGCTTACATTCGTGAACGTCGTCCATTAATTTTTCAAAAGTAACGTCGGTTTTTTCTTCTTGTTGTCCGGGGGTGTTTTTTTTAATCGCGAATTACATTCTCTTTTGTGAACTTTTTTCATTACGTCTATGAACGGTTTTTTTTTTTTTTCTCTTTTTTTCTGATTTAATAGAATTGTTTCAAACAAAAGAAATAGTTTGACTCAACTTCGAACATGTGAAATAAAAAGTGCATGCATGCCATGGTAAAATGGAAATGGCGAAAAGCTGATTATGGTATAATTAGTAAAATTGTTTATTATCGACGAACTACGTTTATCTTTCGAATTGATTTTTCATGATCGATTTTTTCATCTCCTTCGTTTGCTTTTAAAATATTTACAAATCGTCACAAACCAGCTTCTTATTATGATGTTTATGAAATTTTAATTAACATTTACATATTTAAGAACAAAAGCAGACTTTAAATTCTACTTATCTGACTTAATTGAATTAAAATTGCAACAAATGTAATAAAATTTATCGTCGTAAAAATTAAAATTTTAATCCGATAAATGTGATCTTGTATATAAAAATGTGTCTTGTTAATGTAATCATGCAGCTGTACATCTTTACAGATAACAGATTTTTTTATGTTTAATTACAAGCATGTGGTTCTGCCGTTAAAAGAAAAAAAAATAAAATTCATTTTCATTATAATACGAGGTCCGGCTAGTAATTGAAAAAAAAATTACATTAATTTGCAAAGGTTTTATCAACCCTTACCAAAATGAATTAAAATTAAAACTATAACAAGGGTTGACAATTTTCGTTTCAACAATATTTAATATAAAATTTCTCTGTAAATTTAGTTTGAGAACAGTTCAATTTAATCTAGCTATAAAGCATAATTTAAACAACAAAAGCTCTGATGTAATTCTTTTTCTTTTCAAATGACAATAAATTTCATTGCATGCCACGTAAACATTGCGACGTATTAAATTAATTACATAGAATTTTATTTTGGAACAATTTTTCAATTTGAAAAAAAGGCTGTTTGAGTGCTAGTCCCCTTATTGAATCCGGCCCTTCAATTTTTAATGATCATTTTGAACAATTTTCTAAAAATTTCATATCAGATCTATTGAAAAAACTGTTACTCGTTAAAAAAATTTTAAATTCTTTTTAAAATTTTAAATTCCATAGTCGAGAAATAGAATAAAATCAAGTTATTCGATCATTGAGTTAGCATCGTTAAATGCAGCTAAGATTAGGAAAAAAGGGAAAGGAGGGGAATAAAGTTTATTTTTATGGATTGTCTACTCTGGCCTGTCGATAAAGTAATTTACGATACAAAATCACTACGACGACAGTTACTATTTCTCGGATCCACTACGTTTGATAAATTTCGTTCCTCTTGTGCAATAAATGTGATTAAATTATCTTAAATATTTATCCATGAAATCAGGATCCATAAATCATCGAGATAATGTTTACCACTGTATAAGCTACAATTCAATAGACTTCATTCATAATTAATCAAAGAGGCTCTGATGAAAACAAAACTAAAAGCCATAAAGCGTGGTTTAATGAAATTCTTGTCACTTTTTGAACGTGCTTCATCTAAAAGGGTATATCCTTTTTTATCCCAGTATGATTAATTTCAACTGGATTTTGTTACAAGAAAGATGTACATAGGATCTGAGAGATTGAATTTACCAAACGTATGTGAAAACTGACCTGTGTAACTGGACGAAGAAAACGGTACTACAAAAAGGTGCCAAACACAATCTACTTTTTTTTCGTCGCAAATTAATCGTGCCAACGAAGAAAAGTCAAAGTTACTTGGAAGTGCAATTTCTGATGACAAGCATGACAAGAAAATTATTCGCAACTGTACAAACTTTGGGTTAAACAAGGATGTTTACTTCTGATCGTATATTAAAATCGTGACCAAATTTTTATTACAAAATTAAAAACATTTTTAATAGAAATTTTCATTTCTTTGAAAACAGACTTTTAAATTTTGTACAGACAATTTCTTTGCTCGGTCAATTTTCGTCATCATTGTCCATCAAAACCTTTGGATGGTCAATAAACCGCCACCAGTCAGCTCATAATCCCTGCTCGACAACGCTTGTTCGCATTGGTTCAGAGTGCCAACCTGATTTCACCTGGCTTAGGGTCTTCACGGCACCGCAAATTCGTACCCTCCGCGAACTGCACGTGCTGTCCTAAATTTGGCGAGAGTCCGACCAGCAACCTACAATAAACACGATAGACCGATTCTAAAAACTAATTTGTAACACACGAGTTCGCGCTAACCGAACAAAAAGGAACACTTTTCCTACGAATTTACGTGTTTCAAATATATAAACGAAACAAAATGTGTCTGTTTACTAACGCCGATTGGTTTGCTATATATATTCTGGTATAGCGCGAAAAACTGTTCGGTTTTGCTTTTGTTCCCGACACTATGTGAATGACTGAAATTTTGAGTGCACAGTCGGCATGGGTTTGTGTTGTGTTCCATGTACAAAATTTGTTTATTTATTTTTAAAACTCAATTGTTCAATTTAGTAATTCACTTTTTGGATGGTTTTGAAATATCTTCTGTTTAGTTTTCTTCCTTGGTTTGGTTCCTACAGGCAGAACAAAAATTACAAAACAAAATTTTGGAAACAAAATGTTCTCCGAGATGAAACAAAGTTATAAACAATTAATGAATGTTCAGGCAACATTAGCCGAAAATGCGTATTAAATGTTCCATTTGTGATATTATCATGAGTGGGCGTATTAAAAGAAACGCCCACGAGAGCGTGCTGTGCATTGCAATAAATATTTGCGATCAAATCAATAATTATTTTCGAACGAACCTATACACAAGACATTTTATTTATAGCTTGCGGATCGATCAAAGAACGACCCGGTAAACTTTACAGATTCTCAGATCCTAAGAGCACCCAACCTATCCCCTATGCTTTTTTTTCTTTCCCACACTGTCATCGCCACCTTAACTTTTGACGATCTGAGCGAGAGCGAAAAAAAAACCTAACACCTACATTTCTGACCGATTTGCCGACGTATCACTGATTAATTTTTTTAAAAACTAAAAAAAAATTTTGTCACATTTACACCTCGTTAAAATAAAAAAAATTGCCTCTTTTCAATGGTATTATAAAGCATACTTCAATTATAAATTGCTTGCGTTCTGGTTCTTTTGTTTGTTTTTTTTTTTTCAGGATACACTCGATTGATGCAGACATACTTATCATAATGGAATATTGACATAGAATTGTTTGATAATGCAAAATCACGAAATAGAAAATGTTTGAGATTTGTTTAGATGTCTTAAATTTAATATTTTTTCTCATTGCGTCGAGTCGGATAATGATTGTTTGTCGTTGAAATGGTATTCCCCGAGGCATGAGAATTTTAATATGAAATGGAAGACACGTCTCGATATCAAAGCATCATACAGTTTGTTATCCACTCTAATTATAGAATCGTTATTCCTGACATTCTGACGTTGAAATTTATAATTTGACTTTCTACGTCGGGTAAGTTCCATCTGGCTCAACTTGTCCATCGGTGAAATTTTGAACCAATTGTCGAATTTTTGTTTTATTTCAACCGGTCAAATTAAAAATGCACGCTTGGAATGAAATGAACCCCATCTTGCAGCGAAAGTGACGAACAATTCAAGAAAATGAATGAAATATGTAAATGCGAAAAAAGAAAATATTTTTCGGTGTTGACACCGGCGAGGAAAGAAAAATTGTTTGAACAGAAAATTGATGACAAATAACCTTTCGACGGCCTCGCGCCATGCAATATGTTAATAATTATGCAAATTAGGGATTGTTCATGCGTTTGCTTTTCAGAGTGGTATTTCACTAATGGTTTTTATATTATGCAAAACCGTCTTAGAATATAGACTTTCGAGTGCTTGTCTTATAGAGTATGAAAAAAAAAATTTTTTTTTTATTAATAAAATTGTCGTCATTTCTATTGTCATGAAACCTTCAATATAAAAATCAAAGAAAATTCGAACGATCAAAGGAAAGGTCATTTTTCAACCAATACCTCCAGTCTTTCGGAAGTATTTGACACCGCCGATAAACAATCGATATTTTTAGTTCTTGGCGGTTTTTTCCTACAAATAACACTGTTACATTTTTTATGACCCAGTTCGATTTTGAACGAGTGGTATTCGCTAAACTGTGTTTCAAAAATCGAGCTGAGTGCATTTTGAAGGTTTTTTAAAGCAGATGGAGCGTTTTTATTCCGCGACATCGCTCGCTTTAGAAAAAAAAGAAGATCTTAATGTAAACATTTTGCCTATCTTGATGCATCGTTTAAAAAATTCAAACTACTATTGACGATAAGATAAGTGTCCGTGAATGAAAATTAATTGAAAATATATTTCTTTTTCAATGTTTACTTAAATATATTTCAATTTAACGTCTTGCTGAGATGGATTTTAATGTTTGTCAAGCAAATTTTCGAAAGCATTACAGTAAACAACCATTTTATATATGTAAATAACAAAATAAATGTTATTCCATTAAGTTAATTTATACTTGAGCATGAAATGCTTTTTATAATTTTCTTTCTGCCTTTATTTTATATTTCTACTTTTAATCAAGCGAATGTCTTGTTCGTCACAACGTCATCGTTGTTTGTTTCAATTTTTTTTACTCGACGTACGCACGTACGTCAACGGTCGTATCTGGAATACTGGAATATTATAGTTCACACAAATTATTGTCGAAGAAAAAATTTTTTCAACCATTCGTCAGTCTGATACGGAATAAAAGAAATAAAAGAAATTAAAAAATTGAAAGAATTAAAAAAACTATTTAAAAAATTTTAAAAAAATCATACTGTAAAGTTTTTCTCCCTTTATTCAGAATTCCGAATCAACATGTCACGTCACAAGTGCAAGGTAAACAGAGAAAACGTTAGCACGTCCATGCACAGTGCATCACAAAAGACTCAATCGCGTGCCACTTTGTTTTGACATAGCTTTGACATTAATTCGCTGACCGACAGCCACAACTCAATCCCCCTCTTTTTGTACCAACAAGACGAGGCAAAATGAAATCTCGTGAAACGAACCGGAGTCATCGGATTTACAATCCGAATCTAATTTCCTCGCAAAAGAGAAGCGAGTCGCCTCGATGGAGCGATTTCCATCTCCTCAACTCGAGGATCTCGCTTTTGAGTCGACAAAATAGGGGCTTTGAATCACTCACAAATCCGAGATTCGTCTCCACCTGCCGGCACAACAGATCAGGTCGAATTGTGCATCCAACCGGTACTTCTTGCGTCGTTTGCACGATTTGCAACAGCACACGAGACCCGTCGGACACTCGAGGAACATAATCGGACGAAAAAAAACCGCGAAAGGTCAACATCGAAAACGTAATTAAAAATGGTCGCGCATCGTTTTCGAGCCGGCGACCGGGCATCGATTGACCAAAGGAAGAAAAAATGCGAAATCTTTGTCATATGCGACTTGGCGTACTCACACCTACTACGATGTTGCGTCAAGGCCTTCCGGCTCGGACGTTTTTTACTCGCCGCTTCAAGACCGCCAACACAGGCAATTTGTCGAGCGTATCATTTTCCTGCTAAGGACTCGAGTGAAAAAACTTGTTTTACGTCGATTGTTACTGTACGTTTGGATTTGCCGAGTTAAGTATTTTTTAATTGCGTGAACAAACATTTTATTTCAATTAATTCAAAATAGTTTAAAATTACAATTTAATCGATCGATCGTCCAATCGAGACTAAACGATTAATTTCAATCCACTTTTTGTTTTAAAATTGCTCGTTTAACAATGACGTAAAAAATGTTTGAACAAAGTTTTCATACATCTCCAAAAATGTTTTTTAACAATTTATATCTTTATCTTGTGATGCTTACTTTTAACTTTTGTTTAAATTTATGCTTTCGTGCGATTGCAGGCTGGCGAAATAAATCTTTACAAAAGTGATATACATCCCCCGGCCACAGTTTGATTCAAATATTGAAATCGAAAAATAAGGAACTAAACGGAGTTACGATTTCTTTTCTCCGCGAATCCGAAACAAACCTTCGGATAATAAGGTTAAGGTTGAGCACACCGACCAAACAAGTTCCACGACTAAAGCATCGGCATGAGAAAAAAAATTGACAAAATGACCATAAATGGTTGAACCCAATATCGACTTCACAGAAAATAATTGGATGACGATGACAAGGCCTGGAACTGAATCCTCTCGTCACAGCCGCGTTCCGGTCGAGGAATTTTAACGCTTACTAATTGTCCGACTTGCAAGTGCTGATGTAAGTGAACAGGATGGTGGGGAAACGCTCGCGCGCGTTTTGTAATTACTGCATTCCCTCTTAGATAACAACGATAATTTAGTGCGCGATAACCGTGTTTCGGTTCTTCTTTATCTCGACTGTGTATTTCGTAGCGCATGATTTATTGCCCGATTCAAGGCTGTTGTGTTTCAAAGTGGTTTCATATTGTGCCGAAGGAATCAGTCCCGTTTGGCTTTGCCTTTTGTTCTTTGGCGCATCCGAGAGCGCTCGGCAAAGCAGATTCTGTTACGATCATTATCCGCGCATTAGTCATACGGAACCGAACAAAATTTTCGCATTATCACTTTAGAATTAAAAAGTTTTCTTAGGTAGTGAATTAAAAAGTGAGAGAGAATAAACAAAATATTTTTTCAGGATGAATTTTAGTATGAGGTGTAATTTTTTTAATGAATCCGAAATGGCTTCTAAGTTCTTTGTTTTCCAGCAGGAATCATATCGATCAATTAACTATATACAGCTGACTGCTGAGGTTTTGCTGTAGTGTTTCATTTTATGTAAGAGTAAAATGTCAGGGCACTTTTCAATCTTTGCGAACTTATCTGATGAAACAAATGATTTTCGTCCATTGATTAGTGTAATTAGAAAAAACTGATTGTTTGCTCGCTGAAGAGCACAATCCAATCGAGAGATACTCCGGGAACCTAAAACTCAAGCTGGCAAACTTTTTTTTGTCTCCCATTAGACTGATTCGATGCCACCGAATAAGTGATGAAAAAAAAAAGAAAGAGAGACCGTGCGCCGCACATCTCAAGACGTCGTACGTTTTACAAAATGACTGTATCGATTATCGATACCACTGTCTTACCCATTTTTAATCTTGGAACGTGTTTTCTTATTGGATCTGGTGTCAACCACGTAACATTTTCATTTTCCGTTAATTCAATCACAATAAGTAGGTTACATCAAAACTGATTTGTGTCCCCGGTAGTCACGATGTTGAATATTGCCTCGCAAACGACTGAAAAACCATTAAACAAAAAGAATAAGACAAAGAGGAGGAAGAAGAAAAAAAAATAGAAAACCTCATCACGAGAATTGCCAATCTTGCAAAGTGTTTCGTAGAAAAGCGGTGACGTTAAAGTGTTTTTTGTTCCGCGGAAAAGGGGTGTTTGCCACGCGTGTGAAAAGCGCCGTTAATTGCGGACCCTTACCCCTCCTCGGCTATCTCATTCTCTATTTCGTCTATCTCGTTGGGATTATCCTCGTCTGCCATTGCGAATCAACTCCACTCGAGTCGAAAAAGCAACGGATCTGACACTGGACGATAAAAAAAACAAGGGCCGGATCAAATGACCAAAAAGCAGGACCGTGAGTCACATTTTCTAAACGCGCGACACCACGAGCAATTTCTTTCTCTGAATTGCCTATGAGTTTTTAACAAACTGAGCCCAACTGCAGACCCCGACCAGGCGTGTTTGGCTAGGGCTTCCCAAGGAAGCCTTAAATTCAATTCTATTTTGTTTAATGCGGTAATGCCATTATCATTCGCACATGAATTCAATAGAGAGGAAGGACAAGGATTTTTGTAAAACTTTTACATACTAGAAGCTTCTGTTGAACTTGTCATTTGAGATTTTTCGGGGGTGAAAAGAGTCGAAAATCTGGGATTACAAAAGGCGAAGAAATTTGCTCCCTGTATCGAACCGAACGGTTCACTAATTGCATGCAGGTGTTTTGATTGAAGTTGTTAGTCAAATCGAATTCAGAGATATACTTACAACGGTACTTCAGAACCCCGCGCCGAAATCATCAAACATCTGAAACACGCCTAATTCGGATAACTAGTTGCAGAACCAATCATATAACTTGACAGAAATTTTGATTTAGTTTAAGTTGTACAACTAGTTAAGATGATTTTATATTTTTGAGATAGTAAACAGTTGCAGTTTACTGTCATCCAAAAAATACACAAAATGATGACAACTATGAAAAAAAAGATAATCTGATCATGTCATCTTATAGAGGGCGCCAAGAGGTTTCATTAGAGTACCCACAAGGCGGAGTACTGAATTATCAAACAAGTGACATAACCTCAAAAAAATTCAAAAAAACTTAAAATGTACTTTGTGAAGTTCAAAAAATCAAGTGTAAAGGTATATTTCTATGTAAATTTTTGTGATCATTCTATTGCCGGTGTCGGAATTTTTCAAAGTTATGACC
Source organism: Trissolcus japonicus (assembly GCA_030522925.1). Classification (NCBI taxonomy): domain Eukaryota; kingdom Metazoa; phylum Arthropoda; class Insecta; order Hymenoptera; family Scelionidae; genus Trissolcus; species Trissolcus japonicus. The sequence continues at coordinate 63,401 of JAPYZS010000072.1, read as the reverse complement.
AAATCACTTTACTCCTACGCAACATGTAATTTTTAAAATATTTATTTCAAAAATATCATTCAGTTGAAATATTTGTAGATCATCACCGTCCCAAATTTACTTGGAAATACGTCAACTGGACCCGAATTATCAAAGGGAAACATCAATCGGCTTTTCGGCATCTGATGACTGTTTGCAAAGCAAGCTTAATCTGCATTCTAATTTGCAGCACGAAACAGCGAGCATCTTGCAAAGACCGCACATTATGTGGCTTTGAGAAATCCAACCCACAGAGCAGCGGGAATGCACAAAACTTTTCGAATCATAAGATATAAGCGATGCGTACTCTTATTTGCTCCTAAAATATTCGTGCATTGTTAATAAGTTCGCGCAAGTTTTCGGAGCTGAAAAATGGAATTACCGTAGTTCACAACACGCCTGTTGCGAAAACTTTTTCGACATTCATTCGCTCAACTTTATTAGACCTCGTCGGTGGTTTTGTTTACGTTTAATCAGCGTCACTAAAGGAAATCCCAAATTTTGAGGCGCCAATATTTTAAATTTAGATTTTTCCTTATTTCAAGTCTTATAACCATCTTCATTTTTCTAAGTCGCTTTCGATTTTTTATTGTAATGCAAAACATTGTTAAGCAAAATAAAAAGTTTGTTTTTGATTACTTGTTCTGTTGAAAATCATATTAGAAAGTTGTTCAAATGGTGTTTAACAAAAGGAAATGAATTCAGACATCCAAGCTAATATTACGAACATTTGAATATTATGAAATCTTCTACAATGCATTGTGCGCTGAAATATGAAATCAGAGTTGTCCGAGCGTAAAACACATGGATGTGTTAACACACAGACTGCATATTGATTTCACTGTTATCAATATTATGTGCACTATCTGGTCGCAAAATTTGTGAACTGGTTGTTTTGAGATAGAAATTTATTGCTCACACCCAGTAACTTTCATGGGACCAACCGAACTGCAACAGAATTTGTCACTTACAATAGATCACGTCGTTTTTCAGAAAAATGCAAATCTAAAACTTACAATGAAACATCCGCTCACGATAGTGGTTCTCCAGAATCCATTTCGTAGGAACAAAAAAATGAAGATGCAGGTTTAGAAAAAAAAAACAGTTTTTTTTTCCTCGATTTTATTAAAGTTCTAACATGATTGATGATCATCACTAATTTAGAATTAATTGCGTCTCGCTCGAGCGAAACTCGAGTTTTTGTGTCGGCGGGAATGTTTTCAAGTGCCGGAAAATGACGTGGTGAAAAAAGGTCTTAATTATAATAAAAAAAAAATAAAAATAAAATTGCCCTGTGGTTAATCAAAAATGACCGAGATTCAAAAATATATTTTCCCTGCGACGGTGGTTTTCATCGCAAAGGATTTGTTTCCCAAACAAAATATTTAGGGGAGTGAATTTCATAAATCATGAAACTATCGGGCTCTCAAAACCACACGACACGAGAGTCATTAAATTGTATCCCTAATCATAATCCATCAATAAAAATCCGGGGCTTGACGTGTTTAAAACTGATCTCGTTCGATCACAACTGAGATGCGCCATTATTAACACCTTATCCGACAAGATCAACGGTGTCACTTAGCTAAAATCCTGAAAGGCCGATCGATATTTCGACATGACCGATTTGACGAGCTACGCGGGAGATGAAAAATAAACACAAAGTGTTAATCAACAATCGAACGTTTTTGTTCTGTAAAGGAGTCAGTAAATAAAACTAGTGTCAAGAGTCTCTCCGTACACCGGTCGATGTTTTGCGAACTTTTGAAACGGTTCGGCTTTTGAGCGATGGTCATCCATCTTTTGATCGAAAGGCAATGGAAGTTTTGAATAGTCAACGAAAACGTATAGTTCGGTAAATGTCACCAGACTATTGATTCGCGTGGATCGAATGCAGTAGATAAAAGATAGTGCCCAAAAAAAGAGAACAATAAAGTACAGATAACAAATACCAGCATGCTGTTTTTCTGAAAATGTTTTCCCTCTTTATCAATAGGAACGTCACAGCAAAATGGATCTTTGAAAGAGTATATCACCTGGTGGTACAAATGTTTTTGCCACTCTTTTCACCTAGAATCCATACCACGCTGCTTCTAAGAGGCACTTGATACTTTGTCTCGTCAGGACGAACGTTTTATTTTTGCATGCAAATATATTGCGCCGTGTCACTTTTTCATTGGAAATTCATCGTTTTATATTTTCTTTACCTATCTTTTAAAAATATGCTGCATACATAAATATGCATGCTTTTCTATGCCACGAACAAAACACAAATGCCCATTTTCTTTGATATTTCCAGTTGATCAAACATTTTATCAGCATGTAAGTTAATCAAAAAAGTTAGTTTAACTGTAACAAGATTTTGGCCACGGGATAAAAGGTTTTCAAGTACACGAGAGGGACCTAATACGCTTAATGAGTAACATTTAATCTTCAATCACCTACTTAATCCACTCTTGAAACTAAAAATGTCTGATTTTACAGATGTAAATTTGATAATTTTAGGAATCAGAAATAAAGGTTTAGGTAATTTTAAAAAAGGTTCATTATAGGTCAATTATTCATATAGGTTGGTATAAAACCTCGACTCAATCGCAACGATTGAACGAACTCAATTAATCAATGGATTCGGTTTCATATTATTTTTGACATTAATTTTCATACCGACAAATCAATACTCGCATTGGGGAATCCAGGTTACCTTGTGCAAAACCAATGTAATGTTTTTAAATTAAAGCATCCGACTAACTGAACAGCCATAACATTTCAACAAGCGAAAAGTTCTTTTGTGCTTTTCTAATTATCAATGACTGACCGAATGGATCCGCTCGATTTATACGATTCGCTTTACCCGTTTGCTCTATATTCGTAATAACCAAATCTTGTTAATTAAATTTACATAAACTGTACAAAATCATAGATGAAAAATAGACTGATAAATGTTTTTATTTTTAATAATAGTAGAACTTTTTTTTTAATCTCTGGTCCTATCAAATGTAGAAGGTAAAAATATGAGAATGTAATAATTATGTTTTTTTCGTTCAGTTTTCAAGTCAACCTGATAAGATAATTTTTTTGATGCAAATGAATTCCGGTGACTCATGCGATAACATTTTTTTAAAAGCAAATTTTCAATAGACGCGAAAAAAAGTGACGTTTTGAAATGAGCAGCATTTTTTATGACATGAATTATCGAACTAATGATTAGTTGAAGCCAAAATGTAATGTATAATTAAAGTTGAGCATCGACCTATTTCGACCTAAATAGATGAAATTTGTGCGATGATATCGATTGATTTGATGGAGCAGAAAAAAGCGTATCGAATAACTCAGAATCGTAGATAAAAAATTTGAGGATATATCCATCGCAGTATTTTTAATTTACAAAAATTGTTCATTCATACGGCGTCGGCAAGCGTACCGAGGAAACCTGGTAAAATTGCGGTTACTAAATCAATCGAGAATGAGAAATATTAGAATTTAAATTAAATTTTTTTAATAAAATCATAACAAACGCCCCCTTGCTAAAATTTTCATTTTTTTTTCTTGACTATATTTGATTTTTATCCCGAGTCTTCGCCGCCTGAATATTCAAAGCAGTTGCATTACAAGTGAGTTTATATCATTTTGTGATGCTCAATTTGACACCGGGTATAAAAACAGCCGAGAAAGACGCATCACTCATAATATATTCATACTTTTTTTTCGCGAAAAAATTTCTCAAAGGCTGGATGTGAGCTTGTTTGCAAAATTTTCAGATAAATTAATGAATCCCGACACGTAATCTTGTCAACCGTCAGCAACGACCGTGTTTTTTTCAGAGTTTACTAATCATACCTATTAAAAAAATAAAAATGGTACAAAACAAATTTGACGAAAGTTTAATTAAACAGCCATTAGTTTTGGTTGCATGTAAGTGACACTTCTGGGGGTTCTGCCTGGAAGTGTCAATTAAAGGACAATTCCAGCTACCCCTCGGAGCAAATTTTTATCGAAACATCTTAATATAGTTTCGGAAGCGTGATCCTATGAACGATAGGTCCGTATAACAAACCACTTCCCCGTGAAGCCCTAAATTCATTCAGACAAGTATTCGCATCGGGTATTCGAGGCACGCAAAGCATTTTGTCTCCGTCGAAGTTCGTTGAACGTTCGGTCAAGTTCGGCTTCGTCGTGTAAACTTCTTACTGCCGCCGTTCAGTCGATTTGGATGAACAATTTTCGCATCTCAGAAACAACTGAGAGGTGTTATTTGCAACATTTTTCTTCCATAAAACATAAATCAAAGTTGTTGAAACAAAGATGTGTTCATTTTTTCTGTCATTTTTAATTTAAGTTTTTGTTTACTTACTGCATCGAACAAATTTTCTTAATCGGCAAGTGTTTGCAGGCTAGTCAGCTCCTCATTTTAACTCTTTTCCGTTGATTGGTCGCTGCCATATCTTGAGACACATAAGATACAGTGTCGCCCGGAATGAAAAGTTTCTCGTCTATGTATCTTAATGAAGTTCCTCCCATGGTGTCGTAGCTAATAAGAAATTCAAGACACAAACTTCCGATAAATAATTTTCACCGAAGCGTTTTGCTTCTAACTCACAAATTAATTAAAACAAAAAGGGGATTAATTTTGTCCCGAATTCAAACATTTGTTTTGGTGTAAATTATGTAATTGTCTTTGAAGAAAAAAAGAAACAAATGGAAATGAACTAACGTATATTATTTTCTCTGAAAACAATAACAGTTCGAAGAAAAACAAAAACAATTTCGTTTGAGAAACTAATACTCAAATCGCGCTGGCGTGACCGGCATGCCTAATCCCGGGTAATGTAATTGCAAAGTGAAATTCACAATAAAGGTAATAGCCGTTTGAGTTTTTAATAGCCAATTGTATTACGTAAGAATGGAAACCCGATTCCCCAAAGTGCGCGACGTCTGCCAGGGGTTGTTTTGTCAAACCTTTAACTTAAACGATTGATATTCACTATAAAAAAAATTTTTAAACTGATACAATAACAAATTGGTAAGATTGAAAAACGATGGTTTAATAAAAAAAATTTGAATATTAAAATAATTTATGAACGAATTACCGATCTGTCTGGCGCGCGGCACACACTTGCGATGTTTTTCAAAGTGAGTTATTTATACTGTTGACTAACGTGCGAACTTTTCTTTTTTACTCCAATCTATAAAAAAAACAATGAAAAGGCTTATTCGCGTTTATTTTTCTTTTTTTCTTTCGAATTTCACAAACACTTGGTTGACGAACGAGCGCGGAATCGAAGGATCCGCATCGGTGCGTTAGAACAACCGACGCATCCGTGAAAGCAGCAACAGGTTGATGACACTTGGTATCGATTTCCGCAGGAAAGACGAGCCTTGACAATACTCGCAGCGACGATAAACGATTGGGAAAGACAGCAGCCACGCGTTCGCGAGAACGTGTTTGTTCATTCGGAGCAGACGATGCCGACGAAGGCCTGCGTTATTTTGGTCGCACTCGTGACACAATGGCTTGACGCGGATGCAAATCACAGTTGGGTCTGTATGACCGCAGACGCTGACACTGTGTATTCTGCCGCGTGCCTGCTGAGCCAATCCCACTACCGGGGATTTCAGACAGGAGACTACGTACCCGCCTCTAAGAGCCAAATCCTTTATAAATAGTCAAAACACTTGGCACGACCATCCAAATGTCATTTTATTGATAAGTCGAATTTGGAAAGACTTTCAGCTTGTTTGCACTTTTAATTCAACAACTGTTTTCAAACTCAGTTTGCAATTTTCAACCACTGATTTTCAAATGATTTATGTCAAAAAGTTAATTAATAAATTAACTTGAAAAAAATATGATCAAGTATTGAATTTCAATAGGTTATGATATTGGAATGATGAAAAATGTCAAAAGTTAATGATTTTTAAAAGTTAAGGATCAAACGGGATTCAGTTATGGAGTTAATTTGCAAAATGATTGATTCGTTAAATGAATCAGTTGTGATCCGCATCTCATTGAACTGAAATTGAAACGGTTTTTACTCTTAATTGCATCTACAAATTGATAGTGCGCAATCATATTCGCGGCAAATGCGGAATGACACTCATCAATTTCGCAATTCTAATGAGCGGTCACTGTGACAACTGGATCATACTTCACGCTGCACCAGACACTCGTTGTCGGCTGGATTTTATTTACGATCGTTATAAATTTCAACCGAGATTACGTGGCTTTTTGATTTAGAGATGTTTTATGTGCGTGCAATTAACGATAGAAGAATTATCGTTTTGGAACAGAGAGAGCAGTGTTTTTCCTCTCAATAGCAATCTTGTCTCAACAAGGCGACCATTGAAGAGTCTAAGAACATTTCTAAAAACATAAAATGTCGATGAAAAAACAAAATTGAAACAGTCGCTGGTGGAGAGTGCATTTTGGTAATTGCAGGAGCGGAGATATATTTTACCTCTGGGTGTATATCCCAATGTGTCTGCAGTTGTCGGCGGAGAATGAAATATTCAATGAAAATCAATATCGCATCTGTTTATGAGGAGGATCTAAAAATAGGAATTGTATCTAAGAATAAAGAGCGCGATGATATGTACATTTGTACGTATGACATAGACCTACGAGTTGACAATGAGTGCAGTCAAGTTAAACGGAAACGTACAAAAATAAAACACTTGTAGGTGGTAATGAAAAGTGTGCTAACTTTATTTCATCCAAGTTTAGAAATTCAAGCAAGGAAAAAAAAATGATTAAGAAAATGGTATACATTTCTTCAACGAGTTTGTTTACGTCCATTTTCACTGGAATGTGATTTTGAAAAGTGCCAATCCAAAGATGATTATTAAAAGGTTTCTTTGCATGAATGAAAAAAAATAGAGTAACGAGTAACTGAATTCATAAAGAGCTTGTACATTAATGGATGTATAAATAGCCTGAAATTATTAATCGGATGAAAAGTTCTCTAAAATACAGAGAACAAATTTGTATGGCCCAGTAACTTTGACCCCAGACTGTAATCCTTATAAATTTAGCTGCCTGAACCATTATTTTATTGATTCTATGAGCACATATGTCTGCTATCCATAAGTACAACAAAAACTGAGTTAATTAGTTTATCATCAACTTCTTGTTGATGTTAGAATTACATTCGAAATTGAAGTTTGCTTTTACATGCACAAAATTTACCTTCCTAATGTGTGCCTCGAGTTATTACTAAGCAATAACAATGTCATACTCGGTTGGGTTCAACAAAATAATTGCAACTTGCGATCGAAGTTTGAAAAATGAGAAATTTCCTCTGTTTCTGAAACCTTTGATAACAATTGTTGAATGAAAAATTGTTCGTAATTGTTGATTACAAAAGGGCTTTTCTCAGATTTCCATGGAAAAGTTTGCACGATGTGTGTGTACGTGAAAACGGAAATGTGCCTCGCAATAAATAATGACCACTTTCATACAGACGCGAATATCGGATTATGAAACGTATCACCGATGTCGAAGGATGCATCGACCGTCTTTCTGACATCAATCAAAGCGCAAATCATGTTGCCAATACCATTCTGAAGCCGCGCTATACTTTGTCAAGTTGCGAATGATTTTTCAATCTCCATGTCATTTGTAAGTCACCGCGAAATAGGCAAACCAGTAATCACATTTTCATTGGAAAATAAAAAAAAACGCATGAGATGTGCAAGATTGATAAAATTTTTAATCAAACATTTATCAAATTGTAAAAACGACCACAGATAAAATAAAAAAAAAAATTATAGGTTTAAATTAAATCTGTAATATTTCAGAGGAAACTGTTGCTTTTATATATTTTTCGCGAGTAACAATGATTTATAAATACAGCGAATGAATTTCAATTTATAATCCATTGCATAAAGTTTTAATTATAATTAATTGGAAACTCACCTGACTTTAATATACAGCTTCGGTGTGTATTATTTCACAAACCCGCGCAAAATGTAAATCAAATACATGGCCATTCGGGCAGAATTACTTATACTTGGTCCAACGATCACGAGTAAACGAAACGCAAAATCATTGCATATTTGGTGAATTTATGGATTTAGTATTTATGCTCTCATCTGTAATTAATCAAAATCCAGACTTTTGTTATTATCGTACGTTGAAATCAATTTCATCCGAATCAATTAAGCAATAAAAATTATATTCCGATGATTAATTTTTCTCACTGCAACTAATGAGATTAAAATGTTGTCTCAAATGAATCGACAATGAACAAGCAATAATGAACATTGTGAAAAAAAAAATTGCAAAAAAAAAACATTATAACATGACACTTTCAAACTATTTTACTGTATAAATCAAGAATGAAAACTAGATTCGAAAACAAACGAATGCACTTTTGAAAGTCGATTATATCCGGACCTTCTCGATTTTCTTAGCAGGCATCGTCGGCATTCGTAATAAAGCTGCTCTGCTTGCAGTTTTGCAAACGATAGCGGATCCAGCGTCGAGTGTGCTTTTTCGTTGAATGACGTTCAAGTCGAAGGGTCAAGATTGAGTATCTGAAAAAGACTGAAAGTAAGGGAAGAATGTGCATGGACACAAAGAACGACGAGATCGTAGACGAAATATGTTTATTTAAAGAAACGAAAAAAAAAAAACAGATGAGAAAACAAGGTAGTGAATTTTGGATGTGCAGTTGCAACTTTAATATAGATGCTCATAGTGCTTAACACAGTTAAACCAGCACAGTATGCCAGAGCGAAGGATCACGTTTCTCGCAGTTTGGTTGCGCGTCGATGCAACAATTTTATTTATTCAGTGCGACGCCATTGTCTCGGCTCAAGGTCGTGGTACGCGACCGTGTTAAACACACAGTACACATGTCATGGTTCCTGTGAGGACATTACTTTATTTGTCTATAATCATAAAAATATAACATTCATAATTTGTCTGCATAAACCGTGTTTCTGTTTAATTAACTTTGATACTGTTACAATAATAATAGTGGCCGTTAACATAGTACAACACATGCTAATCAGTGCAGCACAATCCCTCGCCCGTCCCATCCCCAAAAAATCCATCAAGCCGCACGCGCTATCAGCGATTCCCGCATCTCAGCTCGAGTTTCAGCATTTTTCTTCGCGCAAGCATTCCAATTTTACTCCTCCTCCTCTTCCTCCTCTTCTTCTTCCTCTTCCTCTTCTTCCTCCTCCTCTTCTTCCTCTTCCTCCTCTTCTTCCTCCTCCTCTTCCTCTTCACCTTCCTCTTCTCCGCCTTCTTCTTCTTCGTCGAAGTTTGGTTCTTCTAAGTCGTCATCAGCCGCGACCTTGGCGTCTTCTTCACCTTCAGGTGACTCCGGATCGCCAGTTTTCTTGCCCGGTCGCTCGCCGAACCATTTTGGTAGCTTCGCTGTCAAAGCCAAAAAATCATTTTAGTTTTTTTGTATGGAAAAAAAAACTTTATTTCAGGTAAAAAAAAAGAGAATCAAATTTAAATAAATTGAATGTTCGAATTTGTTAAACGAATAGTTGTAAAAATAAAACTAATGAAATTTGGTATATCGATTTGATTTTTCGTACACTATTTCAGTCTCTATAACGCGCGGTTTTAAAACGCCCGATTCATAATGCGATTTGCACCGCGAAATAAGTGGAACGTCAGAAAAATTGACTTAGCGAAACCGCGCGCGCGTGTTTCAACAATTTCTGCATGCGGAATCGTGGCAATATTTCAACAGGTACGGGAGCCTTTGTTCAAGAAACGGAATATAATAAATTTCGGCAAAGTTTAATTTTAAATATTTTATCAAGCTGAGTGAGTCAACTGATTTATTGAGCAATTTGTCGGTTTAATATGCATCGTCAACAGTTTTAAACCCCGGATATCATGTAAAAATTTTTATCTGTTTTAATTATAAAATACTATAAATTTCAAAATAAAAATTAAAATTTGTTTATTAAATAAAAAAGAAAGAAAAGATAATGGCCAAAATGTCGATTGGACTTTTTACTCTCGCGAGAGATGAAATACATACTCTTTTGACGACCCATGAACTGCTCTTTCTGTTGGGACCACTGCTTCTCGACGGTCTCCTTTTGCTGTTCGGTCAAACCCTGAAACGGAAAACATGGCATGCAAGGATTTTCACACACGGTATCCTTTCATAAAGGAACCTCTGACTTCAAGCTCCCTCGTCCGTCCGGGAAGTACGTCATCGATTCAAGGCCTAATCGCTACCCCTTTTGTCGGACAAATAACATGTAAATGTTCCATCACGAGATCAGTCAAGGATAGTTACGAAAACTCTTTTTTTACATCGTCTCATCAACAATTAGAATTATTGTCAGTTACATTTTTGTCAGTTACAATTCTTTGTCTGTCAGAATACAATTTTTTGTTGTCTTCATCACAATTGAACAATTTATTACTTTGGATAGGGTTGCAGAAAAAAAACCAAAGATTGTGAGTCACGCAAAATATCGTGGTCAAAAAAATCACAGAGGTCAAACGAGTAAATTATCCAAAGGGCATCGTACGGGGGTTTGTTTTAAAATTGAAAAAGGGGGTGGGGGTCATACAAACAACGGGGACTCTCGGGACATGTCTCGACTCACTTTTAGAGCGTTTCATGAACTGTTCTGTTTTCTGTTTCCATAGTTTCTCGTTGAGTTCCGCTAAAAGCGTGTCATAACCCTGCGATGCAATGCACAGTGTTCGCGATCACTTAGACTCGAAACGATAGGGTGCCTCTTAGTCAGTTTCTAACTCAGAAAGTAAAGTATCTCATTTCACTCTCAAAGCTCTCTTTTCGCCGTAACAAACTGGTACAATAAATTTATTCGCAGATTTTTTTTTTTCATTTCAATCTTTTAACTTACGTCAAATATACATTTCATTTGAAAACATAAATTTATGTTCATACGAATGACGTTTTTTCTTTAATTAAAATTTATTATCGACATTATTTACGCGCAAGCGCCTGACTCGTGCGAGCGAAAAATTTGTTCATGCATTAGCAAAGACCGTAAGTATTATTTATTATTTTTATTTTCATTATCAACGTACTTAGTCGATTGTATATTCATGTGAAAGGAGCGTGTTTATTTTACCCGTAAATAGGTCACTTTGTAACGCGGAAAACGTTACACATTTCTCAGAGAGAGATTTTTTTACATTCCCAATGAATCCCACTGTTGAATGAAGTTGGATCCCTTTTTTTTTGCAAAATTCGAGATACTTTCTTTTCTGTTCTTTTGTTTTATTTTTCAAACATTTTTCATACTTACACCTTCGAACAATTTCTTTTTGTCGTCGTAGGACCTTGTGTCGACTCTGCGCTCGTATTTGGAGGCGACTTGGATTTTGGGCTAAGAGAAAAAAAGTTGAAAAAGAATTTTTAAGGCGACAATTTACACAATGTACAAAAGTTTCTCTTAAAAAGTTGATACTTAAATTGTAATGCAGGCTTAGCATACTTACAGGGTATTTACCAGTGAGGGCTTCAGGGTCCAGACCCTTTTTCAGAGCTTTATGCCTGAGTTGTTGTTTCTGTCGTTCCTTCAATTCTTTAAGCTGAAAAACAAAGCAAACAAAAAATAAAAGAATGAACTTTTTATCCGACATAAAACAATGCTGACGTCGGTAAACAGCAAACTCACATCATAATCCTGGCGTTTCTGACGTTCCTCTAAATCATACTTCTCAGTTTCCAATTTGACAATGGTTTCCCAGAGGTCCACGGCTTTGCTTCTCAATCTGTCGATATTGAGGTTATCGATATCCAAGGGCTTAATACGAATACTTAAAGATATTTTCTTTTCCTCCTCAAGCTGTTCTTTTGTCTTGTTACGCTCGAGCGCCGCCGATGAGAGAGGGCCACCCTGAAGTACAAAATCATGAATTAGCGCAAGCGAGCGTAAATCCATTTTGGAATTGTAACAAAGCTTTTGCCACTCTTAAAAAATCCCTCGAATGAATGAAATCAAAATTCTGAAATATTTTGGTTTTGATTGTAAAATACTTTTCTTAGACTAAGATTCTTGTTTTTTTCATTTTTTGATTTTTGTATTTTAAGAACAATTTTCTTCCAATCGATTTTTTTAGAGTTGCTAAATTAAATTGTGAACGAAAATAATGGAAAAAGATTCCTCTTCTTCCAACAAAATAGATTACTCACGGACAAATCTTTCTTGTTAATGGTGAAGTTGGGTCCCTTACTCTTGTTGGCTTGGTCCTTCATGGCTTGCATCATCGCTTGACGTTTCTTTTCGGACTCCTCGAGGCGCCTGTTTGATGCACATTTAAAATCATTAGCTCAGGGTTTCATGAGACCTATATTTTACAATGAAATTAAATAATCTATGTTTACTTTCGCTTCTCCTCCATGTCCCGTTGCTTCTTCTCCTCTGAAATAATTCAGAAAGGAATCAGTGAGTTTGGGAAAATGCAAAACACGTATGCAAATATACACATTCATCAAAATTCCACCGCAACTTAAGAGCGCTTCACTTTGACTTTTAATCCCATATTCAGAACGGTATAAAAACGGAATAAAAGCTTTACCAATTTCGCGTTGACGACGCTCCTCCTCCTCCTTCTTCTTCTGGGCCAGTCGTTTCTCTTCATCGGCACGAGTGACTTTGCGCTTAGCTTGTTTTTCCTAAATAAAATTAAATGAAAAACATTAAATTAGATAAAAATCGAACATTCGTTCGAGTGAACAAAGTCAAAAATTATATCAACATTGAAACTCAACTCGAAACTAAAACAGAGAACGGAAAGTAACAAGGCTGAACGAACAGTTCGAGCGATTCGATCAAATTCGTTCAACTTGGTCTTTAGTCTCGTTTTCGTTACGCCACGAAATATATCACGGTTAACTACTTGCCTTGAGACGTTTGAGTTCTTCTTCCTCCTTGGCCCGCTGCTTTCGCCACTCGGAGATGTATTCCTTGAGTTGTTCATCGAGATCACTCCTCTTCTGTTCTTGCCTCTGCAATTTGAAAAAAATTATGCATTCCTTGAATCCAAGCCAAATTAATTAAACAAATTTTACCAACAAATTATTCAACTAGCTTTTCTTTTCATTTTCAATACTTCTTGTACAACATTTTTGATTCAAATTGTAAATCAGCTCACCTTCATAAACTCGACTCCCTCGCCGGAATCCCTGTAGGTAGCCGGAGCGAAAACAAAAGTAACTCTCTTTAGTGTGAGGTTTGGAAATCCAAGTCCTATCGAGATTTCTCGAAGGCTTTAATCTTCCGCCTTAATTTTCTTCTCGCCAATCCCCGTATATATTATTTATTTTTTTGGTTTCATTCACATAACTACGTGCGCTTGAAAAGCGGACGGACAAATATAAAACAGGCAGAAACAGGCAGAACCAGGCGATTGGCAGACTGACGTTTTGCAAGCGCAATTTATAGATTAAGTCATTGTATTATTGTAAGAAGCCTGAGGCTGGCATGAAAAACTATATCTGTATGCTAAGGCCGTGCGAAGGCGGAGGCTGATACAAGGTTCTGGTATATCAATCTTAAAATCCTTTCAAAAATGAAAAAACGTGCCTGCTCTTTAAGACCCTTCGCTTTAAAATCTCAGACGAAATGAAACATTGGTAAAGGCAAACCGACACGTTCAGACATTTTTCTTCCTCCGTGTATTTACATATAAACTGCATCAATCAAGCGGTCTCGTTAGAATAAAAAAATAATACAAATATCTCTGGAAATGTTCTTTTTTTTTTCAATAAAATTTTTGCGAATAATAAGTGCTCCGGCTTTGACCTCCTGAACAGCCCCTGCAATGATCGATAAAAGTTCGCGGAATATTTTCTTTTTTTTTTCTTTTTTTTTTTCGAACACCTATGAGAGCTGGAAGATTTTATCAGACCTGTATATCATTTCTTTACCAAGACACGAGTTTGTTATCATGGGGAAACAAATTAGAACGTTTTGCAAACATTCATCGTCGTCATTCTGTCTGGTTGTATGTTTTTTTTTCTTTAGTTTGCATTTGACGGCGAACATTTGAAAACGTGAAGTTCCTGCGAAAGCAGCAGCAAGAGACGAAAAATGTTGGGCTTTTTTTCATATAAAAAGTGACAGGTGGATTATATTATAGACAAAACATGAGTCAACAAATTCACAAACTGGTATGAATTGAAATTATAAAACAACACGTCAAAAAGAGGGGGGGGGGGTGAGGGGCTCGGTTTGAATAGCGAATGCTCAACACTGAATAGGAAATTGTGAACAAAATTATATGTACAACAGAACGAAAAAACAGTGAGTAATGATGATTAATAGACAATAAAACGTCGTTTGGTAAGGTACAAGATGGGACTTTGAGACATGTAAACAATGTGATCAAATAGCAACAAAATCGCTTTTAGAGTCACTGGATAGACAGTTTGAGGTGATTATTAATCGCGCAACAATTCTGTTTTTTTTTCTTTCGAAATTCAACTTACTTTTGGGACGCTCTACCCCTACAAAAGAAAAAAGTAAAGATCAATTAATAAAGTTCGCCTGTTGGCAACACCTTTTTATCGCTTTGCTTAAAGTTTCACTGCAAGCTCTTGTTTTTTTTGTCTAAGCCCAAAAACACGATTCAAAAACTGGCGAAGGTCCGAAACCTGTCGATATGGCAAATAGAAAACAAATCATTATTCTCGAACTTGGAGAGGATGAGCTGAGACATTGCCGTTCTCCTTGTTCGAAGTACAAAAGCAAATTCGTATGTCATTTACCTTCTTTTTGTTCTTTCTTTTTTTGTTCTAAGTTACAATTTTCGACAGGATGCGATCTTCATTTCTCGAGGGACCTGCCTCGTTTTATTGCATTAGCGTTCGGGATTATCAACGCTTGTTGAACAACACGAGAATGAAGTACAGAAGTGTAATAAAGGACAGATAAATAAGACAGAGCAACGACATTGGTAGCTTTCAGTTGGAAGAATCGTCGCTTTATTATTATATTTTCTAGTTTGAACAATCCGTTTCAATTTCAGCCAATCGTTTTTTTTTTTCGATTCTTCTCAACTTTGGGGACAATAAAAATCATAATCAATTAATTACCGATAATGAAGTTAGCACTCTTATTAATTTGCAATTTTCTTTTTTTCTTTCTCTTGTTGTTGTTTTTTATTTGATTATGATTTTTCGTCACAATCAGAAAGTATGCAACGCTGGTTTTCTCTCATGAATAAGAAGTTTGCTGTTTTGGTGTTTTCATGAGAGACAAGTGAGATGGAAGAACAGAGACAGCGTGAGTGAAACAAAGATGGAAAAAAACAAAAAGGAGGGAGGGGGTGGCGCGTACAAAAATTCGTCGCGCGACAAAAAGTGGAATAATTGTCTTAGGGATGACATGGGGGGTGGATCGAGAGATGAGTGTTTCAAGTATCGGCATTTTCACCATCGACACATCAGCAAGGCAGCGACATTACGGTCAGTGTATGAACAGCGAACAATTAAACAGAAAAAAAAATAAGAAAAACGGTTGGTACAAATCTCTACGGTTTGCTGCGCGTCTCCGCGATAAGAGACCGACCCTCTTATCGGGCGCGAGAAGGGTTGATTAATAAATTGAGATGTACCGTGATTAATTGTTGAAAAACACGCGAAAAGCTCGTTCCAACGACAAAAAAATATACAAAATGAAAAACGCACGCTCGGCAGCGAACAAAAGGGGTTTTACCGCGCGGTTAACTCAAGTGAAACGCGAGGATGAAAAAAATAAGGAGAATCGTCGCACGGGTGCTGTAATGAACGAGCTCACTGGTGGGAAAAATAGTTGCTTCTTTTTTTTCTTCTTTTTTTTTTTTTTTTCATTCAATTTTGTCCTTTTTCCTTTCGAGAAAAAAAATGTTTAACGACACCCAACTTAATGACGATGCTAATTAGAAGCCAACTGCCATTGGCTCGCATTGTATCAGGTTTAATGAACGGGACGCGAATTATTCAAAGTCTCACTGCAGTTTGCTCTTTTTACCCGGATGGAATATATTTAATTTAATTTTCATTTGGGTTACTGCGAGGTTACTGGATGCAGGAAGCTTTGGTGTGTACGTTAATTAAAAAATTGCTTACATTTTATACGAAGCCGTTTGGTCGAATTTCGCAGCGAACGGGTGGATAAATTTTTAACCCGTCATTAAGAAAACATTGACGAGAAAAATTAGATGGTGTATAATTCGAATATAATTTCGTGTGAATATCAAACGTCGTGTTTGATTTCCATTAAAAACGAAACGAACTCGGCTCTTTGATCTTCCCAAATGACAACTCAGAAGCAATTCAATTGTATGAGCCTTTGCAATTAGAGCTAACGATATTGTAATGCAGCATTCATCAAACCTGATTACACTGCAAAATATAGTATACTTTGTGAACGAGAATTCCAAAAAAAAAAAACAAAGAAATAAGTGAAACAAATATTAGGATCCATCTACGTTATTATTAACACTCAAGAATGTTTTAACGAAAAGAAAAAATGATTAAAAAATGAAAAAACGATTAAAAGATTAAAAATTATTCCGTATAGTAACCAAAGATTTGTTATTTTTGCATTGTTATTGTGTCCAAAAAAACCATGTACTCAGTAACAAATTCAAAAAAAACCACAACGCCTTACAAAATTAATCGCCAATTGCACGTTTAGAATTTGCTTGTTGATTATGTGACACAAAAATGAAACGACGTTTGAAACATAAACATTGTAAAACCAGTCTCATAAAAAAG
The DNA here is from genome assembly GCA_030522925.1 of Trissolcus japonicus. Lineage (NCBI taxonomy): Eukaryota > Metazoa > Arthropoda > Insecta > Hymenoptera > Scelionidae > Trissolcus > Trissolcus japonicus. The sequence goes on along the minus strand of JAPYZS010000072.1, from coordinate 46,665 downwards.
AACAAAAAATATTTGTTTTTTAATGACACAGGATACGGCCTATTTAGGTCACTTCGGCTCCAGAAAAAAATCAATTTTGATTCAGATTTAGGTTGCGATTTTAACCGACGGAAATACAATTTCTCGGTCACAATCGTGGTATGAGAAACCTTTCAAAAAAAAAAAGAATAAGAATCTAGTTTTCGTTTCGAGTGCGGAATTATCAGCAATTACGTTGAAAATACGTTGCCTTTAGATAACGAATGAAATCAAGAGCATTGTACCTATTGTAACCTTTGCCAGGAGGAATAAACAAGTTCGTTTCTGCCACTTGAAGAAAGCGGCTTGTTTAGTTAGCTCTGCTAAAAGGAGCCAATCGCGATCTCGGCTTTTTTTCTTTCACGGCCAATCAGAGGGCAGAGAATTCAATTACGTCTTCGCGTTGGTCCACATTTTTTTTAACCCAAACCCCAATTTTTCAAACTACAAATTGTTGTCGATCGACAAAAAAACAAGATACAATGCACTTGGATCTTAAAAATTGCTGAAACCCGGAATTAGAAGCTTGAAACAGAGCGAAAATGACCAGAGTGAATAAGATATGGAAAAAAAAATGTTTTCATAGCAGCAAAAGAGTTTTATGAGAGCAGACGGACAAGACTGACCGGCAAAAAAACAGAGACATAGAGCGAAAAGGCGTAGACATTGGCACTTACTCGATCTTCTTCTCCGGCTGCCTTTATTTGGATCGTATCGAACCGTTCGCGTCGCGTGCAGGTCAGTGGTTGATTGGTGATCGAGTTGATGAAATTTTTTTTTTTTTTTTTTTGGTATTGTGTGTTGTTGGTGGTGAAGGTAGAGAGAAGATTCGGAGCAAAGTCGAGAAAAAAAGTCCAGGAAGGAGTGAAAAAACAAAACAAACCAGAGTCAGTAATTGGCTTCGTTTTCAGAGAGGGGGGTGAGAGAGGGTGCAGTACACATCGCTAAGAATGCAAAAGGGTCGCGTGTACTGACGTTGGTATTAGCACAAGATGTTTATCAATTGCACGACCAGGGATTTCAATCAAATCTGCCCGTATTCGACGATCTACACTCGACCCCTTTTCCGCATTCCCAATTAAAGTTACTCATTTTCCACGTCCAATTGTGTTTTCCATTTTTTTTTTCCTTTCAATTCCCTCACTCCGGATAACGCTGCTGATTTTTATCCCTCGCGCTCACCTCTTTCACGCCACCGGCAAAAATCAATCTTTCATTTTATCCGACGTTTATACCCCGCGGTTTATTAGATGTACAAAATATCAACCGCCAAATGTCGGACCGAGGTGTCACATCCGTTGTCGAATTTGCAAAAAAAAAAAAAGAAAAACCTTCGCCCCGAGATTTCGGATTGTCATTAATGGACGGGAAACAGAGCCCGTGGATTTGTCGTCGCTAGAATTGAATCATTATAAATTTATGACGAAAAATAAATCGAATCGTGTTGAGATTGATCGATCGCGCGTTGGAGGGTACTGCAAGACGAAGTGTTATAGCAAGCTCATTTTTCATCCGACAAATTTGTCGGTGCCAATGTGAAAGTCGTCAAAACGTAATTCATCTCGGCTAAAAATAAATTTTACGTCAAACCTCCGAATTTTCTGTGAAACTATTTTTTTTCGTCCGGTTTCACCCCCACCCGCTTTTTCTTTCTTTTCTTGAATTCGCCCTTCCCATCTGAGTTTATTTTCCGAAAGTTGGAGATATATTTTTACTTCGAAATGCCGCGGGATAATCAGAGCCGGGTTAGAACAACCGATCGGGTTTCGATCCGATTGATGAATTTCCGTGGGCTGTTCTCGCATCGCGTTACTAAATTTGCGTCCGGTTAGGTAAAGCACGCAGCGCCATCCGGCCGCTCTATTTTTGTGAAGGAAACACGCGCTCTAATTTTAAACCGGCCGGCATTTTATATGCCGCCATTATAAACGCGGATTACATAATGAGAGTTATGAGTAAAGAACGGGGAAACAAGAGTCGCGACGTGAAAAATGAGACAAAAATGGTGGGCGACAAAAAAAATGAGAGAGAAAGAGAGAGAAAGAGTTAACTTTCGAGCGTTATTGTCAAATGTGGCCTGCCGAGCGATTTATGTCAGGCGGTCTATTTTTGTGCGCAAATATGTCCGAAAATAAACAGGGCTTCCAAATCATATCACCGCCGACGGCGCACCACGTCATCGCTCTTTTGTCTGATTGCAAATCCCAAAATCGTTTGTTTTTAAAATTTTGCTTTTGAATTTAATTCATTTCTCTTTCTAGTATATACAGAGTGCAACAAATAAACAGCGCTTCCCATCCCGAAGAGAACAAAAAAACATATTTTTCTTAAACAGAATTGGCTTCAAATTGGCTCGCGGCGGTGAGAGGAAACGTGTTTTTGTAAAACACTGTATGTCAACTAATCGGGGCTTGCACGCTAATCTACTTTGACAAACAAAATTAAATCACGAATGCCGTGATAAGGGCCTAGGTGACACCGCATCCGCAACTTACTTCCTGCAAGAAGAGAAAGTTTCGGTTAGAGTCGCCTGCTGGAAAACACGGTCGAAAATAAATCGGCCCAATAAGTCGTTTATACTTACACTTCTTCGACCTCCTCCTCGCTGCTGTAAAAGAAAAGATGCAAATGTTAATCATTCCGTGATCATGCTCCAAATTTAGGTGAAAGTTCCAAAAAAGAAATCGAACAAATTGTGTAATTATTGTAACATGTTTATTTGAAACATTTATATTATAAACGTCATTCCAGTGAAAAACGTTAATCAAAAATAACATTTACGAAGATTCAAATCAAAGAACAACTTTGGGTTTGTTTTCTGAATGGACACTTTTGAATAGTTAGAAACATAGGGGGTTAAAAACAAAGAAAAACTGAGGTTTATTTTCGATCCTGGAGAAGACTAAATTAGGGAACTTTAAACTCTGGTGTAACATTGGCCGAGTTCCAAAAATAGAACATTTTGACAACTCATTATCACCGACTTATGTAATGTTAAAAACCTTAACAGGTGTAAGAAAAAAATATGGTCCCACCAGGAAGAGGTCGGAACAAGGCCTTTTTTTTAGAAACGAACATTTTGTCTTGGTAAAGCAGTTGGTCCTTACGTGATACGAAACTATAGCTTTGCGCTTCATCTTTGATCTCAATTTTTAATTCGCTACAAAAATTGTCTGAATTAAATGTTCACGATTGTTTCTTCAACACGATCTAAATTTAAATCGATGATGTTTTAACGAAAATACAAATTGACTGCAAAAATAACTTATTTACGGTAACATTCTCGGATGTATATATTTCCGCCGAATTATGTCATTATTTATATGCTACTTACGAGTATTGTTCCTCGTCGTCAGACATCTTTGAAGTTGTTCAAAGCTGTAAATTACAAATAAATTATGTTATTTTAATAATAAAAAAATTGTTCACTTTAATTATTTATTTTCATCATTAAATCAAGAAATAATCATAATTTTTGTTTAATATTACAGTTATAAAAATTCAATTAAAAAAAACAAATATTTACAAACAAATTGAACACAAATTCTTAAACGAAATGTCTTTTTAAAAAATCACTTATAAAAATTGACTTGACCTCTTTTTGATTTTTGAATGGATATAATTTACATGAACATAATAAACAATGTCAATTTTAAAATAGAAAAGTTAATTTCGTCAGTTTTGAACAGCGTGTTGGCGGCGAATCGAATGGTGGATTAAGGCAATGGCGGACGCTTATTAATAAACGAAAACCGATACCCCCGTGGGAGGTGCGCGCTCAAAAATCTATCAGACCAATCTACGCGTTTGAGGAATGATAAAAGTGGGAGAATGACGAGAAAAAAATATGCGCAGCAGCAAAACAAGTGTAATCCGATATGCGAGCGCGGAGACAGTTTGCTCACCCTGGCCGCAAGCTCGACGTCGCAAGCTCTATATGGAGCCGTTCCCTTCTTACTCTTTGCGCTTTTACGACCCTAATTTTAGATACCGAACTCCATCGCAACTTCTTTGGTTCTTCACTTTCATCGCACGATACTCTTATCAAGAAAAACCTTTTTCTTTAAAACCCAAAAAACAATGTTACTTTTCAACATTTCCTTCAAACATTTTCCTCGTTTAAACAGAATTTAAACAAAAGTTAAACAAAATCGAATTAAAAAAAGTTGCCATAACAAATTTGATCTAGAGGTGGGGAAAAAGTTATCCTCTATCTCGTAGTTTTTTTTTTTCGTAGTTTGAAGGCACCACAAAAATGATAATGTAAAAAAGTGGATCCGTGTTGGTTGGCAGTTGAACCGGTTCCAAACCAGAAAAACGGTTTTTTTTTAATCCTCGACGCCATCTGGTGGTCGCATCGCAACTCGGTCCGCCATCGCCATAAAAAACCATAAGTACCACTTTAATTGCAAGGACACAGAGATCACACCAGTCGACGCGCACTGGACACGTATCAAATCAATGAACTGAAGAACTGAAGGACGCGGCGGCTCAACTTACACTTGAAAGCCTCAGAAACGGTTGAAACACAAGTTTCCGCTGCCTCTCGGTTGGCGAGAGTGGTTCTGAGACACACGTGCACGAGAGCTTTATCCGTTGGAATGTGAAGTCCACGATACCCTCAGTAGCTCTGAGGTCCGAGTCTTCGCCCGGGACGTAAGCAAAACTCGGTCCTCCGCCTCCGCCACGTTCTTCGCCTTTTCTTTCGCGGTCTATTAATAATGCACTATTTATCTCTATTTCAACAGACACCGGGCGCAGGCGCGACTTGATCCTGACGATTCTATTTCGGTTGACGGAGTTCCCTACGATCGAGAACGCACCTCCTCTCGGCTTCTTTCGCCGCGATTTCTGTCATACCGAAAACAGTTCTTGCGCGCCGTCTCCGAACGTTTTTTTTTTTTTTTCTTTTTCTTTTATACAATCCCAAAGATTCGCGTCTGACCATCCTGTTACCGAATCACTGAAATAAAATAAAATCACAATCAAATTTCTATAAACTCACCCAGTGATTTCTATCCGGGTGAAAATATTTCAAGTTTTTTATTTTTACTGTATGTTTCGGTGTAAAAAAGTTCTAAAACAGTATTTTGTAAAAAAAAGTACAGTAGTGGGGATCTATGGAGAAAAATTTTCCGTTGAAGATATTTTTGACCTGAGAGGAGTCACGAAAAAACGAATGAAAAAGTAAAAGTAGAGCTCGCAGAAAAAACGAGTCGATGGTTGCGTATCGAAATTTTGAATCGATTTCCCAAGCTAAACCCGACGAATTGGTATTCTGTTATATTTACATTATATTATATAATTAGAACGTGTGTATATTTCCGGATCAGCATTTCATGATCTTTCATTTTAATTCGACCTACAAGTTTTTACGCTGAAAAAATAGTTTCCCTTTTTGGTTGCTCGTAGGGGTAGATGGGGTAATTGTGATCCCACTTTGAAAATTAAATTTCTTTCTTAAGGTCAAGTCAAATTCCAAGGTTCTAATTATTATTAAACGTTAAATTAAATTAAACCTGAACTTGTGAACGTTAATTCAATACTGTCACATTTACCCTACCTGCCGTAATTACCCCAACTGCCCCGTAAGGTTTTTAATAAACTTTATCATTTCCTTCATGTTTTCAATTTTATTATATAAATGTTTCAGGTTATTTTTACGGTTTGTATCATCCCATTTGTTTTATTTTATATTTGAAAACTAAAAACATTGAAAGTTATCCATTTTTATTTTAAAAGGTGTAACCATGACTACCCATCGGGGTAAAACGTACGCGTTTAAAATACAAAGTGTACAACTCGATCCAGATATTTTTTATTGTTTTTTTTGCACTTTTAGTATGATGAAATAATGTTTCGTTAGAAACAAAAAATTTAACGCAAATAAAATAATTATAATTTAAAATTTCGGTTCAAAAATAATCTCGCCCGATCAAAGCACGAGTCGAAATGCAAAAAATTGTTTCACATTTAGATCAATCTGAGTCTCATTAGTCAACTAGCCAAGAACAAATTAAATCAGGATAACTTGATTATATCCCGACTATGCTTTAATCTGGTTATCTGCGACTAAATACGTTTGTTTAAACATGACCGAACGCAGTTATAATCTGAAGAGACCCTGACCGGCACTATCTTACCATCCTACATTTCACTATCATCGAACAAACCCTGTTCATCCGGATCCAAATAAGTTTGTATGTTTTTGTTTTGAATTTCCGTATAAATTTTCACACAGTTGCGGCTAATTGTGACAGCTGGGGTTAATGACAGTTTCAAAACTACAATAACAAAATCATTGTTCATTATAATTATATAGATTTAATAATAATAAGAAGCTTCGTATTAAATTTTAACCAAAGAAAAAATTTTTTTTTCAATTAGAAAATTTATTTGAGTGTTATACTTACCCTGATTGCCCCTACATAAAATATTACAAAACACCTTTGGGGTTTGACTGAGTCTCAAAAGATGGTTTTGTATTTCGAGTTCGTAAGAACGTGTGTGTCAGTGGAGGAGAGTATTTTCGCGTTGTTTATCGCACATTAGCATGGTTCGAGAGAGAATGTCATTGGCAAACATTTCGAAACTCGGCGAGATCTAGCGGAGATGTGTGATGCATCGGCGAATTCAAGTGCTTTTCCATTTGCACTGATTTTCAGTGTGTCAGAAATTTTGTACCAAAAGTTGTCCCACAAATGGAATAAAAATGTCGAAAACGAGTATGTTAATTGAAAAAGTTTGCTCAAATTTTAAATTCAACAAGTCTTGAGCGCAGTTTCATAATTTGTTAAAAGTCATCCACCAATTATTATTATTATTATTATTTTACTATGAAGAAAAAAAGTGCACTTGCTTTAATTTCAATTTTCCTTTCTAATTTCTTACTCAACATTTGTTCCCTGAGTGCAGCATTTGTAATCCCTTTTTCTTTTTTCCTCAATTTCTTTCCCTCTAATTCCAGACATCTTTTAAACTTCCTTGATTCCCTTGGGAGTCAGTTTAAATCTGCTATTTCAAAAATTTATTTAATTTGAATTGTAAATTGATATAAATGTTTCAATTATTTAATATTCATTTAATTTTAGCCCATTGTATCAGACCTTCTTCTTCTACTTAGAAAATTTCATTGTTCATCAAATGTCTTTTTTATTGTAATTCAGTTTTTAGTCATCTCTTTTATGACATGCAAATTTCATTAACGAGGTAATAAAATTATTCAAAAATATTTCATGTCGCTGAAGATTTTCCTTTTTAATTTTGCATTTTGATTTTAAGCGAAAATAGCTCCTTGCAAAATTCTTATTTTCAACTTTTTTGTTTAAAGTTATAGCACTTATCGATCGATACCGATTCTGATATTACAAGCAAAAATGCAAGTCCATTTTGATTTAACGGAAAGAACGGGAGGAAGAAGTTGCCCACGTGGAATGACACAGTTTTTCTATGTCTGCATTTTCTAAATTTATTTCTTATATTCGGGGGAAAAAATGAAATCTATAGTTAGGCGTCACACATTGTTCACCTTCAGAAATAGAGACCAATCCCATTATCGGTAGCACAAGAACGATCTTATTTGTATGAAAATGACACTGATTCCCAAGTTGCAGGATACAACAAGCAGTTCCAACGAAACGAAAATTCAAACTTGCGCATAAGCAAACACTATAGGATTTGCATGTAAAAATATCCTCTTAAAAATCGAAAATGTTATAAAAATAAATTAAAAAAAGAATACCAATTTCAACGTACGTCTCTATTCATTCAATCATTCGAATGATCAAGATTTGACTTTTATCGTCAGAGACATACAGTTCGATAATCTACAGTTGTCTAGAGGGTTCTGATAAATGTTCAATGACATTGAGACAGTTACACATTGTGACAAATGAGACACTTGATTTGAAATCAAATGCACTCCCATTTTCTCCTTTTATTCACTCCAACTCGCACATCAAGACTGAAATGGTGGAAAAAAGAACTCCGACTCTGAATTCCAAGACGAATTTATCCGGGAAAAATTTTTAATTGGACCTCAAGATTAATTAAAACTATGTTTCAAACTTTCTTTTCTAATAAATTTTCCAATTGGAGAACAAGAAAGCCCCTGGATCTGGAACGTGGGCCTTTGCCGATACGTGGTATCCTCGGCTCCAAATATGATGAGCGACACGTGCGGAAAGGGGGTTTTCACAAGTACAAAGTTGCCCGTGGCATGTCACTGTTCGCTCTCGTGCATCCAATTCTTGTTGAACAAAGTTTGTCCAATTAACGCCGACGAGCTCGTCACATACCGGAGTCGATTTATTCAAAATTTATTCGACACCGGGCCAGATACAATGGCTAATATCGACCCGTCGATACACCGTCCATCGTTTTGGTCCAACGTTTTATTTGTCCAATGTTACAAGCACTCGAGCGCTGGTAAACTGCAAACTCATGTTTCAATATTTTTCGAACGGTTTATGTACACCCGAAGGATGAATTTTTTATTAAACATCAAGCTTAAATTATGAAACATTTTTTGATTGGTCCGCGATTCAGGAACCTCGTGCATTAAAAATTTTTTAATTAAACTGAATAACATTTTTTTTTTATTTCTGTGTCAAGGAGTACAAAAATATAACCACGCGAGATACTTGAAGCTCAAGTTTTATTCAAAATTATTGGTTTCTTGAAAGGTCGATCCCTGCAACCGAAACGTAATTGGCCAGACTCTTTTCTGCCTCCGAAACCACCGCCTGGAAATTGGGAGAAAAATTTTATAAAATTTGAATAAGCTCGAGGAGAGAAAAATAGAGACAGAACACAATAACAGACATACCGAGTCTCCTGGGCTTCCATCCCTTCATGATTCGCTCGCATTCGAAGTCAACCAATAATTTATAACCTTTGAGAACAGCGTCAGTTGAGTGCCTTAAAGCTCGGCGAGCGTCGTCCTCTGATTGCATTTCCACAAAACCATATCCCAGAGAATGTCCGGTCACGACGTCAACGATGATTTTCACCGACAGAACTTTTCCCCTCTTTTCGAAAAACTGGACAAACAATGGAGCCCAAAAATGAATCAAAATCACGTGAAAGACAATGTTTTGATTATGATATTGGATGGTTGGTATAAAATTATTGCCTTGATTGTAGGAATAAGATCATAAGGTATTACTCTAATTAATTCGTACGTATCCGTATTAAGTAAGACCGATGGCGGATACGTACACAAACACCACAAAATGCATAATTCATGAAGCTTAGCAGAAAATTGAACTAAGCTCATCGTCAATAAATTTGTTTTTTTTTTACGGAGTGCGAAGGGAGAAAAAAAGGCCAACTTCAGTAATGCACGATCAATTAAGCGTAAAGTCGACGACGGGTTTTAATTAACCATTTTCGAGCCCATCTTTTGGGACGAACGAAAAGAAAACAACTCGCCCGACGATCATCAGCGGAGCATAATTGAAAAGGGCGTGCACGCACATCGCTTCGTAGGGCATCGCAGACATTTTTGAATAGATATGTTTGCAATTTCGATTTCCAATAAAGCCCTGTTGTTTTAATGAAATTCCTCGGTCGATAAATATAGAATTTTCAATTTTAACGAAAATCTGTATAGCGCCCGATTTTCAAAACTCAACCGCATGCAAGAATTTTAGTCACCTTCTTTACTTTGAAAACAAAACTAAAATTTCAAGAGAAAAAAAATGTATTTTCAATTTGAAGGGATGATTGTAATTTTTACAACTCATACAAAATGTTATGAAACAAAAATAAAAGGTAGATAAATATAGTTAACGGTTATTGATTTAAAAAAAAAAGTTGTTGCAAGTTGTACAGTGAATGATTAAATTAAATTTTTTAGTTCGTCAAATAAATTAAAGTAAGGTAATCACTAAAAATGGGTATTGCAAAAAGAAAACTTTTTAATTCCAGCTAAAAGAAAGTTTACATCGTTCGTGCGTTTTTCTACTGGAACGTATTCTATGTGGGTATTTAAATTTAAAAATAGTTGAGTTACAGAAATATGTATACCTCTTTTAAATCTTCTTTGGTAACGGAAGGCCCAAATCGGGCGACAAAAAGTGTCCTTTGCGGTTTGGATTTTAAACTGTGCGGCGATTCGTAATGCGCCTCTATGGCACGGCTGATAGCTTTATCATGTGGTTCGGTGTCGGTACCGTCGATGCTACCAGCTTTTAATGGGTCATATTCCGTTGCGTATGGTCTCCAATTTTGCAGTTTGTTATCCTGAAAACAACAATCAAACAGTTCAGTTTAATTAACACAAAACATTAGATCAAACTCGACAATGTTTTCCATCACTTAATTTTATGCATTGTAGATAAACGACATTAAAATTTCACTACAAAATTCTACTATGAAAGTTAGACTACCAAATATGACTATCAATTGTTTAATTTGAACTTTTACCATGAAAATTTTATTATGGAAGTGATATGATCTATTGCTAATTGCGATAGTAAAATGCACTAAGCACCCTGGTAAATTTCCGTACAACTTTTTTTAAACTTACAAATTGTTCTGGAAAAGTTTGATCCAAACTATACGAAAAGTTTACACGTGTTAAATCATTCCGACTAAAAACACCTCGGTCAAATTATTTTAATTTGATTAATGTACGAGCGCCGTACCACACCGCAGCGAGTCGGCGTGGAACATATAACTTGGTTAAACTCCGGTTCTATAAAAAAAAACGTATTGGGTATCGAGCATGAATACCAATTTTAGTGGCGCAGGTTTTATTAGAGGACGGAACAATCATTAACAATATTCGATTTGTTTCAAACCGCAATTTAATACTCCGGGAATGATACTTCCCGACAAACAAATAAATAGCGGACTGCGTGCAAACCGACGTTCCAGTTTCGTTGTTATTGTTACCAAAACGAAAATCATTTCGGTCTCGCGTTTATTTAAACTGTAAAATTAAATAAGTAACAGGTGTATTATTTTTAGTCGCCGAATTCATTTTAAGGTCACCATTTCGTTCCTCTCATTTCATTTCAAATAATGTGGAGTAACGAAAAAGCAAAATTGTTACGCAGATGTGTTATCTGCGACAAATTTTAATTATTCCAATTGAATCGTAAAGTTTTGCAGTTGCAAAGTTCAATTTATCGGCACGATCTATTTTCTTTTAATTTTATCTTTATTGTCAAAACTTTAATAACAAAAATATAATTAGTCGAACGTGTGTTCGATTCACAAAAAAAAAAAATTCTAACTTGTCGAAAGGGACGCGCAATGCAAACGGAAATTTATTTCCTAAGTGAATCACGGACTGGATAACAGTCGAAGTTACGTTGAAAATAAATCCGAATCGAGTCGAGTCGGAAGAGCTCATCTGAAGGAGGAAAAATATATACAAGAACATCCTTTTCCATCGGTGTCGGATTTGCCATTACCGAGTTTGTTATTGAAACAAAAACAACGTATTTCTTTCGTTGAATAATACAAAACTCGACAGCGAGGAAAATCTTTGTATTTTTATTTTATTATATTTAAACACGATGAAATGAACCGTGCAACAACTGTGACAATAAAATCGCGTTAGAAATACGGAGTCCGAGTTAAAATTCGCTGTAAATAACCAGTTTCGGTTACAACCGAACGAGTTCTTTGACAAGGATTTTGGAAAAAATCGATACCCAACTTCAAACGCTGAATTTGTTGTTAATTTTAGGGATTTGAGTAACGCGCGATCAGCAGCAACACTTTACAAACGACCGAGTGTCTTTCGTCACACCCATTTGTAATTCATTTATTCCGGAATTGCAAAATGTGTCTAAAAATATAGGATACAAAATATTTTTTTGATGAATATTTATCAGCGTTCCGTGTCATTTTACAGTATCGATGGGTCGCAGGAAAATTTATTCGTTCTGAAAATAAACCGACAAAATTGCTCAACTTTTTTTCACCCTTTCACTGTTTCACTCGTTAAAATGAAAAGATAAAAAATTGAGATCAGAAGATGAAGTTCGAGTTGCAAAATTGTTCGAAATTCGAAGGTCAGTAGTGTGTCCACCCCGAGACGGATTGTACATCGGTGAAAGTGTGTTTTGATAGTTGAAGTTGATGATTCAGCATTTACCATAAGGCACAATGTGATACGTTTATTTCTGACTTTTGTTCGTGCCGCTTGCCAAAAATGCATACAACGTAACTCTGAAAATATATAAACGTCACGAGATCCACCGTGCACACTCCCCCGACCAGATCAGCGTTTCGCGAGACGTACAAGATGAGACATTTAATCCACAGCTTGGGAAGAAAAGGAGTGCAGCTCATGGAAGCGGCCTTGTATTTTTATTCAAATGTGCCTGTTCAATTCAAAAATGTCTGTTCAAAAAGATATACAAGCGTCAAGATAAATGGCACGATATAAGCCAAATGTGGAATAAAGAAACCATCCAAATATTCTCAAAGCAACGAAACATCGGATTGTTTTCTTTTAACTTTTTGTCATAAACGAGCGAATGATCAAAAGGGTTGTTTACAATAAGTTGTTTTGAATAAATTTTAAATTTTTCTTGAGTGGCGAGAGAAGAAAGGTAGGCGCAGATAGCAGCAGGTTCAAGCAAGTTAAATATTTGGGCTAATAAAATTCGAGAGGCTGATTGTTATTCTGAAAACAATGAGGAAGGTACCAATGAATAATTCTAACGTAAAGAGAGATTTTAGCACTGAATTGAGCCAATGCCAGCTGTTCTCGCTTATCTTTAGGCTGATAGATCAACTGTAGCTGAATTGAATCCAGTTATAATTGTTTCGTCGTTTGGAAATCAAAAAAAAATACTACAAATTATATTTATGATTAATAATTGTCTATTAAATTGATTTAAACAAAATCAGGTTAATTAAGCATCTTCATTTATCTTAAACGCCGAATGTAAATGAAAAAATGATGACTGATTTTATAATGATGGTGATACAAAAATACGTGTGTCATTCAAAGTTGTTTAAATGTTAAATAAAATCGATTGGATAATCGATTATATAGTTGATTAATTTATTTGTAAGGAAAGTCATAGAAAACGGCATTGGTACGTTTACCTTTTAGTTACTCTTTGATGCAAATATAACTCGATATTCAAAATTAAAGTCTGTCTAGAAATTCAACCAGATAATGGATAAAGTTTGAAACGTCATGAATAATAGTTAGAACAACAAATTTAGTTTATAATACAAATTTCGAAGGATGATCAATACTTGAGTTGATCTAGTAACGGCGCGATATTAATAGACAATGGTTATTATTTGCACAATTTCTGAATTTTCGTTCACGCCGCGGTGGAACGAACGTCGAATCAATTTTCTACATCTAAATAAACAACTGATGGCGTGTCTCTGATGTTGTGTCAAGCCAGATGTTGTGCATAATATAGTTGCTAATTTGTTGATTGAAGGGGTTGATTAACCTGGAGTGTTTCTTGAATTCAAAAACAGGATTTGTGTGCATTTCGAATATCCTTTGAACAAATTAATTATAATTAATTACAACGTATGTATTTAATAAATAAATTAAAAAATGTTAGTAAAAATTAATAACACTTTCTTTTTACAACAGAACGTTGTATTTTTAAATATAAAACAAATAATTTTTATAATTATAATAATTATTATAGTAATTATTCTCATATAATTATAATTATAATACAATTAATTTGTGTTTAATAAAACGCATAACAAAAACATAACCTAGACGATCACGTATTCGAGTTTGTAATTAAAATATTTATTACAAATTTAATTTAACATGTAATAACAATGAGGTTGAACCATATTTACCATTTTGCTGAGCTGAAAGATTATTTATTCAGTATAAGAACTTGTTAATTAATTCACATCCATTTCCACAGCTAAATAAGCTTGACACTAAAACACTGACTAAATAATTATGAGCCACACAAAAAAGACTACAACTTCAATACATTATTGATAAGTGACATTAACAATTAATGATGTTACAACATGATTGTAGTTCCTTAAAAAACTGAAAAACATCTTTGTTTGTTGTTGTTGTTAGTTTCTTCCCAACCAACTTCAGGTTGGCCATTGCGGAACACACAATTTAGAAGGTTGCCAATATTGCAGAACGAAATTTTGAAAAAAGAAACCATATTATGCAAAATTTGTGTACAAATTATAATTAGAACTTGAAACAATATTTTTAAATAATATCTACAATCAAATTTATACTTATCGTTTATGTAAATAATTGCATTATTTCATATATATTTTACACATTGTTTACATTTCTTAAACTTTGATTCTCCAATACTGCCAACTTTGAATAAATTTGTGTTCCGCAACAACTAACCTGAAGTTAGCTAGGGATAAACTAGGGAGAGAGAGAAAAATTACTGACTGCACAGTGCTGCCCCCTGGACAATTAAGAACGATCAATCGGCTCAACATGGCGATGTGTACGAGAATTCACTGATGCTTATTTTACTGTGAACAACAGCCAAAAGACGGGATGCAACTCTGAAAGCCGGTGTTTAAACGCACACGTCATCTGTCAAAACAAAATGGATATCCGGGGAATTGAGATCACCAACCAACTCAGAGTAATTAATTCATAAACAGCTGATCGTATCACCCCCTCATCTCAAATTTCAATCAAAAAACATGACTGATAATTTCACAACAACTGACCCTCCAATTTCAATATTTTGTTTGAAATTAATCGCTACTTTTCAATTGAAACAACCTTTATCCGAAAATTGATTGAGGTTAGAAATTTCAATTATAATAATGTCAAAAATAGCCCGAAGATTCTAAAATTACTCTTACACATTATCATTCGTCTGGGATCATTTATTTTCACTCCATCTTTTCATTAAATATTAAAATATGTTTCAATTAACATAAACATAATTTTATATCTAAAATGTTGATTGACAGAGTGCCATTCGAGCGAAGCTCCTGGAGCTCGGCGTGCGGTACGATGAGGAACTGCCGGACTACATTTTGGTGATGGTGGTGAATAAAAAATCACGTCAGCAGATGCACGAAGATCTCCATCTCTTTCTGGAGGACAGCACGACGCCCTTCGTCGAGTGGCTACACGACCAGGTGCTGAAGAAACTCCAAAAAGTTACGGTAGCAAAACGAAAGTCACGCGAGCTCGTGCCTTCCGTCATCGTCAAACAGGAGGAGGAAAAGAAAAAGCGAAAAGCAGCGACGTCCTTCCTCGAGGACCAGGAGAAGGATGATAAGGAAGTTGTACAGGCTTCACTACAGCTTGTCAGCAGCACAGTTCAGGAGGAGGAGAAAAGTCCGGAGGAGGAGATCTCACAAACCCCTCCGAGTAATTCGGTCCCCGATGAGTTGCCAACCGAGTTTTCTTCCAAGGAGAAAGACAAGGAGAGAGACGAGAGGGAAAGAGAGGCGAGTCCAAAAAGACGCGAGGACGAAGGTGATGAGTCTAGGAAACTCAAATCTAGCGTTATAAAACCAAGGATCACTTCTGTCGTTTCTGTCAAAACTCGGCTGGGAGTTTCGCCCAGGGTTCCGTTCAAAGATAAGAAGTACGATTCCAGGGACCCGAGCTCGACTCGTCACAGGGACGAGAAACCACAGAGGAACTTTCCTCGTCGAGGATCAAGGTCGGAGCCAGACTCTAGTAGGAAGGACCTTCGAAGTCGGTTGGGCAATGCCAAACCGGAAGCTCCGAAATATAACCCGGTCCGGTCGAAGGATAAAGACATCAGAGACCGGTTGGGCCAGTCGACGACCCAAAAATCCAAGGAGGATAAAGAATCGAGGAATGTAAAAACAAGACTAGGCCCGATGAGGAATCAAAATTCAAAAACGGAACCAGTCGAGGAGGAGGAGGAGGAAGAACCGGTGGGACCGGTGAGATCGAGGATCATCGCTGTAAAGTCTGTGCCTCAAGAGAAATCAACGGTCGAAGAAAATGAGGAGGAAGAGCTGGGCAAGCTGCCGAGCAAGGTGATCGTGACCCCGAGACCGCTGAAACCGCTACAGCCGGCTCAGAAACGCGCCACAAGGTCGTTGTTGTTCAGAGCGATCGCGGAGGCTAATCAATCAGTGGTGATGCAAAAAAATCCGGAACCTGCGATCACGGTGAGTTACAGAAAGGAGAGGTAACGTTTTTCTCCGGTTGACGATGAAATTTTATAAGATAAATTTAAGTGCAGGTAAATTTAAGCGCGTGATTAAGTTAATTTGAGTTTAACTGTAGATTTTAAATTTAGAATTTTTAATTAAGTCTGAATGAATGGGTAACGAGATTCAGGGATACAATTTAGAAAGAGTAATTGTACATCTTCATTTTGGAAATGTTATAACTAGTTTGTAATCATTCTAAATTTTAGTGCTGGTTTTTTTTTAGAACTGTAACTTAAGTTTGATTGACTGTAATAAAAAATCATTTTTTGATAAGAATGAAAAACTCCTATTTATTATCAAAAACCCAATTTGAATAATAACTTTTCAAAAATCTGGTTCTCGATCAAAGGATATAATCAATTTTATTTATAAACTCGATTAATAAATATATTGAAAATTTTGTTAGGAAAACAAGCCACTGTCTGCACGTTTGAGATCAACAGGAGTAAGAGAAATTAGTAATAATTTGTCGGTTTGTTTGGATGAAAAAAGTCGATTCGTTATGGAGAAAATTCAAGTGGAAGTTGTGAGGGACGAGGATAATAACAAAGGTGACAAGAATTGTAAGTTGGAGTATCTAATTATTTGATATGAGAAATGCATTGATCTAATTAAACTTCTTTCCGAATTGCAGTCGGCGAGTCAAAAATAACAGATGAGCAGATGGGCGTTGTCAAGTCGTTGTTTAATAGAGGAGATGAGAGTCAAACTTTTCTAGTTACTCTGAACGGTCACAATGATGAATCGGACGCTGAATGGATGGAAGAAAATGAGGATGAGGGACTGGAAATGCAGGTACAAAAATTGTTGCCAAATAGAAAAAAGAAAATGAGAAAATTAAGAAAAATAATAAAATCATGACAAAATATAAAATATAGTTACAAAGTTTATATTTCCAGGTGAATGAAAGTGACGAATTGACAGTATTAGACCAACAGATAGAAGACTACGAAGATGAAGAGAGAAACTCAGATGAAAATGTTTTATTTAAAAGTGAAGATACTTTAAAAAGCGATCGGTTAAGGTTCGGGGATAAAGAGGAGAATCAGAATATTGAAAACGAAGAAGGAAGGGTGGTCAAGAAACGAAAACTCAGTCCGATCGTTTACACGAGATCGCCAAGTCCGAAGGAGATCAGTGTGAAATTCGGACCTTCATTGCCACCTAAACGTATGCACAAATATGATTTATACAATCATTTTTTTAATGAAAATGATACACATTAGCTACAATTTCAAATTTGTATTTTACAGTTAAAAAACCTATGATTGATTCTAACACATTGGTGATAACAGACAAATCGAAAGAAAAGTGTCGGTATTGGCCAAATTGTACACTTGGACTCAAATGCGCTTTTTATCATCCAACAATTTTATGCAGGTAAAAAGGCACAGGGTTCATCTTTTACATTCATTCAATTCTTGACAAATTTTACAAACATTTTTGTTTCATTTTCTTACAGTGCATTCCCAGCGTGTAAATTTGGAGACAAATGTGCCTACCAGCATCCAAAGTGTAAATTCGGTACATCCTGTACGAAGATAGGCTGTATTTTTGTACACCCGCAGCAACAGTGCAAGTATCACCCCTTTTGTACAAAACCAGATTGTACTTTCTTTCACCCGCCAGTGAAACCTCCGGTACCAACGGCAATCAATCAACGTGCCAAGTTTACCTGGAGGAGACAGTAGTTGATGATATAAAGCAATTAAATTGTACTTTTCTAACTTTGAAGAAACACCCTCTGATGAATAAATGAAATGCTCTTCTTTTTATCACATAAAAATATTTATTTTATAGATAATAATTGTATTTATTAAAAAGTAATTTACTGAACAAAGTACCTTTTTTAAATTGAATAGTTTATTGTACTTTGATTTCTTTTGTAATGTGATTGTTTCATAGAGAAGAAAATAAAATTCGTTTACATGGAGATGTGTTGAACATTTTTCCATCGTGTTTAGTAAGTATTAGTCATGTTAGATAAACCATGTCAATGGATACGTTGAGGTGATAGGACAAGCAATTTTATAAAGTTGTCAGACTTTGTTCAAATTTTATATTTGCATTCTTCATAATATCCCCGAAGTACTTCAAACAGTTCGATTAAATCATCAATGTCAAAATAGTCATATTATTATGAAATAATCGTTTCCGCGTGCGCCACATATCGTTGTTTTTAAATAATCTTTGAATCATAGACAGAACACACCTGGTCTTCATTGTAGAAGCAATTTGTGGCAAAATGATATCCCAATGGTTGATATTACTTTTTTTAACGGGTTTTAGACATTATATAGGTAAGTCATCAGAAAATATCACAACCACATATTTTATATGTGCCGAAACAATAACTTATAAAAATAAAATAAAACTAAGAAACGACTGAAAATGATGGTACAAAATTTATCATTTTGTGTGCAGATTTTATTTATGAACAAACAACTGATACGGCTATATCACTTGTCCATAAAAACAAAGATGGAAACTTTGAATCGAATATCGATGAAGTTGAAAAAATCTTGCTGAATCCTGAAATTAAAGACTTGAAAGTTACTATCATATCAATAGTTGGAAAGAATAGAAGAGGAAAAAGTTTTTTGTTGAATTTTTTCCTGCGCTACCTCAATAGTAAAGTAAGAAATTATCGTATACAATAAGTATATATTTTTATCAAGATGGATTATAATTACAGGTGTAAATGTTTTAAAAATACAATAATACCGTATGAATAATAAAATTTTTCATTTTCATTTTCAAATGTTGAAATCTTTTCAAGTTTTTTAATTGACAAAATCGTTTGTGAATGAAAATAGACTAATGGTAAAAACTACTGGATGGGATCTGATTATGATGAGCTTAAGGGATTCGCGTGGAAGGTACAATCTGAAAGAGTAACGACTGGAATCCTTATATGGTCAAAGATATTTGTGACTGAATTGAATAATGAAAAAATTGCACTCATCTTGATGGACACACAAGGAACAATTGATGATGAATACACTATGACAGAACATGCAAAAATTTTTGGAATGGTTACACTTATGTCATCCTTTCAAATTTATAACGTTATGCATGACATAGAAGAAGATGAATTACAAGCTCTAACTGTTTTTACTAAATATGCAGAGAAATGTCACAAATTATGGGGTGAAAAGGTAGGACAGAAACTTCAAATTTTAGTCCGGGACTGGAGTTATCCCTATGAATTCCCTTATGGTTCAGAAGGCGGCGAACTGAAGCTTCAAGAAAAATTAAGTACCAAGGATCGCAAACCAGAATTCATCAAAGTGCGTGAAGCTTTGAAATCAAGTTTTGAAGATATCTCGTGTTACTTAATGCCACATCCAGGAGTAGAGATTTCATCGAATCCCAATTCCGGTGGAAAATTGTCTGCGATGAATAGAACGTTCGTTAAATATTTGAAAGAATATGTACCATTCGTATTATCAGAAGAAAATTTAACTCTGAAAAAATTTAACGAGAAAGCAATAACCGTCGCTGACTTTGTTCATTTGATCAGATACTACCAGAAAATATTGAATCAAACGGACGATTCCGAGTCCAAGAATACTTCTGAGGTAAATAATTCAGTTTTTAAACAATCTTCAAAGTTTTCTTTCAAGTTAACAATAAACTTGATTTTTATAGTAAAGTTATTTTATTTTTTCTAAAATGTTTGGTATCTTTTCTGCAGGTCCATATTCCAACAGCTTTAAAATTTGCTCGAAAAAGAGCTACTGATATATATAATTACTTTTCTAAAGTAGTATCTGGGCTTTTTGATGAAACTGAACCGGAAGGAATTAAAGGGAAATATCAAACAAACCTAAGCGTAAGTTTTAAACATCTAATCACTACTATTATTTTGCTTTAATAATATTCCTTTTTTTATTCAATTTAATTCAATTTTAATTTATCATATTCCATTTTTTACATTACGTTATTTTTTTTGCTGAATATAAAGAATATGTACCACTCCATCAAGAATCGTGTCGGATCCTTAATTTTCGGAAAACCTCAGAAACAAAAGTCGAAGAAAATGAAATATTTCCTTGCAACATTTGGAACATTAACGGGTGCATTTTTGGGTGGACCTCCAGGAGCAGCTGCGGGAGGCGTTTTCGCATATTATTTAGATCATCTATTTCTGAACAACGATGATTGATGAATAAAAAAGTCATTCACTACATTCAAATTGCCAAACTTTCTTATTTTATAATCATGAATACTAAGAGTACCAAAGGTAGTAGGAGTGGATGATTATAATTAATCATTCAATCGCAATTATTTGAACAAAATATTCAGTTCGCAAAATTTAATATAGTGAAAATTTAATTAATCGAATACAATTTAAGAAACTAGTTTAATTTAATTCACCGATGAATATTATTTTTCGTTTTGATTTGGCGCTTAAAATTCTAGTTCGTTCAGATCGGCCAGGTGTCGATGGTGAAAAAAAGAAAGTGCGCATGCGCGGCGACAGTGTACGACCAAAGTGACAACAATCAATGTTGCGTGCAAACTCCATGGTCTTGTGACGTACTTTGACGTAATTCCACAAATTTTACAATGGAGTGTGTACGCTCTAGCATTTAATCGAATTCATTTAGAATTCCGTCTAGTCACAAAAGCGAACAACCAACAAGCGCCTCAACAACAGTTTGACACTTCACTCGGCCATCATGGACAGTAACAAGGACGAATCCGAGAGGTGCATCGAGCTCGCTGAGCGATATATCGCAGAGAAAAAATTTGACGAGGCGGAAAAATTCTTGCGCAAAGCGAAAAAACTCTACCCCAATAACAGAGTTGACGGTTAGTAGAACCACGTCATAAGTTCCTGTTTAGTCGTTTGATCCAAAATCTTCGAATCGTTTTGACGTCAGAGATTAGAATTGTGAAAACTCATTATTTCTGGCCGGAGGTTCAGCTCGATATTCGCACATCCTTTATTTTTAGAAACTCAAAAAATTACCTTTTTTTATGTTATTAGTTGTGCCAATTTCTTTAACACTTCGAAAATGTTTTCAGAGATCCTGGCAAAAGTTGCAACACTTTCGAAACAAAATCCAAAACCGGAGCCTGAATCAGAGGTCCGACGGCGTCAAAATGCAAATGTCAACAAAGAAAATGTACGACCCGCATCGAGTGATTATACCAAAGAACAGCTCGAGGCTGTCAAAAGGTAAACATGCATGATAAAATTAAATTTTGACAGTAGTTAGGTAAAAGCAACGAAAATAATGAGTGCTTAATTTTTTTCATTCTCAGGGTTAAAAAATGTAAGGATTATTATGACATGTTGGGAGTCACCAAAGAAGCGACCGACAGTGACATCAAGAAGGCTTACAAAAAGTTAGCTCTGCAATTACATCCGGATAAAAATAAAGCTCCTGGTGCTGCCGAAGCTTTCAAAGGTATAATCATTTAGGACGTCACGTGTCATGAATAAATAATTAGGCAAAGTCACAAACAAAGTCATGAACTTGTTTTTTTTTTCAATAAACGTAAACTTTTTTCAGTTGTTGGAAATGCGGTTGCCATTTTGATAGATGTAGAAAAGCGAAAACAATATGACATGTATGGATGCGACGAGGAGAGATTGCAAAATCATGGTCGGCATTCTGGAACGACGCACTATGAGTACGCAAGAAGTTTTGACGGTGAGAATAAAAAATATAAAATAATCTAACTAAACATTCATATATGACGCCCATATATATTGCCTTTAATTTATGTTTGACAAATGCCTCATATATGAGCTCATATATGTGCCCATATACAAATTGATCGTCACGAATTTCTTTCTTTTGATATGAAGCAAAAAATTGTTTTTCAGATACAACGGCGGAAGAACTGTTTAACATGTTTTTCGGAGGCGGTTTTCCTCAGCAGGAATTTTACGTCCGTCGGAACGGCGGCGGTCGCTGGATGAGGCAACCTGAAGCGCAGACACAACATTCTCACAATCAGGTAAACGTTTGAATTTAAAAATGAATTAAAAGGTTAAGATACTCTATTTCTGAGACATTTCATTTCATTTTTAGGGCATTTGACATAAAGTGTTTCAATTTTTTACGCTACTTATTTTCGCCATTATGTTTTATTTCTTTCAATAGGTATATCTGACAACAATTGTTATCAAACTTGCATTGCTCTTTTCTAGTTTGTAAATTATGTAAAAATGTTGATACAAAGTTTTTCTTTTTGGCTTTCAGCAAGCACATGGGTATATGTCGATCGTGCAAATGTTGCCTGTTCTCTTATTGATAGTATTAACAATGTTAAGTAGTTTTTTAATATCTGATCCGATGTACAGCTTACACCATAGTCCGTGAGTACAATTTCAAATAATCAAAATATTCAAAACAATCTCAAAACGAAGTTTGATAAGTGAGAAATTAATTGACTTTTAAAATTTTCATTTCAGAAAATACACAGTTCAAAGAACAACACAAGAACTCAAAGTACCGTATTATGTAAAAGAGAATTTCCATACCGAATTTACAGGAAACTTTCGAAGACTGGAACGTTCAGTCGAAGAGGAGTATATCAATTACCTAAAATTAACATGCTATAGAGAAAATAGTTACAGTAAGCATTTAATTTGTTCAATAATTTTTTCATCGATTGAGTTTTATACTTGAAAAATGGATTAAAATGTAATCTGATAATTGCAGAAGAATCAATGGTATGGAAAGCGAGAAACCTCGGCAGCCAAGAGATGTACAAATCGGCCAGGAACATTGAAACCCCATCCTGCAAAAAACTCCAAGAGATGAATATAGCATAGCACCTGTTTCGTCCCTAATTTCCCGAAGCACTTGTTTTTTGGTCTCGCGTGTATAACAGTTGACTGAATCGAAATTAACGAAACCTGGAAGTCGCTTCTCAATGATCCATTCTTGTTTTGTATTATTTGTGTATCGATTTTTGTAAAAAAAAGTATTTCCTGTAGCACTTCAGTTTTACATTCACACGCGATAATCACTTTTGTTCTCTTGCCTTTATTGTTTCATTTAGAAGAAAAAAAATTTAAATCTGCACCTAAAAATTAATTAGGATGCAAACAATCATGTGTTCCGTAACTGGAAAACAAAGGCCGAAGTAGCGATACTTGGCCGTTTCGTTCCAATTTCGTGTTAGCATAATCGCTGATTTGTACGTGTACATACCGCACGCGTATTAAATTATTCTATCAATATTATATATCGATAATATAATTTTGTTATTGTGTATCATTCATAGATTTACGATATACTCGAGCGAAACGTTGATATATGGTTTCATATTTGCATCCATATGGCATCAGAGGAACCATATAAGTTTTTACTTGGGACACTTCTTGATAAATTGTATTTGGTTGATGAAATGATTTCACTTGCAAACCATTGATAATTACTTTTTGTTATCTACAAAAGCGTTTTTTTTTCGCTAGACTGTTATTATTATCATAATTGCAGAACATTTTAAATATATGCCGTTTTTGAAATTTCAATTTTCGTTCACTTTTGTTTGCAACTAAACTGTGCTCAATTTTCTTATTTCTGAAAAAACCTACTTAAGATAAATTTTTCACGTTTTTAACAATTGTTTGATAAAGTTATAAAATTAATATTCAAGTTACGAACAGATAAAATAAATTTATCGAAATGAGTGTGTTGCTCCTGATTTGCGACAGCGTAAAACATTTATTCTTTTGTTATTTATTTGGAATTGTAAATAGAACAATTTTAATAAAGACAACAAGACGACAGTCCTCGAATGAGTCAGTTTCCCTTTTGTTCAATTAAAAACAAATCGTTTTTATTCATAATTTTAATTACAAACAAATGTACATTACAAATAGCACAGCGGATAAGCACGCATGAGAACCGAAAAAGAAAGTAGAAGTATAGGTAGATGCATCTTTGAAAACCGAAGATCTATACTATTCATACAAGAGACACCTATGACCAAATTTTTATTCTCGCCCGAATTTAATTTTCTTTACAGAAACGTACAAATTGCCTGAGACAAGTTATCCTAGAAAACCCAGTTCGACTTTTCGTAGCCCAGCTTCACGTTCATCGTCAGACTCGACGCAACTAAACAAGATTTTGCAAAATAAGTTTTCATCTCCCTCATATTTTTAGAAAGACGTCCCAGTGAAATTGCTAAGATCCCTAAGAACAAACTGATTTTAATTTGCCTTGCTTCTACTTTTCTATTTTTGTAAAAACAATATTAAAAAATGAACAGAATAAAAGTTAAGATTTATCAATTAATACATTGGGAATTCATTTGACAAATTTATTGGTCCATTTTATTGGATTCAGCTTAATTTTAGACTGGAATTAACAAGTCTAAAATGTTTAGCTGTTCCACTGGGATGTCCCCTTTGGACTTTCGCTGAGATCTCCTCCGATATACATAATAATTGGACATCCAGTAAAATAACGTACCGAGTACGCAGAAACAGTTACAACGTTAGAATAAAACTCGTATATATTATATATTATCAATACAGTTATTTAAATAATTGCACAATGAGTAATGTTTTTCTTTTAATTTTACACAAGCACGTATTCGAAGGATGCGACAGTTCTTTCAGTCTTTTCGTCCGAACTTTCAACAATTCACTGACAAATAAATAGATTAGACAACTAAACTGGCCGGATTGATTTGAAAATCAAAACTGGCAGTTTTTGATTTCTTCTTTTTTTTTTCCTTACTTCCAAATGGATTGCAAATAAAAATCGTAAGCACTTTGCCTTAAATTAATAGCGACGCTGCCTCTGAGCTTTTGTTTTTGGCGCATGATTCGAATACGCGACATTGTCGCTGTTATGATATGCGTTTGTGAAATTAAATTACAAGACTCATACAAAGACAGGACACAATTAAAAAAAATGACGCCTAAGACGAAAACACGCATAACAATCCGTAGATGAGTGTCGATGACGAGTCACAATTTATGCCAACTTTCTCTCGTGGCGAACAAAAATATCAAGGCATGCTTGAAAATTTTCCCGAAAACATGCTGGTGACTTTCTCTGTTCGATAAGTTTGCTCCTTGCATTTTTTCTTCTCTCTATTTTTTTATTTACTTTTCTTTATGTCTATATCGCTTATAATTACAGTTTTATCGATTAAAAAACGATTATAACGGATTTTAGACTCATATAAATTACAAGTAGGTAACAAGTAAGTTCACGCAATAACAAAACTCTGGCTGACTTGTGATAGGAGAGTGCAGGTATTTCGTGTTTCTTTTTTTCCATACATTTTTTAAAAATTTTTTCAAGTTTTTTTTTCGTCCCACCCCCACCCGTTTGTTTTTTTTTTTTTCAGTGCACGACTTTAAGAAACGCGAAAAAGATATGAACGGTAATAGCGACACTTCGTAATTTAATAGTCATTTTAATTTGTAATGACGATCGGTTGAATTTATTCTAGACTTCAAATCACTTATGGCTAATAGAGTTATTTTACTTTTATTAATAATGAATGCACGAAAAAGTTGTGATTAAGTTGGAGCAAAAGTGTCCGCGGTTCGGCCTTACCTGTACCTCTCTCAGATTTATTACCATGTTGTTTCTCTTTTTTTTTGCGTTTTACAAGTTCTCCGTAAGCGAAAGCGAAATGGGTGCAAAGTTACAATCGTGTTCCGGCTCGCAAGAACATTTGGCATCGTTGGAAAAACAAACATCAACCGAAGACTGGAGGGTAGCGTACGTTGAACACAGTTTTTTTTTCTCTGATGAAACTCGTTGGACACTCGCTCCGATATTTAGTATCACTTAAAACGGTTACTTGAGTGAAACCACATTTTAGACATCAACCACCATCTTTTTATGGATGTCTGTATTACCTACAACCTGAAAGAAACAATTTTTATTTTTATTCATCACAAAAGTCAATTTTTCGATTTCACAGTTCATTTCTTTTTTTTTCTTTTGACATTCAAAATTTAAACTGCACTCCAATTACCGAACAAAATTCCTCGAAACTAATTTTTCCATCCTCATCCTTATCAGCAAAAAGAATTGTTTTGTCGACGATCTGTTGCAACTGCGTATCTTTGAGATTATTGCCGACCATCATTTTCAAGACTTGGAAAAGTTCCCCGTTGCTTATGTATCCGTCATTGTCCATGTCATAAATTCTAAAAGCAAATCTCAGTTTGCTCTCTTTATCACCCTGCAAAAAATGAGTCTTAAAAATATACAATTTAAAATGAGAAATTTAAAAATATCATTATTCTAAAAATATAAACCTCTTTTTTTTAATAAGGTATAATTTTATTTTTGTTTTTCGAAAATTCTTGATCTCGTTTACCTTAACGCTAAATTGTGAAACGCCCTGGATAAACTCTTTAAAATCTACTTCGCCGTTGCCATCTGCGTCAAAGATCTCAATCACTCGTTGAACGAGAGGATTCTGTTGCAATTCTGGTAGTGACATAAACTCATCAATGCTCAGAGCACCGCTGTTGTCTAGATCAAGTTTCCGAAACCGTTTGCCCAGTCTCCTGATCTCATCAGCATCGACTAAAAATAAAAATGGCTTGGATAGATCAATTGCAAATGAAACAAGAGATTGCAACCCTTGACCAAATGATATCTCATTTCTTTTGACTATAGACTTTTCATCGAACTGCAAATTTTAATTAAAATAAAATTTGTTATTAAAATTATTGATTATTTATTAATTGATTATTTTTAACAATATAAAGTTCAACATAAACTAACATTTAACATGATTCATTGAGATAATTATTTCGTTGAAAATTAACTGATTTCACTGATTTGTTTTGACAGTATTGATTTTCCAAGGGACTAGAAGAAATCCCCTGAATCATGATTATAAAAACAAAGTCGGGGAAAAGATATCCTTGAAATCAATAAGAGAAGAAAAGTAAACAATAAAAAATAAAGTTATACATTTTGTTATCAGAACAAAATGAGGTTTGCAAAAATCGATTCACCAAAATCGTTGGAAAAACAATTCAAAAAATCAAACCAAAACAAACAAAAATGCATTAAGACGTGACATTCGAATTTGATTTACGACCCGATGAGCAACGTGACAACTGCATAATTAATGCGCATTGTTGTTAAAATAAGGTTATTCGGGCGATCCCACTCACAGTTTGAGCATAATTCCATCGGCAGCGACGCTTCGTTTCCCTGAAACAAGCGAAACAAAAGTCAAAACAACGTTCATGATCCCGTGCGACGCCCGAGCTCCAAAATCGGGCGAACAGAGCGGCAAAAACGCAACATCAAGTGTTGTTTCTCGAGCTCGCGCGAGCGCCTCGCGATACAAAAACAAACGCGATGGCAGCCGCGGGCCTTCTCGTGCGTAACTTTTCCCGTTCAGTTTTTGCTTACCATCTTGACAGCTCGTACGACGCCTTCGGATGGGTTTTCAGCAGCTGATCAATCGGGCGGAGAGGATCAATTGTTTTTCTACTTGCGACTTCGGGGTACACACAACTGTAGTCTGCAATAATGACTGCTCGGCTCGTCGCCAATTTCACACCGAACAACTTTTATCAATCAGGTGGTGAGGTTATGTGCACCTAACTTCAGTACGATCTTTTTAACTTCTCTCTCTGCATAACATTTTCATTGTTTTCTCACTTTGGTTTTGTGAATCAGGTAAAAATACTTTTTTAATTATTTTCTCTTGCAATTTTAGAACATCTGACTTATTTTCTTTTCACTTTTATTTTTATTTGTATCAAGTTTGCTTTCATTATTTTGTTTTTCTTTTACTTTTTTCAATTAAAAATATATCTTTGTTCGTTATTTAATTTGGTGTTTTGATTTGTTATTGTGGTTGTGTTGAAGAAAATATTCAACAATTCAACAGTTGGATTTATTTTTTAGGTGACATTTGTTTGCAGATAAAAAGAACAATTTCGAAGAGGGGGGAACCGTGACTCTGACAGGGGCAGCATTGTTGCACAGTCAATATAGTGACTTGAGATAAATCAGCTGGAATGCGCGAGAGCCACATGCAATGGTCCTAGTTGTGCGTGTGTTGCTTCTCGGCGGGTTGTTCCTTGTGCTCAGCCATGCCCAGGAGGACTCGACTCTGCCCTGGTATGAAACCCTGCCGGCTGTCGCGATGGACTACAAAGTGCACATCGACCCGGGCAAGGAGGATTGTTATTATCAGTACGTGAATCCCGGCGCGACGTTCTACGTCAGTTTTCAGGTGATTGTAAAAGCAAAACAAAAATTATAACAAATCTGACGTTCAAAAAATTAATCCAATTTGTGTTTGTTTTTGGTTTGTCTGGACACATGTATTTTTGACAACGTGTACAATTTTGTCTCAACTTTTGGTACCATATGCCGTGATTCGGGGAACAGGTGTTTTGAATGAAAATCAGATCAAAAGTGTGCAAACGTTTGTCAGACGTTCGAATTATTATTTTTATTTTATTTATTTATTTATTTATTTGAAGTTTATTTTGGAGCAATAGTTGAGATTTTGGTTAGTGGGAGAACAAAAAAATTCTGGTAACGTGTTGGTGAAAGCAGAGCCCTCTTGAGTGATTTGTACAAATAATTGTTATTAATATTAAACTTTCACAATGACATGGTTGAATTAAAAGTTTTCTATTAAAATTTTGATCATTTCATCTGATACAATTTATTTGTAATTTATAACTTTGAAATAATTTGAAAGACAACATTTTCAGTTCGTATTATAAAGACGAAAGATGTATATAAAAATTGTAATAATGTTAGGTAATCCGAGGAGGAGATGGAAAGGCAGGATTTGCTGTAAGAAATCCTCAGGGCACGTTGGTACATCCGTACGAATGGAGGCCAAGTGCAGATTATGAAGACAGAAACGTCGCAGGCGGTTATTACAGTGTCTGCATTGACAACCAGTTTTCAAGATTTGCTGCCAAATTAGTCAATCTATACCTCACTGTTATAAGGTACGATAAATAATTTTAAATCAACTATCGATTTTTCATCTGAATTAGTTTTAAATTAATCTTTTCATTGTTCTTTTATCAGGTATGATCAATGGGAAAAGTTCACTAAAGAATTGGAAGACTTGAATATTTCTGTAGAGAATTCAACGGTAAGATAAAAGAAAATTTTTAATTAAAATTCATTTATTCATTAGTAGATTAAAATTTTAAACTTTGTACTCTTTTTGCAGAGAATTTTAATGGGCGTGGAACAAAACATCAACGAGATGTTGCAGTTCCAGCAAGCAAGCCGGAGTCGCGAAGCGAGAGATCTGAGTTTGCTGACGGATAACAACGCTTACATTCCAAAATGGTCTCTCGTTCAAATAGCTATCATTCTAGCGTCCAGTTCCATGCAAGTTTATTTTGTACGAAAACTCTTTGAGACTGGTTCCTCCGGCTATACAAAAGTGCGGATTTAAATTTTACGACCAAAAAAACATGCTCCAACTATTTTATTTGCAATCCGAATTTTTTTATTCTCTCATGTCACTCATACTTTGTACAGTAAGAAATTCGTATGGCTGATGATCATTAAGCAGTATTTTTAACAATACCAACGACAGTTTTATACTTTTGATACCGACAAATCATAAACTCCAACCAATTGTTGTTAATCGCAAAAGGGATGTTTTAATGTAAATTTTATCTTATTTGAATGTACTTATAAATCGATCAACGAGTATTATGTTCGTGTTACAAATACAAAGATTATGGGGTGTTACGACAAGACTGTTGATGCACATGTGAATCAAAATTGTTACGAAATACGGGGAGTTGTATTTTTTAACGGCTATTAGCTCAACCATTTGTATGCTGTCTCCCTCCTGAAAATTTGTTTGTCACATTATTTTTTAACCTTTTAAATAAACAGATGAAAAGAAATGGATGACAAATGATTACTCAATTTCAAAAAGCAAATTTTATTGGAAAATGTAATATGCTGGAAACACTGAAAGTCCGACAGTTCATACGACACTTCTGTCCGCTGCAAACACTTCGCCTGAAAAAGGATTATCAATTTGATTACTCGATCTTTAATGCTACTTTGTACATTCTGACATGTCTTTCTAACAAGACTGTCCCTAAGTGTTTCCACACAAACTCATAATTTTGCAACAGATTTCTGAGTTGCAAACACTACCAGTACATTGACTAGAATCATTTTATTTCATCAAATCAAAATGCTCTCTGTTTATAAATCTTTTCGTTAACTTTGTCAGAGGTACGAATCGCTTGTTTAAGAACTTAAACACTTATACAAAATGAAATTAAAGTTGTGGCCTCTAACAAAAATTTGTTCAAGATGGTTGTCAGATCTTAACTCAGATTTCAATAAAATTGACATGACATACATTTTAACGAATTGAGATAATCATTTCAGACGACTGTAAAAGCACAACCACCGTAAACAGATGATGATTATGAAAATCAAGTTCACAAGGATTCGCTTAAAATTAGCATGAAAAACTTATAAAAGGGCCGTTTGTAAAATGACCATTATAGAAACCTTTGGGTTTCTTGCTATTGCACACAAACAACTCCATCCCGTTATTCTATAGAATAATTTACACTCATTTATCACAGTACTTGCACTCTAATAACATTCGTTGACAACTAATTCCGTTGAGATTGAATTTTTTGCACGGTTACATAGCCTGAATCAAATCTTTTTTATCTGATTATTATTTTTTTAAACTTCAATACAAGAGCAACTAATAACGTTTAATTTCATTTAGATATTGCATGTGCTTATAAAATATGCAACATATAACTTGTATATTCGATGTTTTTAGATAGATTGGATACAAAGATAGTATTTTTGGATAGAAAAAAATGCCGTTAGACATTATGAAATACACTTTGGAATTAAGTTGAATTAAAAAACCGCTCGGCAAAACAGTCAAAGATTGTTCTGCAAGTTGAAAGGTAGGTGAATCACTTAAGGAGAATTATTTACAGGATCAAGGACACATCCATATAAAATTATTTCCATCGCAGGGTCAAGAAATTTTTCAGATCATCATTTTTTTCCCCGTCGTTAAACTTTTCAACAGCTGGGGTGAAAGAAAGTGTCACATCGAGGAAGATTGAAAGCAAAGCTTTTCAGAGAGCCTTATAAAATTGATACAAAATTGTTCACACCCTCGGTTGACATTTTTCTTATTCATTTTGTTTTTTTTTTCTCTCATTCTTACACGATAAGTAACGCCGATTACAGATCGCTTTTAGAGGCACAGAGTAGTTGAAATGAATAACTTTTTTCTTGTGATTCAGGCACTTTAGTGCTCGTTACGATCGCGGACGATGAAAAGATAAACATCACTCGCAATGTTACAATTGTCCCGCGGTGAAATTGAATTTCACTTGTGAGATTCTTTTTGTTTCTCTTCGCGTTTTTACAAATTTTTTTGTCATTAATTTTATTTCATTTGTTTTTCATCATATCTTTTCGTCGTTTCGCGAAATTTTGGAAAAGTTGATCAACATTGTACGGAAGGGATAATTGTTCAACAACAAACGTGTACATCACACTTGACGGTTTACAAAATACTGAGATTATTATTGCACTGACGAATTGCTCGTGGCTGCTTCAAAAGTGACCAGTTCCGCTTGTTTGATGGGATATGTTTTTAGCCCTTTCATATCTTTGACGTTTGTGCAAACACAAGACTTTGAGTCACATTTACAAAAGTTCGTAATCCTAGTTTTAATTTTGTTATTTTTCTTCCGTCGAATTCTTTTCTCCTCTTCTAACTTCATTTCATATTGCTGACGAACAAGGAATAATAAAATTAGTTTCGGTTAGTTTCGTACATTTTTATGCTCATTTTTTTATTAGTTGATTTGAAAAAAATTTGAACTTTTCAAAAACAATTCATTGTTCAGAGAAAAACATGTCTGAGGGATAATAGAATATATTTTTTCATGAACACTGTTTTTTTTCAAGTTTTGCAATTCGTTTACTTTGTTTTTCGTTCGTATTTGTGTTTTGGTTTCATAATGCACTTTTTGTGGCATAAAAAACTTTGTGATATTAAGAAACTAGACACCAGCTCACCAAATTTCATTGCAACAATTACTATCTCTTTTTTGTTATTTTTCCACCTTACAAAATTTGTCCAGAAGGAAGGTCAAGAGTGTAGGTACTACATTTAAAATACAATGTAATTTATCTGGAACTTTTTCTGACTACTTCGGTGCACTAGATAAATAAATTGTTGCTCTCATTAGTCATCTCTTTGATAGTTCTATCTCTACAATAAATTGAGATCGTTTAAAAGAGTCTTCTTAGAGTTGATTACATTATAAAGTATTAATCTGCCAATTCCAAAAACAATGCACCATATTGATTAAATTAAATTTAAATAACCTATTCTTTCAATATAAATTATTTTTAATTTACGTAGAATCATATTTAGTCATTTGGTCAATAAAATAGTTGAAGTTGAATTATTGAATACAAAATGATTACAAAAAGTTTTAAAACAAATTTTGAGAACGTCCCACTTTTTTGTCCCGCTGCAACAATCATGCTCGGTGTTGTAAATACAAAAAAAATAGTTTGTGAATATTCATTAATTCTAATTAATTCTTAACAATTTCTGTTAATATGATAATTTAACTTTGTGCTAAAATGGGACGTTTCCCATTTGTTTTCAATTATATATATATTTGAAGAAATAGAAAAAAATTAGTCTCGCTCACAGTTTAAATAACAGACTAGACTTTGGCACAACCGGGATAAAGATCGTCGTTAAGTTTTAGTTGTTCAGATCATGAATAGCTTGCTGGATGCGTTTGACGTGGCCAATCTTAGTGATGCCGAGTTCCTTAAGATCGCGTCGAGCAAGTGCGAGCAGCTCCTTCCCTCGGATGTCGTGGGAGACAAAGTTGCTCGCGTATTCGCCGAGCTGCAGATTTTCCAGCCAAATGCACACTTCCTGGACGCCCCAGAGGGTCACCTGGTCACGCATCGCGTGGTGACTCGTCCCACTTGGTGGTCCTGATCGCCGGAATTTCAACCAGAATAGCCCACGATGACGATTCTTTTTATCAGACTAAAAATTAAAAATTGTTCAATTACCAAGTCAGCAAGAAAAAAATTATAAAACAGCAGTTTATAGAATAAAACGTTTTACTTGTTCATCAGGAGGTAGATTTTGCAAATACACCAATCCACATCCATTTTCATCGAAAACACACTTCTTCAGCTCTTGCTCCATTGATGCTAAAGAGATCGATAATTTGTTCTCCAAGTCTTCTCTTAATTTCTAAAAAAAATAAAGAGGAATACAATAAACAGAACGAAAATAATCAATCGGATTAAATAATTTTACCAATTTTATTTCTTTGAAAGTATCAGTGTTCAATTTACCAAATGATGTGCTTTATCCCTGAGCAGCTCGCAGGACTCCTCGTAAAGTTGCCTCGCGCTTGACACCAATTCCGTTACAATCGGCCTCAAGGTCGGCTGTAAAGAACACAAAAATGATGAGAACAAAAATACAAAATTAACTCGCGCGTTAAATGCAATAATCAATAAGAAAACTAACTCCTTGAAGTATTTTTCCATCGGGATGTATCTTTTCGATAGCTGCCGAGGTCTGAGTGGCAATCATGTACAGATCTCTCTCCAAACTCGGATGAGACACGATGAGCAGTTTCACCCATTTGACCAACGTTGCAACGACTTCAATGAAGCCAAAGAGGACATTCAGTTCGTCGTCCACGAGGTTCAGTTCTTTTCCTTCCATAAAGGAGTTTCTGTGATGCGACAGTGAACTACTCAAAGTAGATGACGATTGGGACAACATAGCAGCCATCGAGTGTCGTTGCTTTTCTTCCCAAGATTTTAACGATTCTTCCAAAGCCTGAAACACCAAATTAAGAATGATTAAACAAATAGAAAAATTGTCAATTGTAAAATTAAAATCAATTAACTAACGCGATTTCTGGAGAGCATCTGCATTCGATTTTTGTGGATAATTCGAATGATCCCTGGCGATTGGAGCCAAGCTTCGCCGTCCACTTGGATCGGGACCTCCTCATCGCCCAAAATGTTGATCTGCACGGAATGGCACTGTGCTATGCGGTGATGTTGAAGGTTTATTAGTCTCGAGGCTGCCATCTGCACCGAACCAAAAACCGCTACAACTTCAAGCACTCGATCGTCAAACGATGGTGCGAGAAAAATGTCGCCTTCCTTTTTGCTACCCCAGAAGTTTGTTCCTCCCATGAAACTAGAAATTAAACAAAAATAGTTTTCTCCGAGTTAGTCAGTTCTCTCTGATTGTTTTTGCAGAACATCTCAGTTGTAAATTTTTCTTTAGCTGCAAAATTTGTTACAAAGTTTTTGTAATTCTACCTGGGGATATTCAGTACAACAATTCCCTGCAAGGAAGGAAGTGGAATTCTTTGTCCATCGCATTCCAGCTGCACTCGCTGGTCAAGATTTTTGTAAGTCTTTTGCAACCACTGTTTCGAGCCCAGGACGCCGTACCACATATAATTTTTAGCTCTCGATCGGCACTTCTCCGGGTGCTCCTCGCGTTTCTGATGAAAGTCCAAGCTTATCTTTGCATCTATTCCAATGCCAAAATAATTATTCATCACGCAACGCTCGGAATAGCCTTCTCTGAAAATTTCAATCCATTAATATTAACAGGCAATTCGAAATGTCACTTTGCGATCACGTTTTTGACATTTAAATCTACTAACAGCAAAGTTTCATCGGGGTCCATTAAAGGTGAAACAGCAGCACATAAAGCGTCCGCATTAGCAAGCAGGGCTTGGCTAATCAAGCCTGCGCCACTCGTGACGTCTGCAAAGGTAATTAAAATGAGGTTTATAATTAAAATTCTTGTTGTAATGGAAAGTTCATTCTTCGTTTATCAAAATGTCAACAGTCGACACTCACTGGGCCACATGGGAAGCCTAACCAGAGGATTGATGATGGGTAGCTTTTTGGCATCCTCGGTTTTATCCACAGACTTTGATCTTTCATGACGCAAACTCATGTTTGAACCAAATTTAGCAGCTGCCGCCAGAGATACCACTTCCGACGGTTTCAATAAACTTCCGCTGCTTATTCTCCTTGTTGCTTGGGGCGAACATCCGGTGTCTAGATATTCCACGTGTACTGAAATTGTACATATCGATTTCCGTTAATATTCACGAATTGATTTTAGAAGTTGCATAAAACAAATTATGAACAGGAATAAAAATGACATTTACAAATGCAAATAAGGATTATAACAGAATGCAGATGACAAACAACGGAATGCAAACAAGGATGTTATTTTGTGTATATTAGTGAAATTACATTTCTGCACACTCTCTCCGCTGGGTCTTCTAAAATGCGGATGAATGAAATCACGCAGATCCTTCTCGTGCCTACTCTTAGTAGAGATGGAAGGACTCGGAGGATCTACAATAATCGAAGGAAAGTTTGGATTTCGTTTCATGAGAGGCACATAAGTCTCTTCAATACAATGTGTTTGTTTTTCACGGCCAGATTCGGGAGTCGGGAAATTACCGTCTTCTGATAATGGTTTTTTCGTCTCTTCGTTGATCCCCAGATAGCTTGATTTCAACATCTAAAATCAAAGCAACGAAATAAAGATTAAAATAAAAAAATAAACTTTGAAAATAAGGTAAACTATTTCATATGAATCGAATGTTCTTCTCACATCAACATTATTTGCAGCCAAGGTTTTAGCAGGCCTTTTAACAGACCGCCTGGCAATGTCGCTTCCCTCGACGAATTTAGCCAAACTGCAATACTTCGGTTTCTCAACCTGTTCGGATTTCAAACAGTCACGCACCGAGTCATAACGTTCGCCCAGCATCGCGCTGTTTAGATCCTGGTTCAAGGAACTCATATCCTCGACGAGACTCTCGGAGTTAATGACGTCACTCAGATCGGAATTCTCTGGCGAGTCGATGTGACAGATTTCCGATTCGGAATGTTTTATTGAGTCGAGAATGTCGCTGTCTATGTGCCCTGCGAAGAGTTGAGCAAATTATTCGGATTTAAAATGATTTTCTAGTTTCGAGAGTTCAACAACATTACAGACAATCCCAGTTAAACATAACTTGATATAATAAAATTCGACATCCAATTTTAAATAAAATGTTAAAATAAAATGTTAAAATAATATTAATGTCAAGATACAATTCCATATTTTA
The DNA here is from genome assembly GCA_030522925.1 of Trissolcus japonicus. Taxonomy (NCBI): domain Eukaryota; kingdom Metazoa; phylum Arthropoda; class Insecta; order Hymenoptera; family Scelionidae; genus Trissolcus; species Trissolcus japonicus. The sequence goes on along the minus strand of JAPYZS010000072.1, from coordinate 10,313 downwards.
CGTTGAAAAAAACAATATTACCAATTTCACTCTCGCTGTTTTTCACGAGAAAACTGAACTTGGAATCCAGCGCCTCAGAAGCGATACTGTCGGTGCTGATTATACTGTTGCTGCAGCTCCCTTTGTCAACTTTGTTCCCGTCCGCCTGTTCTCCTTTCGCTGCGTCCGGCGAGTCTGAATCAGGCGAAATCATAGTGTCCTGTATCGTTGTGTCGTCTATCGAACTAGTGTCCAGAGTCTTAGGTGTCACCGTCACTTGAATGTCGGACTGCGTCATATTGCTTTCAACCGACTGTTGTTTCACCATCCTTGGTATAGATTTCTCTTCAAGAATCTCCTTAACAGTTTTCTCCAATGAGGAATCGTCAAAATTAAAAACACTGAAAAGACAATGTTCAATTATTTTCAAATTTTACGAACTCTTTTAAATATTCGTAAATTTTTTTATAAATATATCAATTTTTTCATTTTTATTATTCTTACATTCTGTAAGTTAGTTAAAATAAAAAAGAACATACTCCTGAGGCACATTTGAGCTATTTCGTCGGCTATCGGCGAACCCATCAGGGGCAGGCAACGTCAGCAATTCGTCAGCTTGAGAGTCTCTTCTCAAATCCGGCATCGGACTAAGTGAGACTAGATTTGGCATCGGACTTGAGCAAGGTGACGTTTCAGATCCAGAAGTAGGTGTGACGCTGTCCCCGTGACTTGGTGGAGTTAATGGGATCAACATATTATCACTCTTGTCTGTAATATCATGAAAATGAGAAAAATTACAATGCGAATAAAATTATATTTATTAATCCTTGCACAAATACTTTAAAAAGAACAAAAGGTTTACTCAGGTAAGGGGAACTCGCATCTGACGATAAGGTATTACTCGAAGCTTTCTTGGATTTTGCACTCGAACCGGGACGAATATGCTCCTCGATTGTCATCTCCGCCTGATCGATCACGCTTCTTACAGCATTTTTCAAGCTGCCGACTCTGTGATAAAAAGAAAGATCAAAATGACAGGAAAAAATGTCCTGTTCACCATCAAACAAACACCTAATTTAAAATTCCATTACCGAGATAGAATTTCGTCCTTCTCAACGGACTCCCTCTTCCGTCGGAGCCTTTTCAGATTCGTCATGTCCTTCTCCGGCTTCTCCAACACACCCTTTTCCTGATTGTCATTGAGCGACGGAAGATCGCAAGCGAAAGTTTCAAGGTCGGCATTGTCCGTGGTGTCGGATATTTCATCGTATCTGCTCAACACCTCGGACAATTCCTCTAACTTATTCTGCAACATCATACATTTCTCCTCCAGCGTCTGTTCCGTTCCCATGCTCACCGCAGAGATTGTCACGCGTGATACAAATTCTCTAACAGTCTCGCACAGATCTCTGAAATTGAGTTGAACAAAATTAACCATCTCAAAATGTTCTAACTAATATTTTATACATTCAATAATCTCAATATCAAATTATTAATGTAATAACGTTAACAAAATAATTAAGAAGGTAACAAAAGTACTTCGCGCTGTTGATAAGAGTGTCCTCCTTGTCGGTCTCGACGATAGCCGAGATATGGGAGATGACACTGTCCTGGAACTCCTGTATCACCGCCGTGCTCAAACTCGAGTCTTCGTTCTGGTTGATGGATAACTTCCTAAGCGAGATGCTGCGCTCGTACGTCATGATGCTCCAACGATCGAGCATCTTCGTCCCGGCTTTCTCGTATTTCTCCAGAAGTTGGGGCAAGTGCGTGTCGTCGTCGCAGGAGGCACCCCATCCCAGAACTCTAGCCAGATCGTTTCCAGTTCCCAGTGGAAGGACTCCCACTTGACACTGCTTCTAGAAAATTTTACATTATTTAGCCAATCTTCCGTGAGTTCAAATTCAAGTTACTGGTTCGGTTTCAACACTTACTACGAGATTACGAACGAACTCCACATGCAGATATTAATGACGAGAAAATAGGTTTGAGAAATTAGGAGCAGATAACACTGACACTTACCTCCTAGAAAACAAAAGGGATAAATTTGAGCGCAACTAAAGAGGTGCTATCGACTTGGTCCAGTCTGAAACGAAGCTATGAGACATGCTCTGGGAATAGACGACATAGTTAATCTGGTTACCAAAGACATTTGGTCAGCATGCGAACAAACATTTTGTAACATTCAAAAGTTTTTGAAAATAAAAAAAGTTTTAATAAGTGTAACAGCGGTGCTAATTAACACGATGAAGGTGTGCGATTGTTTGTAAGAACTGTGATTGAGATTTACGAGCTTTCCGTTGTTACACTCGCAAAATCATCATTTTAACGTTCATTGATTTATCAATAAAAAGTTCCCAAGTAATTGTTTTTTTACGTTTCAAAAGACTATAAAAGACTTTTGTTTGAGCATTCAACAATTTGTATAACCAGTAGAAGAATGTTTATTAATTTGTTCTTTTTATGGATTGCGCGACTTTGTTCGGTCTGCAAAAATTGATCAAAAATTTTGATACCTCCGAGCGATATCAATAAGATAAAATAAGCGTTAAAAGAAACTGTGGTACAATTCTCAAAGGAAATTGTGTTTGCTCGATCGCGAATTGCGTTTGTCTTCCCTTGACCTCTGGACTTTAAGGGATGAATCTTTTACTAAATCAAAACAAATTGAACGCAGCGTTGTGCAACGTGTAGTTGATTAACAGAAAGCAGAGGTCGCGAATAAAACAGCGGACAAAAAGTCGAACACGTGGACGAAACAGGTGCGCGCTTACGTGCATGCCCAGCCGATCGATTTCCGAGAGGACCCAGCCGACCGATCCATCTCCGCTGCATACTAAAATCCTAATCGGGTCGAAATGTCGGAACAGGCGTAACCTGCAAAAGGAATACAAAAATTATATATAATACAAAATGTCTCTGTTTGTTGAAAGTTTTCATTATAAATTCCAGCGTCATAAACGAGAATATATATTTCAAAGCATAAAACGTGCCAGGAGATGACGAACGTTTTATCGCTCGCAGTAAAGCTCCTTGGAGACGTAAATTTCAACATTACATCAGGTTCAACGTTAATGTGAAATTGCAAAAAAATATTCACCCTGGTCCAGGACCGCCTTTGATAAGATCAAACACTTGTGCGGGGTTGAGTAACTGCTTGAAGCGTCTAAGAAACTTGACCCCCTGATTGTCTCCGGACTTACTATTTACGAATACTAAAAGAGGACTGCATCCTGTCGGTCTGACCGCTTCCCAAGCTTCGTCACTGCCTGCAAAAAAACCAATTTTAGTCAAATACCGAAACATGTATTTAAAAAACTGTTTTTAGCATTCACTTGTTGACCTTCCAAAATTTGTTTATCTTCTAAAAAGTTCAAAATGTTTGTCCGGAAACATTTCTTTTGTGCCGTTATGTTTGTTCATAAACATTTTGACGTCATTCGAGTGATAATTTCATTTCATACTGTTTGCTTTGAACGTTTGCTCTAAATGTCACAGGGTGAAGTTAGGAGAGTAAATTTTGGAACGTTGACGTTATATTGTTTATTACGTAATGAAAGGTGGCATTATGTATACCTATACTGTGCAAGGCGGTGGGTGGAACGACGCTCAGTCTCGCAGGGCCCAAAGGACATTTGATGCTCATCGAAGGCCTGCAAGCCGTGTGCACGGTCGCCTTGCACCACAAACATCGCCAATCTTGTAATCTATAAATGATGTACTCAACGATTAGAACAACCAATCTGAACAGGACCAATCACCTTAGTCTCGCACTTTGCATAGTTGGCTTTTACAATTTGTTGATAAACGTAATCAATTGCAAACCGCATGGATATAACGAAATAAAAATTAATTGATGTTTTAACAAATTCTAAGAATAAAGTGAACTGGCCAGCGCTGCTTAATTAGTCATTTGATCAGTTTAAAATAATTTTTATTTATATAACCAGACTCGAAGAAGCAAAAGAGAGTCTGAACTCGTTCCAAAAATGCTTGAAATGTTTCTTACAGAATTAGAAACTTCTTTTATGACACGATCCTTTGAGATGAGAATATTTAATAACAAAGTTGCGAGTGCTGTATTAAGAGTTTAATGCATCACCTCAACACCGAGCCGCAAGTTTTTTCACAGACGTTACATCGCGAAGACACCGGCAGGTTCCCTTCCATCCACTGATGCGGCATAGTAATATTCTAAAATTCATTAATTACAGGATTAGTTCCTACGGTTTTTTTTGTCCATCAAAGGAAATGTTACAAACAAGTTGGACTATTGTGAAAAACTTTTTCGTTTGTTTTACTTGTGCTTGCATCTGAGTCCTTTGATGTTTTATTCTTTTCTTTTTGAATCATTTGTATCTCACTGTGGGTGTCTTTTTTAAACGTTTAAAAATTCATTTCAAAAATTCAAAATGAACTTCAAAATAATATTGCATTTAGAAATTTAAAAATACAGTTTTATCGGAAAACATTAACATCTGTGAATTAGAAGATAAAATCATACCCCATCTGGATCCTCAATTATGTCCTTCCCGACAGATGCCAGCGTGGTCCATTTGCAGTTGTTGATTGCTTTCGAACTGCATCTTTTGTGGACTTTGTATTTACAAACTTCGCAGCTAAGTCCGTGAGATTTTACACCTGAAACATATGAAGTACAATGTTTGTGCATGAGCTTTTCGGATTGGCTTAAAATTGAAGCAAAATTTGTAGAAGAAAATTGTTAAAACAAGTTTTACCATGGAGGGTGTCTCTGCATACGTTACAGTAGATCGGCCTCGCGTGGCCGGTCGAATACCAGACATGATTGCCGCCTAAAAATTCTGTAGCCGTGCCATCCTTGGGCCTCGGTCGGTCTTTTGATTCCTGAGCGTTTCTCAGCCATTCATCCATCTCGCGATTGTTTTCTCCACACAGGACCAGCGATCGAAAAGGACTTGTCACCTAAAACAAATAAATAATAAAATTAATCAATAAACAATAAAATATATAAACAATAGATATTGTTTTATATTTTTCATGGTTGTTTTAGTAGATTGGTCTGGTCAGATTTTAGCGATCTCACATTTCAAAACATTTTAATTGACGAATTTCCAAATATAATTGCATCAATTTAAACGCACTGACACATTCCGATGCCGCTCTTGTTAAATTGAATCAAACGTACATAAAGGTTCATCTAATGAAATCAACAGCTCCAGTGCCATCGGAAGGGCTCTCAAACTTTTGACCTACAACATGATCCCCTTCATGGTTTTTTCTCGAAAACTTTCCTTGCAGCAGAATGATTTTATAATTATCGCGATTCTTCAAATTCATTTTGTGTGTATTTCTTTCTTGAAAATTCACGTCCAAAAAGTTGTATGAAAACAACTTTTTTCACCCATTTTAATTTTGAACGAGATATCAAAACAAGTTTTAATTACTTTAATGAAAAACGGGACGTTTTGGGACAAACCTCTCAATATTTTCTTTGAAAAATAACCACCATTTAGCCTCTTCGGTTATACACCACGTCATTAATTGATTTGTTTATTTTTTTTGCACTTGTCAACAATCAAAAATTTTGATTCAACCGAGCGTAAACAAGTGACAGTCAAACATAACCTAACTTTTTGTAGGTTAAGATTTAAAAGGACACTGTTGGTGTACCTTAAACCGCGAGCGTGTGCGTTGATTTGATGACATTTGTTGAAATCAGTGCTCGCTGCAAGACAGAGGAACTCGCGTGCAAGCAAATGTCCTCGCCGTTGGCTTGAAGTGAAGCCGACGAGCTGTGGTGCATCGGCATTTGTTTTGATGAAACGCGCGGATCTTTTTCAATCCGGAAGGTTTGCGCGCGGTTTCACTTGTCCGCGCGATCCTTAAGACGATCACACCCGTTTCAAATGCTCTCATGTCGCTGTCTTGTCATGATTGTTTACGATCGATTTACAAACGAGCATTGATTTCACGCTATTGTCAACATCGCGACGCTCGTCGCGGCGGAATATTGTTTGTAGAGCGCGCCCTATTACGGATATTTCTCACTTCAGATCAGTTTATTCGGTTTTTTAATTAAACAATCGAGTATTGTTGCAGTTATTGTTTTTTACAATTCCAATGTTTGTTTTTCTGATTTGTAATTTTTCAACTTATAACAAAGAAATAAAAAACAAAACAAAGTTATCAATTTTTTGTTTGTTAATTGTTTGTTTCCTTTAAAAGTTTTTCTGATTTTGTTCTGTTTATTTTTTCTTCTATTTTAGTTATGGTTTTACTTCCATTTATTTTAAAATCCTTTCTAGTATTGTTTATTTATTGTTTCAATTTCTTATTGTTTACAATTGTTTTGTTGTTGTTTACATTTCAACGTGTTTTTATTTTGTTGTGAATATTATTAATAGTACTGTTTACGTTTCATTTTTATTTGTTTTCTTGCACAATTGTTTTCGAAAAATAATTCCGATAATTAGAATTATAACAGGGCGTGGAACGGACCCTCCCGAAATCATTACCAAAAACCTCATTTGACGTCGTACTTTCATGTGAAATCGATACATTCCCGATAAAAATATCATTGACTTATCCTAATTAAAATCTTCAATAGTTTTAATGGCAATTTATTATTTCACCCTCGCTTCCTTTTTTATTTTCATTTCTTCCCGGTATAAAAATATTCCCTCCGTTTTGCATTCAGACGATATCGTAAAAATGAAACCAAAAATAAACAACGATAAAATGAGCACTGTGGACAACAGTAATTTAAATAGATGACAACAACAGTAATTTAACAATAATTTTCTCCATTCAAAAAAAATGATAAAGACGCATTTCCTTTCTCCCCTGTTTTGTTATTCAAAAATGGACGTGCTGGGTCATTCCTCATGAAAATAATGCTTTTCATGCGTGACATTTCAATTTGCGAGAAAACGTACGTCAACAATATCACGCTTTTGTTTGTGCACTTTATTGATGTCGTGTATCGTTTTGTGAAATATTGCAAGAGCAACTTGAGTCGTGTGTTTTGAAAGACGTTGAAGAAGTTTTAATAAAGCTGCAAACAACCTCTCCTCGTTCATAAAATTATACGAAAATATAGAAAATGTACATATTTTTGTAAACATTGAATATGTGATTTCGAACATTGACGCAATGTTTATGTATTGTTTCAGATCATGCAAAATTAAGAGGATTATTTAACTGAATGATTTACCATGCCAGTGTTTAAATATCGATGAGGACAAATGTCAGACGCAGCTTTAAAAAAGAAGCTTAAAATAAGGATAGATTTGTAAGTTCCATTAAAATGTGAAACGGGAGACGGGTTGATGAAAAATTGAGACGAGGATTGAAGGTAAAGGTAACTGACAAGATGAAAATAAAAAAAAATACTTTTCTATATAAGTCGGTGGTAATTGTGAAAATAAAATGAAACGAGCATCATCTATTGAATTAAAAATATTATGGTCAATAATCCGGTGGTACAAATAATGCTGCTTTGCAAAAGTTGCAAATTGTAACCGAGTGTAGTTTATTATTGCAGCAAGTTCAGCAACATTATATCGTCTCGCTATTTGCCTCACGTACACGACATAAACGGAACAACTACATTCAACTAGCTTTTTGCTAATGACCGGATGCATTTGGCGAACTTCCAGCAAATCACCATTCTGGAGTATTGCAACGAAAGGAACAAAATACCCTTCCTCCCGAACGTCTCTTTGTTGGAAACCCATTAGCTGTAATTTTACATTCGAAGCACAGTATCGCGGTTTAGAAAGTTTTGCGAAAGCTCGCAACGACATTTTAAACGTCGTAAAACTGCACCTTCATTTGCAATGAAAAAAATTGTTCCCAAACTATGATGATGAGAAGGAAGAAAGTTTTCGATTGCAAAAATTTAGGTTCTCAACTTGCAGGATGAATTACTCGATTGAACCCTGAACCGTGGACGATTAATAAAGTTATAGTTAAATGCTTACGATTATTCAAATTATAATGACAAGTCGTATAAGTTGAGTGTAAGAGTGTAAGTTGGTCAGGATGTGGTGCAGCTTGGTCGATCGATAATATCTTTTGCAATTCCTCTTCGCCCGCCTATCAAAAGAGATTTCAGGTCATAAGGTCACAAGTTGAACGATACATTTTTGGAAACCTTGGAATCAGTGAGAACAGTGTTCAGTCACTTTTTGAAGGTCAACATTTCTATCAATATTTATCAAGTGAAAATGGAACGTAAATTGTATAATTTTTTCCAACTTTTCAAGCCGACATTTACATAGTTGGCTTTACATCTGGGTCATATATATGACCATGCATGTTTCTGAGCATGTTTCGTATACAAGATCATTTGTTGTATATACATTATATGAATAATTTTTGTCTAATTTTTCAGATATTCATAAGAAGAATCATATATGAATCATTCACACTTATATTTATATACTTTAGTATATATAATGTCATTTACAAACTTTCATTTGCAATTTTCAAAAAAAAAAAAAAAAACTGTTAATGACATACAAGAGTAACTGAATCCTTCTTGTTCAACCTCCGGAAACATTTGGAGCGCGTGTAATAGATTCGGCAAATTGAATCCAAGCTTATATTACTTTGTAGTGCTTGACGATTTTGATTTCAATGAACAATTAATTTATCGCTTTTGAAGAACGCGAACCCATCCTCCCGGAAGATAATTCAATTGATTATATCGTACACGATTCATTTTTGCTCGTCTCCTGCAGCCAAATTTAAATAAAACTGACAAAAACTTTTGCATGCACACTCTCTTTGTCATTGCCTTTTGTTTCCGTATATACCGGACCGCACATAATTCGTCTAAGTCCACGATTATTCGTTTTGTTTGCTGCCTCTCATTACACTCCCAAAGGAACTTTCTGTCCCGCCGAAACTGCAATTACAATTGTTTGACAAGTTATCAAAGACAAACATCACAACAGGATGGAGCGAAAATTTAAAATACATCTGTCTGCTTTGTTCTGACGAAATGTTCGAAAAATGTGTCCAAAAAAGTCGTTTGGTAATTGAAATTTCATGAGTTGGACAATGAATATTGTCCAGCTATTTTCGTATACTGATGTCAAATTCCCAAATTAAAATAGAAAGTTCCAATTCAAAAAAGTATTTTAATTAAAAACAGTAAAATTTTTAGTCAAATTGAAATATCATTTTTTTTTGTTTCATTTCTTTTTACAAAAATATAGTATCCGTTCAATACGAGCGAGTGGATATGAGCATTTAATTAGATATTACAAAATTGATTCTTCCATCGAGCACACGTCTTTTTGAACTGCGCAAAGTCGACCTATTTTTGCATCGTAATACGGCTATCGGAAACACTTTGACTTAATCAAATTGATAGTTTCACGTGCGTGTTTATTTTGACTGTTTGCTCTGGCACTTAATGAGAATACGATTTTACTCATCGTTGAATGCACGCTCTTGTGGAAGGACGACAAACTGAAGTTAAACGGTTATAATTGAATTAAAAGAATTATATCTGCAAATTCTTTTATTTAATCATGTTAAAATACTTTTATAATTGAAACATTCGTTTCTGTTTTTGTAATTACATTTTGAGTGTTTTAATTTACCTTTGATTATATTATGAGTATTTCATATTTCATTATTAATATTTTATTACTTTTATTGTATTAGTATTTATGTACTTATATATCTATTATTTACTATATATTTATTATATTTTGATATGTAATGTTTGTCCAGATCTGGTATACCATACATGACATCACATATGATTTTATATTTAGACACGTCACAGAAACGAGGCAAATTAATGTTTACTGGGGTTGTTTTCGAGATTGGTATGAAGATATTCTAGTTGATAATATCAGTCCTGCTAATCCTATTACGTTCCACATTAAGATTTTGCATGAACCGCATCTTTTCGTCTGAACGTGACCCAATTCTATATTCTGAATGTTTGCACCTCACAAGATGTAATCCCACTTCCATAAACAGCGACCTAATATAATCAAACAAAGACAAACAAACAGATAATTTAATTGAGCGCTCCAATTATCGAATCTAATGAAAGGTGACACCCAGTTGAAAGATGTTGAATATCTCGTTTGAATTGGCTATAATCCATTTATTGTTATTTTGTTGAATTTGAATTTCACTTGTTATAAAGATTTAACGAACTTTGCAATAATAAATTGCAAATTTACGAGTCATGGTTGTGATTGCCTATTGGTTTATACCTCCAGTTCCAAGGGGTTGCTCACTCGTGAAGTCTTGTGTCCACCCAGTATGAAAATACTTTTGAAATATTGTTGAAATACTTGAAATACTAATGAAATCCTAAAGAA